>JBBBDQ010001438.1:4070000-4478181 GCA_037127315.1 Ascarosepion bandense | reverse complement strand
TTAGACGATTCTCGGCTGAGTTCAGGGCGCTCTCCTCAGGCTACTCTCTCAGGTATACTTCCAAGCTACTTCCTGTGTGGGGAGGCATATGTAATGGTTGTTACGTTAATAACATCATCAATTCCCATAATAACAATATATTAAAGAAATTTCATAGCAACGTAAAGACAGAAAGTGCAACCCTCTGTAACTGTAGAATAAAAAATAAATGCCCAGTGGGAGGCATATTTAAGTCAGAAAAGTAATATACCAAGCAACCATCTATCCTAGCGTAGACAAAAACCACAAAAAAAACATATATAGGAATTTCCGCCTATGGAAAACAACGCCTATATAATCACACTCAATCTTTCTCTAAATCCCACCTAAAATATCAAACTGCCCCCTCTAATTATTTCTGGGAACTGAAAAGCAAAAATCTTTCCCCTCAGATTGAATGGAAGATTATAGGGAAATCCCAAACCCCCAATAGCTTTAGAAGCAGATGCAACTTATACTTAGATGAAAAGATTAGAATTATCAAGTTCAGAGAAACTAGCCAGTTGTTAAATCAGAGAAACGTTATAATTTACAAGTGCCCTCATAGAAATAAATTTAAACTATCCGACACATAAAATCCTGGAATCACCACCTTCCGACACCTTTACTAACTCTCCCACAATTGGTTGGATTATCCGTTGGAAATATGTGCAGACTAAATGAAGTGAGGTTAAGAACCCACCATTCAATAGAATGACACACCCATCTAAGTAAACAATGACTTCATATTATGATTAGTGTACATAAATCTGAAAGAAATATCCTACCATGAACTATGTAATGAAAGATGCCCAATATATTAACTTCAACATAAACATTTCCCGTGGGAAATGAGGCACCCAAATATGAGGTGAGATATGTCTCGCATAAAAATGGGGTCCACCTAAACTTGTGCATGCTCCTAGAAAATTTTGTGAACGTTCATATGTATTATGTATTATTTATTATTGTATGCATTATGGTACGTAAAATGGGGCACATAAATAGATGTGTATTTCATAGGTAAGAACAAACTTAATCAGGCAAAATATCTTTCCATAGTGTGGGAACACCTAATTAGAGGCGAGGTATGTCAACTTTAGATAAAATCAATTAAACATGCTGGAACTAAATTTTCCCTAGTGTAACGATTTTCTACCCATATATGGATAAATCAACAACCCAAATGAAGTAGAATGCTATACATAGATATAAACAAGTAATGTTTATTATGAAATAAAAAAAAGAAAATTACCACGTCATTTGGAAATTAAATGAATACAAAAGTACAGGGTCTTTACACATGGTCCTTATACATGGGGATATAGAAAACTACTAGTACACTTATATAAGTTATATGTATGGATGTGTGCGTTTATATGTGGCCATATTTGTGTACGTATGCATATATATATATATATATATATATATATATATATATATAATTGTATTTGGCTATATGGGCATACATATGTACGTAATTGTCTCGTATATATATTGTGTATATAAAAGTATATGCGGGATTGAGAATTTATTTAGCAGTGATACGTGTGGGCATATATATATATACAGCACTACTTGGGCGCGCGGAAACCCTATACTTATGAAACGTATATATGTGTGAGTATGAGAACGCTAAGACCCAGAAAGAAAAAAGAAAAAAGAAAAAAAGAAATCAGTGGATATATGTAAACTTAAGCAAAGTCACATTGTAAGTATATGTGGGAATGTACGCATATTTATATGTAGAGAGAAGTTAGTATGAGTAAGTAGGTTGACCTAATGGGGTCACAGAGACGCCAACAGTCAAGGGAATTGTTTTTTTCAGAGGGCAAACCCTTTCAAGACGGTCATAACAACTTCAAACAGATCCACCGCCATTATTTGGAACTGGACTCTCTTTCCTTTTTGAATATTTTCTTTCCTTTTTCCTTCTTTCTCCTATTTCCCCTTATCTTTATTGTTATTTATTTGTTTGTTTGAAGTTTTATGTTGATTATTATTATTTTTATTGCTATCTCTCTCTTCATTTTCAGAAAAGACTCATTTCGGCAGAAATTTTGTACAAGATGGAGGATATATTGTAAGATCTGATGATATGAGCTAATTAAACACATTGGAATGAGCTATAGTTTATAACCAATTAAAATGACGTGTTGAGTTTTCTTTTATATATATATATATATATATATATATATTCAAAGATTCAGCACTGAATCGCAACTGTCTAATTCGTGATTAAGCACAGTCTTCTGATACAGAGCACTTTTACTAGCAATAGGAAAGCGGATTAAACGTTAACAGGCGGATCATAAAGGAGTAATGCACTTGTTTCATGCATTATTCTTATTAAAAACTGCATTGTTTTTCTCCGTGTAAGCTTATATCCGACAATTTAAGATTATTGTACAAGTAGTAGCGTCTATAACATTTGGTATCATTCTGACATGGTTGCTACATTAGGAGATGATGTTTTAGCTCTATCAACGTCTTCTAACACCTGATCAAAAGCTCAACAGACTGATCAGATTACGTGCAATATTGTTTAAGGCAGACCAGAGCTGGTTTCCTTGAATGTTTCGAAACTTAGGATAAGTGCTTGGTTCATCACATTGAGGCAACGGCAAGGGAAAAATCTATGCGCTAGAAACATTCATCCTTAGCTGCTCCTAAGAAGGTCAATGCCGTTTCATCTGCAAACAAGCAGATAGGCTAAGTTTTTAGGCATGCAAGTGGCATTATATTATTGAGTATCTTCAAAAGAGCTACAACATCACTGGAGAGTACTATGGAAATTTATTGATGTAGCTTTCGAATTTCCTAAGTCATCATTAGAGTTGGTAGATAAGGAAATTGTCCAGAATTCAATAACATCAAAATATTAATAAATGGATAACATAAAATCTGTGATATTTTGTTAACTTTAATGTTGCAACAAAATATCTTGTCTTGCAAATTCGTAAGTTTTGAAAGGTAAATTAGGGGAAAAAACACGCAATGGCTAAAAGTCCAGTTCATTTCTATTTTTAATATCGTAAAAATTGAATGTTTTAATGAAATATGTGTACAATATGTAGATATTAACGGTTAATATAGTACAGTCTTTGAAAGTCTATAGGGATGGTTGTACTTCTGAATCGTATTCAACTCAGGGATGTAATTTATTCCCTGTTTCTAGCTTCAAAAACATGGTCGTGTTAAACTGGGGTTATATTATATTGAAGTCATATTATACTTGAAGAAATTAGGTAAGTATGTTTTCCGCACATCTTATTTAAAATTTACAAAAAAGAAACAAAAGTGTGTCAAAATTAAAAAGTTTGATTTGAAAAATATAAGTAATAAAGCAAGACATCAACATTTGGAATTTTCATAAAAGTACAATTATTTTATTTCTTCTTTGTAATTTACTCTTTATATGTCGAAACGATGAGAGAGTGACAACTGAAAATGCTTTTAAATAGAATTATATTCTTTGGTTATAAAAAATGAACTCAGAAACTTGTTTCTTTCGTTTTGATACAACCACGCGAATCAGGAAGTTTTAAAGACGGTTTCCAGCTTGAATCATGCTACGATAAAAACAAAAGTCTAACAAACAATTGTCACACAAACGTGCGTGCATATCTTAAATAACAGTCGTCGTAAAACGGAGTTATACTATTTCATCTGTTTTATCTGTCGAAAGAATGTAGAGTGTACATAAAGATGTGCAAGCGCATATTTTACGTTTTCAAAGAAAGAATGTCGCTCACGGTGGTTTGTTCAGTTGTTTAATGGCAAGAGAGTTATTTTTTTTCCAAAGAGGAATCATTTGTTCCATTTTCATTGTTGTGACGTTAAATTTTATGACAGCAAAACATTTATGGCGGAAACAAAAAGGTCATGTCGTGTTTATCGATTTAACATGTCTTCATAAGAGAAATAGTTTCAAGATGAATATTATGTTGCATGATTCAAATCTATAATAGACTGTGGGCAGAGTCAGGTAAACATTTGATTCAAACCCAATGTCTTAATGCGATTTTTGCTTCGTCGCAAAAGGAGACCGTTTTCGACATGTTAAATCAGGCATTCTTGTTTCATTAATTAATAACTTATATAATTTATGCTTTATTAGAAAACCAATCAATTAACAATATATTAAGTCGTTAGTTTATTTGGTTCGTCAAAATTTACTTTAAGAATTTTCTTATTATTCCTTTAATAGAAAATTAAGCCATCTATATTATAGAAAGACATGTTTTTCTGTGTGTGTGATTTTGCATGCCCGTATGAAATGCATGTGTATGTTTGTATCGTATAACAGACACATGTACAAACAGACTCATCATTTTACTTAGTTTAAAATAAAACATTTTAATAATACATTACCTTGCGATTCAGTCTGAGCAAACCCTACCTTGGGCTTAAAAATATAATCAAAAAGTTTGAAGCTAGCAATAAATAATTAAAAAATAGTAAAATATAATTAAATTAAAAAGCTGTTATTAATAAGATGAAATACAGAAAAAAATAGAAATAATTGTACTTTTATTAAAATTCCAAATTTAAAGATCTGGTTTAATTAGTTGTGTTTTAATTCAAGTTTTCCAGTCTGACATACGCTTTTTCTTTTTTTAAGATCATAAATATTAAATATGATGTGAGGAAAATGTACCTACCGTATTTTCCTTGTAGATAATACGATTTCATTATAAAACGACTCCAGTGTAAGACGACCCGTGTCTCTGTAGCGAAAAACATGGAATAAATTACATCCATGAGTATATAACGACACCGTCTTTCTGCTGTTAAAAACAGGGAATTAAATACGACCCCGTGTTTCTGATATTAAAGATAGAGAATAAATTACATCTTTGAGTATAATACGACCCCGTGTTTCTGATGTTAAAAATAGGGAATAAATTGCACCCATGAGTATGATACGACCTCATGTTTCAGATACTGAAAACAGCGCATAAATTACATCCATGAGTATAATACGATCCCGTGTTTTTGATGTTAAAAATAGGGAATAAATTGCACCCATGAGTATGATACGACCTCATGTTTCAGATACTGAAAACAGCGCATAAATTACATCCATGAGTATAATACGATCCCGTGTTTTTGATGTTAAAAATAGGGAATAAATTGCACCCATGAGTATGATACGACCTCATGTTTCAGATACTGAAAACAGCGCATAAATTACATCCATGAGTATAATACGATCCCGTGTTTTTGATGTTAAAAATAGGGAATAAATTGCACCCATGAGTATGATACGACCTCATGTTTCAGATACTGAAAACAGCGCATAAATTACATCCATGAGTATAATACGATCCCGTGTTTTTGATGTTAAAAATAGGGAATAAATTGCACCCATGAGTATGATACGACCTCATGTTTCAGATACTGAAAACAGCGCATAAATTACATCCATGAGTATAATACGATCCCGTGTTTCTGATGTTAAAAATAGGGAATAAATTGCACCCATGAGTATGATACGACCTCATGTTTCAGATACTGAAAACAGCGCATAAATTACATCCATGAGTATAATACGATCCCGTGTTTTTGATGTTAAAAATAGGGAATAAATTGCACCCATGAGTATGATACGACCTCATGTTTCAGATACTGAAAACAGCGCATAAATTACATCCATGAGTATAATACGATCCCGTGTTTTTGATGTTAAAAACAGGGAATAAATTACGTCCTTGAGTATAATAGGGTCCCGTGTTTCTGTTGTTAAAATCTGAGAATAAGTTACATTCTTGAGTATAATACGATTCATAAGCCCTGCCAGTCCTGTACATTTTTAAATACTGTGCCATGTTATCTATTGAAATCTAAGTATTGTACATATATTCTATTAAAATATTTAATTTTTCAAAATATTAATCGTTGCGTGTTTCTTTCGGTAATTTTTGTTTTATAACTTACGAAATTTCAAGACAAGATACTTTGTTGTAACGTCAAAGTTATAAATATATCACAGTTGCTGTGTATTCCCTTTAATAATATTTTGATGGTATTGAATTCTGGACAATTTCCTTATCTCCCTACCCTGATGAAGGCTTAAAATGTTGAAAGCTACATCAATAGGTTGGTATAGTACTCCTCCCTTTCGAAAATACTTAATAAATACAATGCCTTTTGCATCCCTAACAAACTGAGGTTATCAGTTTATTTGCAGATGAAACGGCATTGGCCTTCTTTGGAGTAGGTGAAGATGAGTGTTTTTAGTGCAAGGTGTGTCTCGCTGTCATTGACACAATGTGATGAACCCAGCAATTATCTTGGGTAGAAAATATTCAAGGACACTAGCGCAGATCTGTCTGAAGCTTTGTCAGATTTACGCGTGATGTGGTCACTACGCTGCTCTTTGATCAGGTCTCAGAAGGTGTACCATCCATCGTTATGTCAAATTCATTGTACCGAATATTCTCAACTCTCTCACAAGATATGCTAATAACATTGGCTATTTGGTTATTAGTCAATTGACTGTTACTTGTCACTCTGTGGTGTACATGATCAATTTTATGTATATTGGTAGCAATTCAAGGGATACCAGACACTTGGTCAAATTCAATCCTCTCCATTCCCTTCCTTAATGCAGCTACCTACATTAGCATGGTTGATAAAGCTGGTCTGTTATCCCCTAATGTAACGACTGTGTCAGCAAGTATTTGATAACACCAATAAAATTATATTTTGTCAATTTTCAAGCGAAATCACAAGTAGTTACATTTAAGTATTCTTTTAACTGTCTCATGTCAGTTTATCTGGAAATCAATGCAGGTATTAATAAGGAGAGATAAAAATAATGCATGAAATATTCAATATCAGCATCACTCCTTCAGAGTTAGCCTATGAACTTTTTAACCCACTGTCGTATTGTGGGTAAAAAGTGCTGAATATAAAAAAACTGCCATTAAGAATGAAGAAAACAGTTGCAACTTAATGGTAACCTCAGTATTGAGTACAATGGTTAAATTGCCGTCATTTTATATTTCTAATTTCGCGCATGCGCGCTGTCTTTTTTTATCTTGTCAACCGCACTGTATAATTGGACTCCGTCTATGAGAAAAGACGCACCATGGTGCCATTTACTTTGTCATAAATTTAATTCACTCCACACTTAGGATTTAATTTTGTTCACATATTAATTTTAAAATATATTGAATTTTTAAAAAGTTATTTGGTGATAATTTTTTTTCTAAATTTTGCTGAAATAGTTTTACTGCCGTCATTGAATTAAAATATGCATGCGCACGCACTAATGTACAAGCACAAACTTTGAATAAAATTGAAACGGGCATCTGTGCCACGAGAACTAAGTTCACTCTGGCAACAAATCTTGGATAAAGGAAACATGTAAAAATCAAAATATGCGGCCCTTTGAAGTCATTTTATGAACTACTTTTATATTTAAACTGAATATATTTTCTGGTAATTGTAGTCTTTTAAATGAACACTTTCGATCATCTTACTGTCAGCGAAGTGACTATTATCGAATTTATAAAAGTAGTTATCATTAATAAAGTATTAATATTGATTTGATAGAATTTTGAGAAATAACTTCTTCTATTTTTCAGGAAACGAAAAAAGGTCATGAAAATGTGTTATGGAATCTGGCCATGAGAACAATTTAGAACTTAAACCCTAGCCAAACAAACAAACAAAAAATAGTGACAGAAATCGAAACTTTATTTGGTTCAACCCACCGTCTGACTTCAAAGTAAAATCTAAAATAGGGCAAATATTTTTTTTGAATTAATCAATAAACATTTTCCCAAAACTCAGAATTTAACAAACTTTTTAACAGGAATTCTATCAAATCAAGTTTTAACTGTACTAGTCATTTTAAATATTGCATAAAAAACAACAGCAACAAACCTTTAACAACGTACAACATAACATCACTAACAAGGAATGTATCTCTAGGGACAAAAACAAATGCCCACTTAACGGACTTTGTAAAACAGAAGGGATTGTTTAAAAGCAGAGGTACTTGACACAGATGAACAAAGAAAACATATTTGGCGTCTAGTAAAGACATTTTACAAACAGATGGAATAATCATAAACCTACATCTAAACTGGAAAACCTCAAACCTCAAAAATTGTACCAAACTGGCCAACCATGTTTGAAATTTAAAAGTGGAAAATGGAAAAGAGCCGGATATAACTTGAAGTATAGTGAAAATAGCCAAACCATATTACGGTGACGATGTATGCAGATTGCGCCAAAAGAAAAAGTTCCCAGAACAAAAAAAAAAAACAAAACTAAATGAAAGATAAGAAATTATGTCCAGATGTAATCTGGATATAATTTCTAATCTTTCATTTAGTATTTTATTTTATTTCACACCAATAAATACATAATAGGATCATGCAAACATGGATGAAACTGTTGTAAAATCCTTCAATAATTCCTTCCTAATTTTTAAAATTTTCGGTTGTTTAAAATTTCCAGTCGCGCGTCCGTAAAATATCCTTGTTTGCGTGTTTGAAAAACGGAAAAATCAGTTATTGTGAATCGCCTGAAGATACCGAAAGGTTGAAACCGAGGTTGCGAAAATAACTCATTTCCAAATGAAAAATATTAAAATAATTTACAATATAGACGTATTGAACACTTCTTAATACAATTGCTTACTGATTTAATTTAATTATGACATAAAAACCAACTATATATATATATCGGACTTGGTATTAGGCCAGAAGTAAATAACTGTGCCATTATATATATATATATATATATATATATATATATATATATATATATATATATAATGGCACAGTTATTTACTTCTGGCCTAATACCAAGTTCGATAGGTACGACAAATTAAAATGGCCTTCTGTTAATTACCTTGAACAATAAATGTCTTGTTATTCTTAACACCACCAAAACGAAACTGTTATCATTTAAACATCATAAAAAAACCATTTTGGCTCCTTCCTGCATGGCAGATTCTAACCTTCAAGAGAGCACTCATTGCAAGTTCTTGGTCTCACTTTTTCCACTGACATGAAATCTATTAATTATCCTGTCTACTCTAATAAAGCCCTTGTATATTTATTTGTGCATATATATATATATATATATATATATATATATATATATATATATATATATATTCCTTCTATCAAGCTCATGGAGTGAGAGTGAGACAATAGCGAGGTAGAGTCGGCTCAGCTTATTCTCTTTACTACTACCAGTTATTAAACTTTACTACTAATCTTGAAAGCTCTTGTCGCGTGTTTGCTCTTTAACAGTGCTTTATGGTTTTGTTTTTTGCGATAATTATGTCGTCGAGTAGTGAAAAAAAAAAGAATATATATATATATATATATATATCCTGTCACCCTCTTAAGGAATTTTACTTATTTTTTTCTGATGTCTTAAAGTAAGATACTCAATAATAGCTACATCAATATATATGTTGCCGTAATATCGATATAAATATTTTTGTCGTCAATTTTTATGTCTCCGGTCTAATTGTATTAAATAATTTGCTAGGTCTACTGCGAGGAATCTTGGTATAATCTATCTTGTACATTTATAAATCTGCTGTTTGTCCATGCGTTGAATATTGCAGCCATACCTGGTCTGCGGATCCTGCAATATATCCTTTATTTCCTTTTCTTTTTTGCATTTTTCTTTCTTTCATCTTTTTTCATCGCGTGCGTATTCTTTCCAGATATTTCTTGACGTTCTTTCTTTCATCCTTCCGCCGAAATCTTTAACCTTTCTTTATAGTTTATTCCGTTTTTTTTCAGCTATTTCAATTTCTAATTCTTCGATCAAATGAAAATGAAATAGATTACTCATTTAGTTTCCTCTAATATAGAAGTTCGCAGTGTACGACCAAAATGGATTTTTTAAAGCGGTCGCTTAATCAGTGATTTTCAGTCGTTGATGTTAGTGGCTGGTCGCGTTCTGGAGGTGGTTGCTCACTAAGGGTGAATTAACATTAGCAAATCGTCCGTGAAAAACGATCGTTAACATTATTGATCGCTGACGAAGAGGGTCGCATACTGCAATTTCCACTGTATATATATATATATATATATATATATATATATCTTCTTCCTTTATGTGCCTTGTCCTTTGAGGACGTAGGCAATCCACGTCTCCCTATCCCTAGTGGCTCTTAGCACGCTTTTTCTGGTAACATCTAGCAGCCCCCGTTCTGTCATCCATTCACTCAGGCCCTTCAAATATGTTATCCGCTGGTTTCCTATGTCTATTTTTATCCTTTATCGAGCCTGTTAGTATCAGGTTCTCCCTACTTCCTCATTACATATCCCGGAAACTTCAGTGGTCTCTTCTTGATGTTCACTATTAATATTCTTTTCGTTTCTGTTCTTTCCAACACCTCATCATTGCTCACATGCTCGGTCCATGATATCCGCAGCTTCTTTCTGTAGAACCACATTTCAGCTGCTTCAATTTTTCCTCCATCTTTGATGATATTGTTCAACATTAACTGCCATATTGAAGAACTGACATCAGCGTTCTATTACTCTCTTCTTTGTTTCTAGTGAAAGTTTCCTGTGCCTTAATACTTTACTCAGCTTCTGGAGCGCGTCCTTCGCCATGCCAATTCGCCTTCGAATCTCTGGGTCACACTTTCCATCTCATGTTAGAACGCTTCCCATGTATTTAAATGTTTGTACTTGCTTGATTCTAGTATCCCGCACCTGTATTAAACATTTTGGGTTGCTCTTTTTACTGATGACCATGCATTCGATTTTCTTGCAGTTTATTTGTAATCTTTTTTATTGTCACTTTCTTCAGCTACCTTCTGTAGGGGGTCTTGTAGTTTCCTTTTCGTGTCTGCAATCAGCACTATATCCCCTGCGTACCTTATGTTGTTCAAATTGTGGCCTTTGATGACAAGTCCTAGCATAGCATCTAGGATCCTAAAAACATTCTCACTGTACAAGTTGAACAGATCCGGTGAAAAACACATCCTTGTCTTACGCCTCTTTCTATCTTTGTAAATCTGCTGAAATTCGTTATCTGTCCGTATGCAGGCAGTTTGCTTCCAGTAGAGATTCTTAATTACACTGTCTTTTCCAAAAATGTCGAGGCTGATGAGCATCTCTATCAATTCCTTGTGGCGTATTTTGTCGAACGCCTAAAATCCAAGGATTTGGCATTGACGGTTCGGTTTTGGCACCTTTCCACCGCCGTAATGTTGTCTTCCTGTGTCTTTTCTAAAAATATTATCATGGATGTTTCGCTATAGTGTCTAGACATTATGAATTTAAGCGCAGTACTAAACTCGCGTCGACATCTCATCAATTTACAGTTGAGCTTGCTACCATGTAACAACAAATTGTATAACATTTATATATATATATATATATATATATATATATATATATATATATATATATATATATATATAAAGAATGTTAATTTTTGAGGAAAATGGTTTGTTCTAATTAAGCCCAATTTAGTCTTGCCAATGAACTCAACTAATGGTTCGGATATGGTTTATAAGTTAAAATGCTTCATATGAGTTTGAAAATGAATACATAGAAGCAGCGTACGAAATGGATTTGAGGGACTGCCTTCATCAGCTTTTAATCAAGACCTAATCATTAAGACAGATACTACTTTGTACTATAGAAGACAGGAAGTTGTGAAAAACCATATTCTCTATCGTTCGGAATGATGAAGAGTACCAACGTGTAGATTAAAATAAGCTTAGAACTATGAAAGTTAGTATGGCCTATTATCGTTCGAATTTTGGACTAATTACCAATTTTTAAGTGTACTTCCCACACAGGATGTGCATTTAGTTGCATATAGTTGCAACAGTATCAGGCGGGAAATGAAATCGGTTAAATAGCAGGGTAGACTAGGCTCTTTAAGCTTGAATGGTAGCTCGTCTAGGAGAAGGATTAATCTGAATTTAAAACTTTGGAGGGGGTAACGGGACACCACTTAACTGTCTTTCCTAAAACATAAAAGCAATTCACAGTTAATAGTAAAATAAATAAATTGAGAGTTAATGAAAATGTCATATAAAAAATGCGAGTGAAATAAATTAGAAGAAGTTGGAGAACATTAAAACAATGTAATAAATGATAGGGATGTAGGTTGAAAAATCTGATAAATGAGCGGGAGTTCAGTAAATGTGTTTGTTAAGAAATTATTGATAAGAGTAGATGAGTTTGACTATCGTCCTATTCACGCCCTCTCCACTCTTCTGACATTTATCTCTTGTTTTCTGCTTAGTATTACGTTTATTCTAATGTCTTCTCATTTTTTTTCACTCCCAGTAGCCCATTGCGACTTAGTGTCATATATATATATCAATGCTTGGGGTGAATTGATTAATTTTTTTCCAAACAATAAAAAGACAGCGAAGACATAAGACCTTCAGATTTATGAGTGGGTTTTGTGGATTAGCGCTGTCTTCAGCAAACTTTAACGAAAAATAACCCAATGTACTATTCTAATAAAAAAGCTGAACAGCATATCAACTGAAATATAAAAATAGAAATAATAAGGATGATGATAGTCGTTTGAATAGCGCGTGGAACATATACAAACGTATTTACACAAAGCAACCTCCCAAATATACATATTTGCACAGAGATACTTCTATTAAAAAATAATGACACACTCAATCTGGTAAAATTCTCCAAATTCGAAAATTAAGGGATAACCCAACACTAATGGAAAAAAAGGTAAGAGGTACTAGATTTGATAAAATTGTTTTCTAAAAAGAGTTTTAAGAAAAAGATTTTACAAATTCCATCAGAAAGCAGTCCTGGCTGCTCGGTCATTAAATACAAAACATTTTCTTATAGGAAAACGGCTAATATAACCATTAACAGCCTAACTACCCTCTAGACATTCTTTCTAGCCACACCCATAGAGACAAACCAAGACACTGAAGCACCCCAAAAGTCCGTACACAAACCCATAATATCTTACATACACAACCTTTTCTCCACCCGCGTATGCATATCCACTTCCATTACCTTCAGAAAATGTCAAACAAATGATGTAATTTACGCTCTCTTCTTTCTTTACTTTTTCTCTCTTTAAATTGGCCTTTTTTCTATCTTTCGCTCCCCTTTCTCCCTTTAAATTACTTCTTTTTCTCTCTTATTGCTCTTTCTCACTTTAAATTACTCTTTTCTCTCATTTCCTTTTTCTCTCATTAGTCTTTCTCTCTTTAAATTACCATTTTCTCTCTTTTATTATTCTTTCTCTCTCTCATTTCTCGTTCTATTTTAAACTAAGTATTTTCTCTTTTTCTCTCACTCATTTCTCTCTTAAACTTAGTCTTTTGTCTGTCCTATTGCTCCTTCTCTTTTTAAATTATTCCTTTCTGTCTTAATCCTTTTTTCTTCTGTCTTTAAATTATTCTTTTTCTTGTTCTCTCTCTCTCTCTCTCTTATTGCTCTTTTTCTCTTTAATTAATCTTTTCTCTCTCTTACTGATTTTTTTCTCTTTAAATTACTTTTTCTCTTTGTTCTTTTACTCTGAAAATTGCTGTTTTCTCTCTTTCCTTGTTCTTTCTCTCTTATAAACAACTTCTCTTCCTTCTTCCTCTTGTACCATCTCATTCTCTCCCTTCTCGTATAGAAAAAGAAATGTTAAATTTAGGTTATTAAAATATCTGTAAGAATGATTCTTTCAGAGATTTTACTTTTAATTATTTCTAAACTCAAATGTTTTTATTGGATATAAACCCCCTCTCCATAAAGTCTTATAAAAGCGCTTAGCGATCTGAGAATATTTTATTCTTCAAATTGGTTGTCGTCCCTCAAAGAACTAAAACTGACCAATAACTCTTTTACCTTCTTTTTTTTTTGCAAAGATGATTCAGACCTTGGCACTATATTCGTTCTTGTTGCTTTTGGATTCAGCGCAAGTAAGTATATTTTAACGTTTCAATTCATTTAAAAAAAAGGTTTGATGAAACATTAACTACCGATTCTTCTTATTTTATCTTCAGCAGCAATTCAGGATGAGGCGATCGTGGCTCTCCACAAGCTCCTATACATTATAGCTATTGGTAATATTTATCCTCTTATTATCCCTCCCGGTCCTTTCCCTGTCACTTATGTACACAATCTTTTTAGCTAGCTATATTACTCGCTGTTTCCCTCTATTCGTCTTGTGTTCTATGTGTTTTGTGAGTATCATATCTTCCAAGCCTTCTTTTTTCATTATGCGTCTCGGAGATCGGAACTGTTTCATTCTGATTTTAAGTACGAATATTTCCATTTTTCCGAAAATTTTCTTATTAATTTTGTGTTCTTACCATGATATACTCAGTGTCGTCGTCATCTGTGTTGACTCGAATCTATATAGAATAAAAATTGGGGAACGTGTATTTTATTGAATGATATCTGATGCGTGATTCTAGGTAATTTGGCTGCACTGAATACGAATTTCAACGCGGCTTGGATCTATCGGGTCCTGATTCTTGTCAACAGCCTATGTGCTATTTTCCAGATCAGCAAACATGTGTGATTCTTTTTTCAAGTTTCATGGGTATAAGGCGTTCAAACTAAAGTAAAATTACGTACTAGCCATACAAATTGACTTAAAAAAAACAGATATGAAATTTTACTGTGGCATTTTTACACTCATATTGAAACCTAATTCTTTGTAGTTCCATACGTATTTTTACGATTTCTTCGTAGTTATCCGGTTTATAATTGCCTAAATAAGGCATTTTTTCGGGTTCGTACAGGACATTATGGAAATTGCTTTTTAATTAATGCTGTTATTTGTGGGCCATCGGAAATTCTAGCCGTGATATTTTCATAATTTTAATTTGAATATTTTGAAGTTATGTATTTGAAAAAAATCACCGTTAATATCTAAATCTTTTACATGTTGTTTAATGAGGCCTAGTTTGATAGAGAGGATGAAATATGATTTTAGCTTGGGGCACTCACATTTGGCGATATTTGTAGCAGATCTATGTAAGGTTAGTAAATATAATTAACCACTTTAGTGTGAAGTAATAGACAGATTATTATTATTTTATGAAATCGGTTCTCACTGTGTACCATACTGTTGACAGATTAAATTCTTTTCTCTCTTCGCAGGGATCTGCACAAGTAAACTGAAACATTTTCTGATCAATATATTTTGATATATTTAATTGAAATTATAACAATAATAACTGACTTCATTCTGGTCAAATTAAACCAAGTAACACAAGGATATTTTATTAAGTTCCAGAATTCAAGAAACACCAGTTTTCTGAAACATTGCAAGATATTTGAAACTGACATATATATATATATATATATATATATATATATATATATATATACATGGTATATATATGGTATATATATATATATATATATATATATGGTATATATATATATGGTATATATATATATATATATATATATATATATAGATATATATATATGTGTGTGTGTGTGTGTGTGTGTGTGTGTGTGTGTGTGTGTGTGTGTGTTTGGACATTTCGTTAATCTATTGAACTTTCCTTAACATATATATATATATATATATATACTACGGGAAGTTCTTGAGATTAACGAAATGTTTAAAAAAATAAATTATATATACTGTTTCTTTGCAGAAGAAGGCCATCTCTTCACTTCGTAAATTTTTTATGATCTTTATTCAGAAGTTTTATTAATCCCATCATTTATACCTAAGCTAACGTTCTGCTATGGGCCCGTAAGTTATCCTTATGTTCCTCTTCACTCTTACAACTTCTCTTACACGCGTGGCAAAACACAATGTTTGCGTTGGCTATGTTACAAATGTGACTGTCTCATTAGACAACATATGTGACTTGAGTCTCGCAACAAATTTACAAACATTTACACAAAACTCGCAGAAGTAACCTGCAGGGCTTTCTGGTAATGTTGCATTTAAAGAAGTTTGCACAGGACCTGTCTAGTGTGATTTCATGCAACTAGTCGCCGAGATGGTAACTTCCATCAATTATATATATATATATATATATATATATATATATATATATATATATATATATATATATGTTTGAAAAACATAGTTTTTAACAACTGACATAGTCAAGCGGTCTAAGACGCACCTAATCAATTGGTGGCTTCCTCTATGTTGATAGGGGTCTTAGTTTCGAATCCTTCAGAATAATACACCTTTTCGTAATCAAATTTATCGTAAATAATTAAGCGGTAGAAATAAATATATAAATACGCTGATTAAAAACAGATTATCTACACATATACGATTATCGATTAAAAATAATGTCAAACAAATAAATTAAATATGTCGGTTGTTAGAAACCATTTCGTTATTCTTGGGGCCTTTCTATAACAGTGTATGTTTACATTTGTTGACGTTCGATACATTTCAGATTAGAGATTGTTATTTACGTAGAATCGAAAATTTTGTTATATAAGTCTTGATTTGACTTTGATGAGACTGAGGAATCATTCGTATTCTAGTAATCTAAGACGCATCATGTCATTTGATGGCTTCCCTATGTTGATAGTAGTCGTAGGTTTGATATTTCTTTATGATTTCTTTTACTGTTATGTCTGAAGTAGTGTCTGGATAAACATCAATGTTCATTATCGTCGAAGATAGTTGTGCTTTAGATTGTCTATTTGTTGTTGTATTTATTAATACAATACTATTAATACAATCAACCAATAGTTCAAAGTGGCTCAAGAAATCATAACGTAGGAGATGTTTGTTCATTTCTGCAACAACAAGTTCAAGTTTTGTCTCTTCTGAGCTTAATTAATGCTAATGTGATTATTTCTTAGCCAGGGCATTCTATTTTTTCTCCACTGCCTGCTACAATAAAGATGTTGGTTGGATCGATGATGTCACCATTTAGAAATTGTTTTGGTATTACTGATACAGCTGCTCTAAAACAAAATTCACTTTGTTAGCTCCTAACTGTGCGGCTCCTTCAAGAAGCGGCGAATATGCGGAAGCTATCATATTACGCCGAGCTATTTTCCTGATTTATATCTGATACAGGTGAGTTGGGTCTTGAACTGGGTTGTATTTTCACATTTTTCTTATTAGGCTATTTACACTAGGGTTTGCAAAGTTTTGCACGTTCAGTGAAGTAAATGTGTGCGCGACAAATTTTGGGCTTCTGATCTCTGTGAAATGGAGAGATACCGAGTAAAATTTCCTTCGTTGTATTCTGGTATTTTTGTGATTGTCGTTGGTGTTGTCAATTGCTTTCTCTGGACACTTGTTGGATGTGTGTTGGTTCTTGTTTGTTGAATTACTGAGGAAGATCATCGGATATTTTTCTTAATCGATCGATTTCCAGATCTGTATGTGCGGCTATCACTGGTTTTATAGAAAGCGGCAGCGTTCGTATAAATTTATGTCGGACAATATCTTCATTTTCTCCTATGCGACTGGCTAACGACATCAATTCGTTTAAGTAAGTCGAAGGTCGTCCTGACATTGCTGAAGATGAGATCAGTTTGTCGAGCATCCCTGGTTTCAACTTTTCATATGCATTGATTACGGCTTCCTTCAAGGTATCGTAGCCTTTTGAGTGCAATATATTTGTCGTTATTCATCCTACTATTTCTGGAAGAAGAACTGCCAGAGCGTAGTAGAATTTTTGTCTTACTTGTTTTATGTGTGTCATGTTGAACTGTGCTTTCATTATAGCAAACAATGTGATTATTACTGGATTCAATGAATACGGATATTTTGATGCTCACAGCTTGTATGGATAGATTCTGGTTGATGATCATTTGTTCTGCGCCGTTTCCTTTTTCTGCTACTGTTTTTGTGGTTGAATACTTTTCCTTTTTGTTTTTGGACGTAGAGGTACACCAGTTAATCGTGGGTTATCAGTTATAGTGAAGTATATGCATGTTGAAACAAATTACTTTGATTTGTCCTTGTTAGTTAGATAGCCCACCATAAGAGGGGTATAAAACAAGAAAATCAAAATTGTAAATTGAAACAACAAATTTATGTACATATAAATCAATTAAGGTTTTTACAAATAAAAGTAATATATTTTGGTTGAAACAAGGTCATTAAAATATTCTTAGTACTCTTTGCAAGAATGAGTTTTTGTGTCCGTAGGCAGGAACGTATGTGTAGACGTATATATGTATGTATGAGCGTTACCGTTGGGTAGGAATGTTTTTGAAGTAATCGCTGTCTTAAATTGTTCCGTCCGTTTCGTGAGGGAGACAGATAGAGATAATAACGTTTGTCAATGGACGTGTTAATTACGCTCATCATCTTCTTTCTGGCGACAGGCAAACTTTCCCCATCTTTTACTTCGTTTGTGTGGCTCGAAAAGGTAATTTGGGAATTCACTTCCGGTTTTGATTCCGATCTTTCCATGGAACGACAAACAAACATCGCGTCGGCTCGCGAAAAGGTCCGTAAAAGAATTTGTTTATGAGAATTGAAGATTATTTGAATTTTTGTTTTTAGATGTTTCCTAGTTTTCTATTGGCGAAAAATATTTCGCATCAAGGGGTGAGTTTTATTTTGGGGTCGTTTTTATGTGTGTGCTAAGCGAAGTTTGTAAATTCGAGTCTTTTTAATTTCTAACAAAATCAATGAGTCAGTGCTTAGAATTTGCATTTTAAATCTAGATCTTGTTTACAATGTAACTGCGTATGCCTGCGTTTGTGTGTTTTTGTAAATATTATATAGATTTAAGTATCTCTAAGAGCTCAGTCCCGTGCATAAATAAAATCATACACACGTAAAATTCAAATTTCCACATAATTTATTGACTAATCAACGAGATCGTCTTAAACGCCATTGAGACTTTCAAATAGCAGAAAATCATTTCGTATCATTTCGTATCCTCAGAGAAAATGAAGTCATAAAGCCAGAAAATGATTAACAATATTTTTCATCCCAAAATTAATATTGAACGGTGAGAAATATATTAAGTAACCCGTAAATCTTATGAGTTTAATAAACTTAACTTTTCACTCACTGAGGTCCGATTTTTTCTTTAAATAGCGTAGCGTAAATAAATAAATCAGACTTCTTCAGTATTACCTCAACCGCAGATTGTAAACAATATTGAATACTCAAATATTTCGTCTACTAAAATAAAATAAAAAAACGTCCCAAGTAAAGCAATAAAAGCAAACCAGCTACTGAGAGGAGGGAAGAAACAGAGGACAATAAAAGAACAAGTTTAAAGGAGACAGAACATGACAACTGATATTACATTTAAACTATTTGTTTTGTACTAATAATTCACCCTAGTTATCCCGCTTGAAAACCGAGAAGTTATAAAAGTACTCTGATAACATTTGCCGGCAGACAACGCTTGTCAGTGTAAAGAGTCGTAAAAGTTTAACTATAAGTCTATTCACTGGTTTTGTTTTTAGTAAAATTTATTGCACTTTATTCTGACTAGACTTGTCTGCTGACAAATGTTACAGAGTGCTTTTATACCTCTCTGTTTTCAAGGGGGATAACTAGGATGAATAATTTGTACACTGTTGAAAATATTCAAAAATTGACAAGAAAATCAAGGAGGCGGAAGAAACTTCTAAAATCGACAACAGCAAGAGAAAAACTGCTAGCACGTTACAAGTAGGAATTTCAACAAGGAAAGATCTTTCTTCCAATACAGCCAGTCAGTTGGTTAAGTGCCATACGTGATACACGCTTAGGCGAGCATGTCTCGAAAGAGACATAACTGACTGGGAAGAAGATTATCCCGCAGTAGGTGGCTATTGCTTTCTGCGGGAGACTGGTTGCCAGCCTGGTTTCTATATAACCAAATCTGTCCTATTATTTAACCCATAACTGGAGGGAAGAGACGGATTAATACCTTTCAAAAGTGTATTTGTGGGTAAGTGAAAGAAGTGACTTCAACTGGAATTCGAACTCGGCACCCCGATTTGTCGTTCCTAGTAGATATTCACTGCAGCACAACGCACACAAATTCGTGCTGTCGATATACCAAAGATGACGGTGAAAAGAAAACTTAGCGTGAGAACATTTATAGAAAATGCACAATAAAGCTACATTACAGTTTTGGACGTTGGCACGAAAAACTAAAAAGCAATAGTTATTTCCAGTTAAAGCAAAACCTTATACTGAAAGAAAAATGAATAGATGTAAGTCAAATTTTGATTTCCTGGTATTGATATCAAATAAGTTTTTTTCGTCGTAAACTGAATTTTGAAAGGTAGGTAAGTCCTCTGAGTAAATGGTATCATGGCTGAGACTAAGAACTACAATTATACCTACTTAGAGCCAAACCCGAAGCAAAAATTAAAATAAAAGGGCTGAAAAAATACAGACATACAGGCAGATAAAATTACACACACACAAACATCTTGCCTTTTATATATATTTATATTAACGATTTTCTGCACTATTGTAAGAACTGCAACATTGAAATTTCGGAATATCGTTTCTTATGTCTTTGTCTATGAGTGTATCGAATTTGATTAAGATCGGGCCACTCCTTCTATAACACGATTTTTTCGATTATCGATTTTTGATATTTATCTGGGGTACCTTGACACAAAACCTAGCTAAGAACACTCGCAAACGCTTATAGTACAACTGTGTAAATTTTCAAGAAAATAGGTTCAGCCATTTCGGAGTCTATAGGTAACGGACACACACACAGACACACACACACACACACACACACACACACACACACAGACAAAGTTCCATTGATAAATAAGTTTAGATAAATACTTGGATATGACAGCGAACCGATTTTCTAGCAGCAGATTTAGAAATTGATTGAATATAACCATTTTATTTCATGTCCATGAAAAACGTGAGACCAATAAGGTGCAGTGTGTTACTTTCCTGAAGGTTAGCATCAGCCATGCGGATGGATGGTAAAAATATTCTTTAACCTTTAGCACGATGTATTATTAATATTACTTCCATTTCCACTGAATTCTTTTTAAAGGACTCGCAAGTGAAGCAACCTTATTGTTAATATCACTCAAAGGTGTTTTCCGTTACATAGCAGAGTATGACAAAACGCTTATGAAATTCCTAATCAAATTCAGAGATCAGAGTCACCTTCAGTACAGCAACTGAAATTGTATCCAGTGGAATAAAGGTTAAGATGACTAACAGACAGTTGTTTTATTTTAAGGGCATTAAAATTAACACCCCGCCAAAAAAGAAAATAACTGTATCTACAATCGTGAGTTCAGTCCTTACTGAATGACCCAATATTTGGTGATCGTTATTGTGGACTGAAATTAATTATATTAATGAAAGTAAACAGTCGATATTCATTGATATTCAATATTAGCGTTTATAAAATATTTCTCATAATATTTTTTCAGAGAAACAAACGTCCCAAGTACACCGTTATAACCCTTTATTTCTTTCTTTCTTTCTTTCTTTTTCTTTGTTTTTTCTTTCATTCTCTATTTCTTTCAATATTTCTTTCGTTATTTCTTTTTTATTTCTTTTTTTTATTTCTTTCGGGCTTTCTTTTGTTTTTTTCTTTCTTTCTTTTTTCGTTCGTTCGTTCTTTCTTTCTTTCTTTCTTTCTTTCTTTCTTTCTCCTTTCTTTCTTTCTTTCTTTTTCTTTGTTTTTTTCTTTCAGTCTCTATTTCTTTCAGTCTTTCTTCCGTTATTTTTATTTTTTATTTCTTTTTTCTTTCTTTCGGGCTTTCTTTCTTTCTTTCTTTCTTTCTTTCTTTCTTTTGAGCTTTCTTTCTTTCGTTCTTTCTTTCGTTCTTTCTTTCTTTCGTTCTTTCTTCTTTCTCTCTTTCGTTCGTTCTTTCTTTCGTTATTTCTTTCTTTTATTCGATAATAATTTGAAATATTTTGTTTATAAGGATTATTCTTTTACTTTTTTAGGTTTCAAGTTTAACAACCACAGAAAAACCTGAAAAAAACACATTGAATGACTTGGATGGAGAAAACAAAACAACTGACATATTTGTTGAACTGACCAGTTTTAATTCAACTAAATCATTTGTTTTAACGACGGATCAATTTTCGACAAAAGAGTTTTTCCACTCATGTAAGTGTCATATTTCAACAACAACCACAGATATGAAGGCAACTACAACCATGATAAAGACCCAAACTACGCCAATGACACCTACAAAGACTGCAGCTCCACGTAAGACACACTTTGAAGTATCTTTATTCGATTTTACCATTTTTCTGCTTTAGTGCAATCCTTATCTGAATAAAAACAATCTTTTTAAACGTAAAACCCAAATTGGATCCATATATATATATATGGGAAAAGATTATGAAAAGTTACTGGCACCGTCTACTCATCTAAATTTGTTCAAGTGGTTAAATATCCGATTTCTTTTGACTGGACGAAGATTTTTTTAATTCTTTCAAGGGTGCCACTAGAGTGCAGGGATTACAAGGAGTGAAAGTGGAAGACTGAGAATAGGGAGGATTGGGGAAAGGACAAAAGATGAGCAGGATTCAAGAAGACAGAAGATGACGATTGATGTTGCATTTAAATTTTTGGACATTGTAGTTAAGAAGGATGCAGTGAAACAGAAGAAAGTTTCGAAGGTGGGAAGTGCGAGCAAAGAAACTTTTGAAGTAGAAGTAGCCGTTGCATTTAGCTTTTCAACAGTAAACTGGTGGGACCTAGATACCAATCTAGTAGCACGTTTGAATTCATGTATTCGGGGACACCAGGAAAAAAACTCGTTTCTCAGCAACATAGGATATATATTATTCAAGTACACACACACACACACACACACACACACACACACACTCTCTCTCTCTCTCTCTCTCTCTCTCTCTCTCTCTCTTTCTCTTTTTCTCGCACTTATAAGGGGAACTGAGTTTATTATTATTGTTGTTATTTCTTTTGATTTCTATCATATACTAATGTTTTCCGGGTCCTAACAAGGGACCGAAGCTCAGAAATGGTATTATGATATTTGTATTGGGTATATTTTTATAAAATAAAAACAAAACCACAAAAAACGTAGTTCTTAAGAGCACACACATTTTACATAGATAATATCCTGCTTAAGGTGTAAGCTGTACTTGTGAGTACAATTATTTGTATTTCTTTAAGGAATGGACTACCAGGAATCCTTTCACTGTGTCTATCGGAACATATTTTCCCATTCAATCTAAGGGCTCCAACTACAACTGAAAGGAGAACACATGAATCTACCGCTTGGTATGTTATTCTGATTTAGCCGGTCAGATTTTAGTACTACAGTATTTGTGTCTACTTTATCTTCGTCATTATTCCAAGGCACTGCAACATCTACCAGGATCCATTTATTTTACCCGTTCTTGCGCACAAATCTGATGTCAGGGCAGTTGCTCTCCAAGAGGTTGTCAGTCAAGATAATTGTATCCCACATATGCTTCCCTTGCTTCTTCTCAGCTACTGACAGCCGTGAATGCTTGCTCTACTTCTCGGCTCATTCAAGTATATATTTCTTGCACATTTCATAATGGATTCCGAGTGCTACTTTCCCATGGCGTCGTTTGTAGTCTTTTTGTGCCAGCCGAGTGCAGCCACTGATGAATTGGATACTTTCACTCGCTATTCCACACAGCCTGCAAAAGGGGGGAATCGTTCGTTTTATTTATACAGTACTTTATGGAATCTTCTGTGTTGTTGTTGTTCTGTTTCTTTTAACAATGAAATAGCCGTAAAATGAATATGCAATACAGATTAATTAATTGTATATAAATTAGAAACTTTGTGCATCTGCACATTGTAGTTTACGCGGATTAATTTCTTGCATAAATGTTTGCTTTTGACTCCTACGTATTTCTCGTAAGCTTTGATGGTCCTATCTACCTGTGAGGACCGATATAAGAAATTATATAAACCTATATATTAAACTCTGCTTAAGATGGCGTTGAGTAAAAGTGAACAAGTTAATTTGACTGACTATAGTCTAGTGTAGTTATTTCGAAATTCAAACCTATCCAAGAGTTATGGCGTTTTTACTATATTACTATAAAGCTAAAAAAAAAACACTCAAGGGAGAGCGTTACTGAATACGATGTGGGATATGAACGTATGAAGAGGAAGTAGGAATTGAAAATGACGAAGATACGGGGGATAGAAAATGATTGACTTAAATTGTCTTGGTTACGATTATAGATTTCGGTAAATCATCCTCGCAGGTATCGTGTCTGTTCCACAAAGTAGCGGTTTGCATGAAGAAGCTTTCGCGGTGGATCACCTCCATAACCGAAGGAATACGAAAGGAATGAAAATGATTCGATTCTTTGTATGTGGCCTAGCTGTAGCAATTTAGACTACTGAGACTAAAGGATGGAGATTGTCGGAACATTTTCCATGTATTTTGAGACAGAAATATGACAGGCGCTGCACCTGTGGGAGATGGAATTATGTCGAAAATAAGTCATCACTCTCAAGGCAATGTATGCGTTTTCAAATCTGAGGACCACTGTGCAGCTCAGGTATGACAGCGATACACCATTTGTATAGTATAATTTGACTCTTGTAAAGATAAGGCATAGCAGAAAGAAGTAGATACTATGTGAAGCAGTAGATTGAACTGACCATCATGATGGAATGCTGTTCTAAGCTCAACTGATTAAATAATTAGGAGGTATAATCTAACGCCTGGTTTATGCAGCCAATCTCTTAGATCAATTTTCTTACATATTACGTAACATCAGTCATCATTGGTACCTTATACCTTCTAAGAGATTGGCATTTAATTACGTATTTCCAATTCTAAAGTTCACCCAACACGAATCCCCCGAGCCACTCAAGGTAGATGTTACTGTTAAAATTCTTACTGTGTGACATGAATGAAAAAGGAACTTGTAGAAAGTAAAAATAATAGTAATAACTAGGGTAAATAGTAATTTTTTTTTTAAACGTTAATTTGATTTCTACTGGTTATCAACTTACTAAAGGTTATTTAAAGCCTGGAAATATTTTTTTATAATTTTTTTTTTTAGTGGGGAGGCAATAATGATTTAGAAATATAAGTCTTAGAAGACAGGTATTCACATCTTCCCCAAGAGCGTTTGCGCAGAAGTGAATATAACGAACCCAACGGCTGAATCACCTTCATCCCTCCCATATTCCCAATTAAGACATATTTCTTCTTAGTTTTTGTTTCAAAAACTAGCACCTTGTGAAACAGACTTCTTCATGGACATTATAATTTTTAAGTCTTGAAGCAAAAGGCCAATTTTATGGCTTACTGTTACATTACATTGAAACACCGAGTTCCTGAAAGATCACTTGTTGAGAATGTGGAACCTGGTCAGTACCTAGATAAGGGAACGCTTGGGAATACCAAGTGCCGTAAGCTCGCATTTGTGAGTGGTGTAATAGATAATGGCTCTGAATTGGAAATCAGAGAACTGAATACCAATTCTAGTTGGGTTTCTTTCAATCTTCCGCCAGTTATATGTTGTACACCTTCGATGAGTAAATTTAACTGCAACCAAAACTTGTTATCTTCTCTCTTATAAAACCGACTATCCTTTTCACGCTAATAAAATGACAAAAATAACCTCACTGATAACATCGGTGACTATAACAAGTATATATAAATATAGGTATGCAACATATTTTTATTCGCTTCTTTCTTAGTGATGTCAACTGTGGAGTGGAGGTAATTTGGTTCGGGGCGTGAATACAAATGCATCGAGAACTTCTCCGCCGTTATCCCTGTGTCTCTCCTGTCTCTCTTACAATCTCAACCGCTGCACAACTTCTTACTTATTGCCAACTCAACTGTTTTCCAATCTATATCACGAATCTCGTTTTGACACGTAATATTTCAGGCACATTGTTTACAAACGCAATTTGAGGTTTACATTATCTGACCTTGAATACACTCGTTATTAAAACACAATTATACCGGTCACCTGGTATCTACATTCTTAAACTTTCAAAAAATTTAAATATTAAAAAAAATATTTTTTTCCTTTGGTAGCTAGTTTGCATATTGTTGCTGCTTCATAAAAATACACTTCTGCGCGAAAATACGTACCAAGTCAAATAATATATAACATATAAATTAATTAGTATGACTTATTTATGGGAATCATTATTAACCTCGAAATATTAATCTAAAAATATTCACTGTCTTTGAATAACTTGTAAAGTTTCGATAAGCCTTAAAAAAAAATCAAATAATCAATAAGCTTACTGCTTTTTAAATACTTATTTGGACTCTTTAAATACAAGGCAATACAGAAATAAATAAGGAGTAAATATAGACAGGCTAAAGAAGACTGGTTCAACGACAAATGTGCTGAAATATAAAGACAGAGTACGATAAATAAAGTATATATCTATAAAAGAATAAAGGAACTAACAGATGAAATACATACTCAGCAACAGAATGCATAAAATTCTAGGACGGAACGCTCATGTCAGAGAAAGTAAAAAAAAAATCAGTGATGGGACAAATATATTGTAGATCTCTTCCACTACAAAAAAGAGCAACAGGCAATACACATAAATACCGGCGGACCAGAAATATTAAAATCTGAAGAGGTAGCTGCACTGGCTACATTAAATAGAAACTAAGCAGGGCGAGACGGTATTGTAATAAAGATGCCGACAGCTTTAGACAATTTCAACGTAGACAGTTTTACAGAAATATTAAATGAAATCTACAATAATGGCAATATAGCGGAAGACCTAAGCAGATCAATTTTCATAGGATTGCCTAAAAAGCCTAAAAAGCCCGCTGCAAAGGAATGTGAACTTCACATCACGTTTATCAGCCAAATAACAAAACTCATCATCCGGATTCTGATGAATAGAATGTGCAGCAGAATCGGGCCAAAGATAAGACAAGAACAATTCGAGTTCATTAAAATCACCTGACCAATGTACGCAATATTTATGCTCAGAAAAATCAATACAACTGCAGAAGAACGTGTATCTGTGTTTTATAAACTACACAGAGGCGTTCAATAAGATACGCCAAAAAGAACTGATATAAATGCTCAGCAACCCTGACATATCTGGGAAAGTCATTAAAATAGCCAAGAACTTATATTGGCAGAAAAACGCTTGTATACAGCAGATTTACAAAATAGAAAGGAGAGTAAGACAAGGTTGTGTCTTCTCACCATTCCATTCACCCTGTACATCGAAACAATTCTGAGAGAAATAGATCTGCCAGGATTCGTTATTTGGCGGCAACAATCTCTGCAATATAAAATACGCGGATGACACAGTGCTGATAGCAGACACGGAAAGAAGAATGCAGGACCCCCTACAGAATGTAGCAAAGGAAAGTGAGAAGAAACGACTAAACATAAGCTTCAAGAAAACTAAACGCATGATCATCAGTAAAAAAGAGAAGCCCAAAATGTCAACTACAGGTCGGTGATACTAAACTCAAGCAGGTGTAGCTGGGAAATGTTCTAACAGAGGACAGAAAATGTGACAATGAGATCTGAAGGTGCATTAGCATGGCCAAGGATGCATTTCAAAAGCTAAGCAGAGTATTGAGAGACAGGAAGATTTCATTGGAAACGTAGAATTGACTGTTACGTGATATCTGTCGTTCTACATATGCTGGGCAATCTTCTCAAAGATGAAGAAGAGACTTTAAGTAACAGAAATGTGTTTCTACAGAAGGATACTGAGAATAACATGAACCGAACAGGTGAGCAAGGACAATGTTTTGGAGAGGATGAAAACAAAAAGAAACTTATACTTAACATCAGGAATAGACAGCTGAAGTTTCTGGTACACGTAATGAGGAAAGAGGTCTTGGCGAATCTAATACTCACAGAACGGTTAGTGGGAACGAGTAACAGGAAAAGCAACGTGAGTCATACTTGATGGGCTTTAGAAAGTGGATAGTGGGGCAGAGATAGATATCAAGAGGAAAGGTGTTAAGAGCGACAAGGGATAGGGGTAAGTGAAAGTTCACGATCGCCCACGTCCTGAATAAAACCGGAGCATAAAGAAGAACATGTTTATTGAATAGTGAGAAAAACTTCCTATTTCTCTATTATTAAGACACATTTTGTATCAGACACCTCAGATTATGAAATGTATATTACTTTTATTTTTTACAGAAATTAAATGCGGCAAAATTGGTTTTTATTGTATATGGAGATATTCCCTTAAAAAACGTATTAAGAGTCTCTTCAAACTTCAAAAATATGACTTTCTTGGTAAGTTGGCTGGTTGATTTTGTTTAGTGGCATACAAGACTTTACAGTTAATTGAAATTTAAATATTTTGAACGCAAATGTATGACTTCAGTTACATATAAAATGTATTGTTAGTATTTTTGTTATAAATATGTGTTATTAATAATTTTACAATATATAAGTATTCTTGGTATTTTATAAATATGGATTCTTTGGAATTCTATTATATAAATATATATTACTGGTATTTTTACTATAAATAGGTATTGTTTGCTATAAATATATATTTTTTTATTATAAATATGTATTGTTGGTAAGTTTATTATATAAATATGTATTGCTCGTATTTTTACGATAAATAAATAATGTTGGTATTTTTTACAAAAAATAGATACATATTGCTGATATTTTTACCATAGAAAAAATTTATTTACTTTCCTATTGTTGTCTTTTTGTTTTGGGGTTCACTATTTACCCATGGCTGTGACCCTAACATATTCAAAATAGACCAAAGAACAACTGCTATTAATACTGTCTATATTTCTAAGATGATGTAGTATTTACAGTATTTACATTATTCGGACTATTGTCCTCATTTTTGTTGTTATTTGTACGATGTTTCGGCCGTTGTACGCTTCGGCCTTTTTCAAGTACTTGGAATTTCGAACCGAACCGTTTATTACAATCACTGGGAACTTCGTTTCTTGCGCAGTAGTGCCACTTCTGGTAGCTATGAGTTATCTTCCTCTAACTCTGTAAGTTACTTGTTCACCACTGCTGTAGCTTGGTAGTGAATTCACAACTCTTTGGGTTAAGTCACAGAAACTAACCAACATCTATATCCACTGAACCATGTGTCCTTAAGGACAAGAACAACTGAATTTTTGGCACTTATAAACTTAATGTCCAGTAACACTTTTTTTTTTACCAGAGTTCATTTTGCAATTTGTTTTATTTTAATGGTTTTCTCTAGTATTTTTTATGGAGGAAGAAAGGGGATTACTGCCTATTATGGGATGAAGTTGAAATAATAGATAAAGAACGCCACTGGAAACTACGTAAATGTAAGGAATCAGCATATATGCTAGGTTACAAAAATCTCCGAAGCCGACCAAGCATAGAGATAAACACAATATGGGAACCAGTAATACGGAGTGCCAGAGAAAATCATTAGTGTCAAAATTGGAATATGAACTCTGGTAAAAAATACTAGAGAAAACTATTAGCATCAAGATGTAGTTTATCGTCATACACAGGACTATACTGAGTACTTTGGGCATACGAGAAAAGGCAGGCATTTCATTTCACACGATTGAAAAACTCGCTTTCTTCTCACGTTTTTGATCATTTTATCCCAAGCAAGTCAAAAATGTCACTAAGACACAATGGGTTACTAGGAGTGAAAGTGGAAGTCCCCAACCCGAGGATGCGACAGTCACTCATTGACGCTGTACATATTTATTCCATCAGTGTCTGTTTTGTTGTATTTTTTATTTATGTTTTCATTATTATATGTAACTTAATAGCTCTGACGAAAATTAGTGATAGCAACAGACACAAGAGAAAAAATGTGAGTGCAACAATTGAAGTGAAACAGCAAAAATTGATAACACATGTAATTGGGATACGTGTCATTTTTTAATCATTTCACCCCAAGTAAGGTGATAGTATTATTATGACACAAGTGGTTACTAGGAGTGAAACAGAATGAGAAAAACTTTAGCAAAGAGAATGGACAGTAAAAGAACAGTGATCAAGAAGTCAGAAGATGGCGACTGATGTTGCACTTAAATTTTGGAACATTGTGACCCGAGTTCGAATTCAAGTTTGAATTCCTTGCATTCACCTTCGTGCAAATACCATTGGGAAAAGTATGAATCCGTCACTTTTTTCCTTCGAGTATGTTTTAAATAGCAGAAAGTAAGGGCAATCTACTGCAGGGAAATCTTCTGCCCAGTCAGTCATGTCTCTTTCGAGACTTAACCACCCAAGCGTGTATGAAGTATGCCACTTAACTGACTTAAGTGGCAAGGAAGCAAGACCCCAGAAAGAAGTTCCATAAGTGAGAAGTGTGAGAAGAAAAACTATTTTTCTTAGCATCAGGACGATTTGATGAAATATAATCGCTCAACTGCATTTTAATAGAAAACGTGGGGTCAAGAAGGCACAATGAGTTGCTGTCCTGGAGGTTAGCATCCTGATCGAGAGCAAAACTGGTGGTTAGAGGATAGAAGTTTCGTTTTGGCGATGGTAACATTTACAAGCCATTTATTACCCCAATTGAGAACAGCTGCCACTTATACTTTCTCATAACTCTTGGACTTAGTATTAACTCAGGAGTAAATAGTTGCGTTATCAGTATAAATACCACTTTTGGAAATGACTGGCTCAGAATTTGAATGTTGCAAACTTATGTAAAGGAACGTTTCTGTAAACGTCTGAAGATACTTTGCAGACGAAAAACAATATGATAAACTGAGGTATTTGAACTTACTACAAAAAACTAATATCTTCATTGTCTCGGTCTTCTCACTTGAACTGTAAGCGATGACACTTACTTCGTTATACTCTGCTCTTGTTTAGTCAGTTATATCGTTTTCTCTAAAAATATATATTTATTTTTGTTTTCATTGTCTCAGTAGTAAAATTAGTTTGCTTATTACTCACTTGGAATGTGAGCCGTGACACTCACCTTGTTATACATTGCTTTCATTTAATCGGTTATATCGTTTTCTCTTAATATATTTTTATTTTTGAGAAACATTTATATCTAGAATTCTCTGCGTCTCTAAGTTTCAAGAATCTAGAAATCTGATGGCGATCAAAAATATCCAATTTACGGCTGTTATTAATCTTAAATCCCATATTTAAAGCAATTTTTACCGTTTTTACAGCTTTCAGCTGTGTCACCTTACATCTGACATTTAATTTCAGAGTTCATATGGCAGGTCGGTTTAGACGTTACGCTGTAAGAAAAATTGCTTTTTTAGTTTATTATCAATCAAACCTCTTAAAGACCAAAGAGTAAATTATAAATAAACAAAATTGATGAGGATTAATAAAAGGATTGCCAGCTAAAAGTTAGACAATCAAATAGTAAATGCGGATAAAACAAGGTTGACCTCTGTCTGACTTTCTGGGACGAGGAGTTAGCATTATTTGCATTCTTTGCATTCGATAGGGCCGACTCGTACTACTATATCGACAAGGAAGTGACCCAGAGGGTGGCACTCAGAGGCTTGGCTGCTAATAATCGGCTTAAGCGGAATACCGACTTTGTGAATCTTAAGTAGACGATACATGTGAGTTAGCTTGCTGTGGCGTTGAGACAACTGCCTTAAGCTGGAAGTAACCCTTGTTCTTGATTAGGATCTGCAACAGCTGTTGTTCTGTTTTCAACGTAGAGTCGTTGTTTACTTTGCTATAGCTACCACTTCTAATGAGGTCTTTCAGTTTCTCGGTGTATTCTATTTTGTCCATCACTACAGTTGCATTGCTTTCGTCAGCTGATAGCATGATGGTGTTGTCATTCTTCAGCCCCTCCTCTTTTGGGATATTTGATTTGGGCGGCTTTGCTTTCTCCAATGTCTGCCTTACTTTTCATCTTAGTTCATTCGCTTGAGCCTGAGGGATGTTCAGTGCTATTTCCTTGATTCGGGTAATGATGTCCAAGTATAGTGTGCGCTCAGTGGTTTTAGCAAAGCTGTGGCCTTTGTTCAGAACTGACCGGTTTGTTAGTTCTGTGACTTGACCCAAAGAGCTGAGTTCAATACTACCTACAGGAGTGGTGAAGAAATAAGTTGAGTTAAAGTGAGATAACTACATGGATTCCGGAAGTGGCCTCGCACATAAAATGAGAATGATATATCTCAGTGATCGAAATAAATGGTACTGTTCAAAATTCCTATCACCTGAAGAAGGCCGGAACGTACTGTGGTTGAAAAATTGTAAGCATGGTATTAAAAATGAGGACAACAGTCCAAACAAAGTAATAATATATAATAAGGTATATACTACCTCATCTCAGAAGTATAGATAAATACTGATGAAATGGCCTCGCATGATTGTCTCTAATTTCTTTATTTGTATGTAGATACATTGTATTTATTTTCTATTTTTCTTGCAAAATTTTTCGCCTATATTGAATATGATACTTTATTGTACAATAAAACTTGTATTTTATATGAATACGACTATAATCAAATTGACATATAGTAGAATAGGGGACACTGTATCATAAATTATGGGGCATTAAAATTCAGGCTAACATCCTTATCTTTGTTGTTATTATCACAGGACTTTGCCCATTGTGTTCTCCGCCTAAGTGTCTGTCGTGTCCTGGTCACTCTGTTTACACTGAATCTAAGTCTACTACCTGCGGCAAAAGATTGATTTTGGTGACACAGTAATTGTTTGTTCGACAGATCTACGGTCACTTGAAAACAGTCGGAGAGTGCAACGAGCGAAACATTGTGATAGAAAGAAAAAGATCGTGACATTCTTTTTTTTATCTCTTCAATGTTATTTAGCATTTGATGGAATATGGGAGAAGAGGACACACCAGGGGTCTTTATTAACATAAAGATATCGGCCACAGCACCTCACCTGGACTCGAGACGGCGCTATTTGAAATTTGAAGCACTGGCAGTGTACAGCGTTGTTCAATGAAACACGCTTCTAATTCTTTCGGCTAATGGTAACTCTTGGGTGTGGTACAGACCCCATGGGAAAGTTTTCAACATGATATCAGAAAGTTATGTGATTATTTCATAAGGGTGTGTGACATGTTCACGTGTTGGGACTTCTTGTTTGTCTATAGTTATCACACTATTTCAATGCTTTGTGAACATTCATAGTCAGCATGTATAACGAAATTGCTAAACTATTTAAGTGTAATATAACAATCTCGCCCCACCCGAGGAAAGGCTGATGCAAGCGGGGGTGTTTTCCGGTCGTCGAAAGGAACGGATGTTTGTTTGACCTTATTTCCGGCAGTAGCGGAAATGGCTACAAGAGGCAGACAGAACAGGTGTCTCTGAGAATTACGTGGGCGTGCGTGGGCGAGGCAAAATCCGGAAGTACCGGTTTGGAGATTATAAAAGACCTCGGCGCACGGATTTCAGAGCAGAGAGACAGAGGCAGACGAGAGAGCCAGACCAGACCAGAGGAGCAACAGATACGACGACACTCCCCCGTCAATCCGTCAGCCCTGGGAAGCGCGCTCTCACTCTCTGTTTACTAGGCTACACGGTCCATCGTCATTAATAAAATATAACTTCATATATTTTTATATATACCCGTGTTTGTCTGTTTATTGATATACAACATAAGCAGGATAATGTGTTATCGGACCCAGTATGTCAAAGAATTGATTTGAGAAGCATTCTGGAGGCCTTGCGATTGATGTAGCCAAACATCCCCCAATCATTTATGGGACATGATGAGAGGGATATTCGCACGCAAGTTCTTGCATCTTAAATATCAACTATGGGCGGTTTTTGAGATGGTATGACTCATTATCTGTAGATAGTTCTTTTGAACACTTTGGGTATCGATACCACTCCCACACTGCATTTCTCCATGAGACGTCCTACATAATATTAGGTGTCATGCAAAGAAAAACCTTATATTACAAGGCTTTATTCGTCTTAAAATGAACATACATGTTACGAGGTGTGATAAAGATGGCATTTTGTTTTATCTGGAAGTGTAAGAATCTAAGGAGGAAACTACACGTTACTAGACAGAAACGTTTCTGTTATAGGCCGAAGAATGGTGTTACAAGGTGAATAACTCTTGCTCTACAGTTATATATATTTATATAACACCAGCCACCTATCTAAAGACTTTTGATAGGTTTCCGTAAAGGTATATAAAAGAAGTAATAAAATGTTAGTAGGATTAAAAAAGAGATCGAGCACCAAAAAATGAAGCTAAAGGAAACTACAAGAAATTCTACGGAAGATTTTGAAGGAAAGCAAGAAGAAAGGACTAATCATCAATTGCAAGAGGACGGAATGCCTGGGTGAAAAAAAACACACACACACAAAAAACAGCCCAACATTTAAATTACAAATTGGAGACACCAAAATGAAACAAGTGCAATAATTTAAGCTCTCAGAAATGTTTTAACAGAGGATGGATAGTTCAATACTGTTATCCGAAAGCGCATTGGAGTAGCAAAAATGTATTCCAAAAGCTAAGCAACGAATTAAGAAACAAGAAAACTTCGTCAAAACATAGAAAACAATACTGAAATGTTGCATAATATCAGCTTTCTTATATGGCAGTGGATGTTAAGCAATTTCTTCACAGAGGAAGAAGAGACTTGAAGCAACAGAAATGTGGACCTACATAAGGATGCTGAGAATATTATGAACTGAAACTTTGAGCAATGGTGAAGTTTAAATGAACAGAATTGAGATTTCTAGGTCACCTAATGAAGAAAGAGGGCTTAAGAAATATGATAAGCGCAAGGTATATGAAAAGGCAAGAGGGAGAGAGAGGAAAATAACGCATAGCCTATCTAGCGAGCTTGAGCAAATGAAAAGCATAACTGAGTTTAGGAAAGATCACATGAAGAACCTTATTTTGGTAATGATTTCTGAGCGTAATCATAACATTGACTGCAAATGTTTTTTTTTTATATTTTACAGCAAAGTTGTTCAAACGTCTTTATTATAGAAAGTGCTATATTTACATGTTCATATTCAAGAAGCCAGTAGATGAAGACCATATAGAATGTTGCAACCAAAGTAAGTAATAAAAACATTTAAAAGAGAAACAAACTTATAGGGGGGCTGGTATAGTTAAAGATTTTTCAATGCGTCTAGAAATTTGTGCTCGAACACAAATAAAAACCTAGATCTTTCTTTCTCACCGGCGCAATGTGGCTTCTCTGTGACTCTTGTACAAATACTTTCACGGCTTCTGCTCTGATAAACTTAGCTCACTGGTGCCCCCTATATATGAATTTACTCGAGCCACAAGATTAGCAACTAGGTCCCACTCTTTTACTGTGAAACCAATAAAATGTAAATGTAAATTCTACTCCATCAGCTTCTTTTCTCACACTTCCCGCCTGTAGAATTTCCTTCCGTTTACTTGCTTCCCCGACAGCTACAATCTCCAAGAATTTAAATGTAAAGTCAATAGAAATCTCCTATCTTACTATCTTGAATCTTCTCTCTCTCTCTCTCTCTCTCTCATGCTCTTTACTCCGTCCAATCCACTCTCATCAGTATTCTCATCCTTCTAACTTGAATCCTCTCTCTCTCTCTCTCTCTCACTCATGCTCTTTACTCCGTCCAATCCACTCTCATCAGTATTCTCATCCTTCTAACTTGAATCCTCTCTCTCTCTCTCTCTCTCTCTCTCTCACTCATGCTCTTTTCTCCGTCCAATCCACTCTCATCAGTATTCTCATCCTTCTCTTACCCTCTTCCTGACATTCCACTCTTTCTCATAACTCTCCTCCTATGTAAAACCCCTGCGCACCAGTGGCAATATACTGCCTTGCTTAGAGCGATATGATTATACTAAAAAAGATCTCGTAAGCTGATTTTAATGACAAGATTCGAAATTTAATTAACCAGAAATTGGCGCAATATAATCTTCAATATTTTACCTTATTGTTACGCAAAAGAAGACTTCAAATACCGCTTATCTATTAATTTAACTTCTTTTTTCATTGGCATGTATGCCGTCTCTTTATCTTTTTAATGGCGTATTTTCTCAGGATATCTAGCGGATTTTATTATTTAAGTAGTTTATTTTCTAAGATAGAGATATATCAGTTTTGCATTTAATTGAGAGATTTTCTCAGAAGTATGTATGCCGAATTTTCACCTGTAAATAATGGGTTTTCTCTGAAGGACATATGACGACTTTTCATTTTCAAGTGGTGAATTTTCTCGGGTGTTATGGCGGATTTTCATTATTTTTTTCATTGAGGTATATGTCGGCTTTTTATCTTTTTAATGGTGAATTTCCTCAGGACATGTGGCGGCTTTTCATTTTTAAATTGTGAATTTTCTGAAATAGAGATATACCGGTTTTTCATTTAATTAATGATTTTGATTAAAAAACGTGGAAAGGATTTTAATTTTTTGAACTGGTTTATTTTCTCAGATGGCAATTTGACATTTTTCTAATAATTGATTGTTTTTCTCAGTATTATGTATGCTGGTTTTTTCATTTTTTAGGTATGAATTCTCACAGAAGAACATATGATGTTTCATTTTTTAGTGGTGAATTCTCTCTGCAGGCGATATGTCGTTATTTCATTTAATAGCCAGATTTTCTCAGAAGGTTATATCCGGCTTTTCATATTTATGCGACGGATATTCTCAGTAGGGCATATAGTGGCTTTTTATTTTAAATGATGGATTTTTTCAAAATGACACATGACGACCTTTCTTTTTTTAAGTGATGAATTTTCTTAAAAAAATATATGCCGACTATTCATTTTTAATTGATGTATTTTCTTAGAACATATGACGACTTTTCATTTTCAAGTAGTGAATTTTCCCGAATAGAAATATATTGGTTTTTCATTCAACTGACGGTTTTCCCTATTAGGATACATGCTGTCTTTTCATCTTTGTGTTATTGATTTTCTCAGATAAACATATGTCGGATTCTCATTTTTATGTGGTAAATTATCTCAGAATTTGTTATAATTGGTTTTCATTAAAGTAACGTTTTTTCTCAGAAAGAAATATGCCGGCTTTTAATGTGATGGATTTTCTCAGAAGGATATATGTCATCTTTTCATTCTTTAGTAGTGAATATTCTCGGAAGGAGATATGAAGATTATTTTTGTAATTGACTGTTCTTTTTTTTTCATTAGTATATATGACGGCTTTTCATCTTCGTACAAAAAGACATGTGATATCTTAAAATTTTTAACTGGTTAAATTTCTCAGAAGAAAATATGCCGGTTTTTCACTTAATTAGTGGCTTTTCTCAGGAGGATATATGCCGGCTTTTCATCTTTAAGTGATAGAAATCTTAGAACTTTTCATTTTTAGGTGGTGCATTTTCTCAGATGGTTATGTGATGGTTATTCATTTAATTAACGGTTTAAATCAGACAGAAATATGCTGGCTTTTCATGTTTAAATGTTGGGAAATTTGGATATCTTTTCATTTTTAAGTGGTGAATTTTCTGTGAAGGTTTTTCATATAACTAACGTTTTCTTTTTATTACTATATTTACTCGCTTTTCATTTCTAAATGATGGATTTTTCAGAAGGTAATATGACTGCTTTTCATTTTATGTGGTGACTTTACTCAGAAGGATATATGAGCGTTTTTCATTTAATTTATCTTTTTCTCAAAAGGATATAAGCCGGCATTCGGCTTTAAGGAATGGACGTTCATAGAATGTCATATGAGTGACTTTCTTTTAACTGACGGCTTTTCTCAGATGATACAGGTAGTGGACAAAATAATGGAAACACCTAGTACCAAAATAGCATAATTTGAAAAATTGCTTAAACTGTCAAAAAGCTTGTGCACCTTATAATCATAAGTCTATGCGATCTGTAACGAAACGTTGTTATCATTTAGAAATCACCATTCAATATCATGCATTTCTTTTTTACCTGGGTTCGAAATTTTACCTATCGCCTGAGTGGGTTAATCGTGGTTTGAAGAATCACCAACATCCATTCAGTAATATATTGCAGAAACTTAGTAATTAAGTATTAGCAATTCCCGTGCAAATTTAACAGTTTTCCTGTTTGAATTTTCTGATATATGTCCTAATTTTTAAGTTAATGATTGCGAGTTCTACCAGTATCAAATATTCGTGCAATTTCACCAATTTTATCGTTAAATACCTTTGAAATTGAAATAAAACTTAAAGAATATTGAAATATGATTTAAGATTGATAAGGTTTTCCATTTCACCGAAGCAGACTTTAAACGCATGAAAATATTATCGCCTCCCCTTTTTTCTCTTTTTTTCTTTGAAACCAAAACAGTAATTCGTAATTTCTCGACATCAAAACAGAATATTTCATTTTCTATGAGGTATTAGTGAAACGCAGAGTACGTTAACCAACAGAACACGCAGAAATATATTATCATTATTCTTTTCCTTTTCTTTTGCAGTAAAATGTTGGATTAAAAAATTTTTATCAGGATCAAAATCAAAAAAATCGTATAAAAATCATCCTCCGAAAAAGAAAACGATCTAAGAGAAGAGGACGTGGTTAAAGTTGTAATCAACGACGAGATTTAAAATGTAATGGAGGATGACACTACAAGTCAAAAAATAAAAGAAAGGTAAAGGACTACACATCTATAGTGAAATATAATAGAACATATTTAAACGATAATTAGTATTTTCTCTCTAAATGAGAATCAGTTTCTACATTTGCTACGAGAAAAGCTTGTTCAATCCACAACGCATTGTCTATATTTGTTTTTTTAAATATATATAATTTTCAGACCTGTACCTGACTTGTTTTTTACTCCTTGTTCTGTCATCGAGTACTCGTCCAGTAATTTACTCGCTGTTTTCTTTGCTTATGTCTTTTGAAATTATTCAAGCATTCTTTAATCTTTATACAAAAAACGTAGTGCTGTTTATTTCTTATTTTTAGCAATAGTTTTGTAGTTCCTATTCTTAAAACCACTAAATTTCGAGCATGGGCCATCCATGATATTTAGAACATGGACCGGTAGAACCATGTATTAATTGCGTTCATATATATGAGAAAATTGTCCAAACGCTATATAAGAGATTAGATTGATTTCTGCTACAAGAAACGATATTTTCGCCTATCGACCGAGCTAACTGAACGTTTACGTATATAAATCAGTATGCGTTGTTGGGAGTGAGGTATGCCGTAACTGAGAAATGAAGAAATGGAGATCCCTTCGAAATGCATGGCCAATGGCGTTGATTTTACTATGTCGTTAAAAGAACTTCTATCCAACAATGATATGAACAAAACACACGCCTGGAGCTCTAAAAAGAATCATGGAGCATCAAGAAAAAGCAATATTTTATAAGTTTTCTCGAATCTATTGATCCACTCACATTTGCATATCTGGCTATCGATGTATTATTAAAAGCAGTTTACATCAGTCATTATTTTTGCTCTTTGAAAAATAATTAGAAATTTTCATTTCTACGGTGACAAAAATGAACAGTTAATAGCCTAAGAAGTGTTTTAGTGAAGAGAATTATATTTCAATTCATCTAATAACAGATAGATCAACATGCATCTATTCTCAGCCAGAAACATATCTAACCTTAATTTGTAAGTATATATATATATATATATATATATATATATATATATATATATATATGTGTGTGTGTGTGTGTGTGTGTGTGTGTGTGTGTATAAGCGCGTTTCCATATTGTCAAAAATCGATTGTGTTAATTGTATTTTTGTAAATAAAATATGATTTATTTCATTCGTATGACGTGTTTTTTTCTTTTTATTGTTTCAGTCATTGTTATATTTTGCACGTGTATTCTCGTTGAAATATTTTTGTTTAATAAAAATGCATATTTGTTAATTAAACGCTTATAAATTGAAAATTTGTTTTTTAAGTGAAGGCGGTATGTAAGGTGTGGCGTGGCCTGAAGTTATATCGCAGTATAATGTTTTTGTGCTAAATGGTACAGGGTATTTATCCAGCTCTAATGATGTATCTTCCTTAAGTTTTTCAAATGTAGTATTGGCTTTCTGCTCGTTGGCTATTTTATCAAAATTAAGGACGTATGAATCTATGATGTTCAAGGAAGATCGTGATAATGTATCCACAACAATATTTTCATCACTTTTTATATATCTGATATCCGATATAAATTGGGAAATATAATCCACTTGTCAGATATTACTTCGTGTGTATTCATCTATATTTTTATGTAAAGCATACATAATCCGTGAATACGATGAATTATCTCCTTTCAAGTAGGTGACGAAAATATTTTACAGCAAGTAATTCTCTTGAAAATGTACTATACTTTTGTTTTGCATTATTCCATTTGGCAGATAAAAATGAAACGGGTGTATTAATTCCGTTTTGTTTTTTAAGTATAATTACTCCAATGAAGATTGATGATATATTTGTTGTTAATGTTATCAGGGAATTTTGTTCGTCGATTACATAAGATAGTTTTGAAAAATTCGCTATTGCTGTTTTTGTCTTGTTAAATGCGTCTCATGCTGTGCCTTCAATATTGCATTAATTATTGAATTTTTTAAATTTATTTTTTTATTCTGCAGTAGTAAAATTGTGAGAGGCGTAAAAATCTTGGCGCTGCTCGAATGTATCTTCTTTATAAATGTATCATATTTATCTCCTCAGTTGACGAAATGATTCTGGTTTTGAAAACTGTTTTATTGTTGCTATTTTTTCTGAAACTGGCGATATCTCATGTTTGTCGACTCGGAAAGTCATTTTTGGAACTGACAAAACGCGTTTATTTTTAACATCTTGATAATTTGTCAATATGATCGTGCAGTATTTAGTATATCAAAAGACATTCTAGTAAATTCGAATAACCCAAAAGAATTCCTAATTACTGTATTTTTTCTATATCTACTGCAACTGGTATTTAATAGTATGCTTTAGCTAAATCAAGTTTAGAAAATATTTTTGTTCCTTGCAAACCTCTAGTGAACTCGCAAATATGCGGTACAGGATATTTATCTGGTATTGTTTTTCCGTTCAAATCAACGCAATATCCCCATGCACCTCTAATTGGTTTTGGAACCATATGAAGTGGAGATGAATAAAGAGTTCCTTGATGGTGGAATACTATCTATTTGTAACATGTGTTGAATTCATTTTGCGCGAGCTTGCTCTTTTCCGCTCAAGGTTTGCGTGAAGAAGCGTGTGTTGTCGGTTCAATATTCTTTATGTACAACTTAGCTGAATGTGGTATCTGTGCGTGTGTTAAAGAAGTTGTAATTTCTGGAAAATTTTTCAATAAATTCTGAATGCCATTGTCATTTGATGAAGCTGAAGAAATTTCAATGGAAGTATATATGGACCATCTCTTTTTGGTTGCCAAATTAACGTCAGTATCTATCAGTGTGTGTGAGTTCGTATTCATTGATAGATGATAATGTGATAAAAGGCCTGCTCCTAGCATAGATGATTTCACTTTTGCGCGTGGGAATAAACACGGGTAAATTCTCCGTAGTCCTATTTTTAAAGTAAGTGATTTTTCTCCATCTGTTGATATTTTCAGAGCCATTTGTGGCTTGCAAATAAATAAAGAAGGCGTTAAATATTCATGTTGATGAGGTTGAATGTCGCTTATCTGGACTCTTGTGTCGACTAAGAAAGAATCTCCGTTATTGCTGTCGCTAATATAAAATAGACGACCTTGTTTATTTATACCAGCATACATTGTCGTCTCTATTTGTCGCTGGTTGATTTTATCTTCCAAATGTTGATGTTCCTGGATTAAATAAACATATTACTATGGTGTTAACATGTGTCAAATATTTTCTGTGTCTCGAATGTGAACTGGTTCGAGATATCCTACGTGGAAATTTGTTTCTCATGCGTCCATGTGTTAGAAAATATTTTCTCTCTGCTTTTCTATTATTGCTTGGTCTTTACGTTTGAGTCCTGCAATCTCATTTTTTTAGTTAAAATACTGCATTTGTTAAAATTGACTTCTCAGTAATATTAAAGAAAGGATAGTCAGCTATGTCTAGTACCAAGGCCAATTCACAAACATAGTCGACACTCCCCACAATTTAGGATTATCTATAAACATTAGAATGTTAAAGGTTGGAAGAATAAGTGTTTTGTATGTATGTTTAAATAGAAATTTATTGACAGAACAGAATAACATCAATTTGTAGAAGTTAAATGTTCAAAGAGAAGATGTAGTAGTAGTAGTACTAGTAGGCCTCCGTCGGTCATGGTTGACTCTGGGTAGCATCCAAGTTGTCTGCTTGGCTGGAGCATTGGCATCTGTGACTGTAGAAACTAATGAGGGAGTGGCAGTCTTTGTTGCAGAGGCTGCATTTATACTTTGTTTCTGGTCTGTCGGAGCTGTTATTTTACTCTCTGGGAACCCACCTCTCCGTGGTGACTCATATCAGTTGCTTCTCCCTTGATTTGAGTTGTTGGGCGAGGATTCCTCTCCATTTGGTTAGGTTGACTGCTACGCTTTCCCATGACTCCGTGTTGATGGCCACATCTTTCAAATCGCGTTTTATGATGTCACGATACCGCAGTTGTGGCCGCTCAGTGGGTCTTCTTCCAGAAGCCAGCTCTCCAAAAAGAAAGTCTTTTGAGATGCCATCGTCTGGCATGCGGTGAACCTGGCTTAAGAACGCTGGCCGCCAAAGTAAACGAACTTTGATCTAGAATAAAGCTGTTTTCCTTTCCTCTTTTATGGCCGGTAAAAATGTGAAAGGAAGGTAAAGCAATAAATCGGACGTTAGTTTTTAGAAAACAATTGAAGTGTCATATTGTTGTTGTTGTTGTTGTTGTTGTTGTTCTTGTCTTCTCTGTCGACGGCGAGAATGGTGAGAAAGAAGAAGAGATAAAGGAAAATTGACCACGAGAATGAGAAGGAGAAGGATAACGAATGTGTGTCACTTATTCGACTTTCTTTCTTTTTTATAGCTAGATGCTTTTTCACATTGGATTGTTAATTTCTCTCTCAGCTTTGCAAATCAATTCCTTTTATTGGTTAGAAAATTAATTAAAATCGGGTCGTGAAATTTGACTATTTTTTCAGTACAGGGTCAATTCTTTTTTCTATTTGTCAAAATTAGGATTTCACACCGGATTGTGAATTTTTGTAAAAGTGAATAGAAGAGAAGAGAAGAAAGTTACTTTTAATTCCGTATTCACCACAGTATAATAAGAAATGCTTACTTTGTTATAATTATCGTGTAGCTTTTCAGCTATCTCAGTAAGTCTGTCGAATTCCCAGGAAGTGAGGTTATTATTTGACGTGTATAAACGTTAAGTTTATCCATCCCTATTTTTTTAGCTACTGGAATAATGCTATCTCCGAGCAATGTTTGCATTTTTCTTAGTAATTGCGAAGGTTTTAGTTCTCCTAGAGATAAATTGTTGAAGAAGTCGCGCTACATTTTTCTTCTGATTTTTTTAATCCATCCTATTATTGTATGTTTTCAATGTAACGTAGGTTTTTCTTCATCTAGCATATCTTCAAATAAACAATGTCGATTGGAAGTTTGTCCATAAGCGTAACGAGAAGTCTGCCACATAATTTTCTTTGTGCTGAAGACTGCGTTTAATTGAAAGAACTATTTTTGAATGTTTGTTGTGTTGTACATAGGAAAATTTAGTGTTGATTCTATAGGCGCTTCTGCTGTCATGTTGTAAGGGATTAAATGTTTGTTTCTTCTTTAAAATCAATGAAAAGATGTTTGCCATTGTTGAATATCAGATGGTTTGCAGAATTTGGTTAGTCTTAGGATATTTTTATTTATTTATCTTTTGATTTTGGCATTTGTAGATTATGTAGCTGTCGGGTTCTATTTATATAATTTAATCTTGTATAGATATGTGAAAGTTAATATGTATTTGCGTGTTCTTTACCGTCGACAATTATGTGGTCAACTAATTTCTCTGCGTGGTTATCAGGTTATGAAGAAATAAAAAATCCCATGTAGTTTCAAGGAACTTGAAGTTTTATCTGCGTATTCTTTGCGGGGTAAAAACTTTGTAGGAACCCAAAAGATTTATCTACGTGTTATCTGTGGGGTCACCATGTTGTAGGAATCTTCGATCATGTTTTTCAAATTGGATTTGAACCAACAAAACCAAACTTCCAAGAATTAAAAGCTCAGACGGTGCAGAATGTTTAACATACATTAAAGAATGAAAAAGATCTCTTTCTTTTATGATTATAAAAAGTTTTATTAACCATAATTAACATCAAATTTTGTTATTTATAAAAATTATAATTGAGTGAGAAAATACATCAGAAATTTTTTCTGCAATAATATGTTTTAAAGTTCAATTCTCTTGAATTCAGGAGAAAATATTTTTGATTTAAATTCTTTTTGATATTTGTTTTTTCGTGCACGATAGTAGCACAGGTGTAGATTTCTTGTTCCTCTCTTTTTTGTTGATGCTGACTAGTTGTAAGGGAGAAGAAATGTTAAGGTGAAAGAGAGAGTGATGTAGTGAGACAGTTGTTCTCTGCTTTTTTAAAACCAGTGCAGACTGTTCTTATTCTTTTTCTTTAGTTGCATATAGAAAAGATGAAAGAATGAAAGAGAGAGAGAGAGAAAAAAATGCGTGTCAGACGTCTAACCAAGACTCACGACCTTTTGAAGGTGTAAAGCAAAATAAACGCGTATTTAAGTATTTTGGCGACCAAAATTTGGATCAAAATTGAATATTTTTTTGTGTTTTCTGGTTAGTCAGTAAATAAGTCGCTTGTCTTTTTTGGTCCTCTACTACGTCTGCATATGGCAAAAATATGTAAGCCAATTATCTAATAAAAAGGGATTTTCTATTGGTTAATTCGTAAATATATGTGTTCTTTTCATTGGCTTCTGAAGGGGTATAGGTGTGTGTAAATTCGGATTTATTGAGCAATGGAATATCTAGAATATTAAGTTACATAGACAATATTAATTTACATAGATTGTTTCTTTGCAGAAAAAAGAGCATTTTGTTCGAGTTCTCTGTCTTTTAGGACTTATGTGAGTAGTTTTCTGTTTTAAACTCACATGTAAACATTTATATTAGGCTTTCGTTCGTACATTCCCTAAATTTTTCCATCGTTTTATTAACAAGTTTATGTTTTAGTCGTGACTTATCCTTATATTTTCTCGTCGTGCGAATTGTTTTTTTTCTCAATCAACATTGTCAAGAAATTTTTCTTCTGATATGCTAGTCGAATGGTATCGTTAAACAAAATGCTTTCCTGCACTTCTTAATCTAAATATGTGTGTGTGTGAGAGAAAGAGAGAGAGAGAGAGACAGCGAGAGAGAGAGAGAATGTGTGTGTTTGCGTATGTACATATATATATATATATGTGTGTGTGTGTGTGTGTGTGTGTGTGTGTGTAAATATATATAGACAGATAGATAGATATGGCTGCTGTACGAGTTTCAAAGAATGAAGCTCATCGAAACCTTCGTCGTAGCAGAAATTCTACAACTGCGCTACAAGCTTCAGAGAACGAAGCACAAACTCACAGGCAGACAGATAGACAGACGATTATATATATATATATATATATATATATATATATATATATATATATACTCATGTTGACTAATGATCTTTTTCTGCACAGTCAGGCTATTTGACAACTGCTGGAACTGCAGTGAATGAGGATAAACCAGGGTGTATACGAACCTTTAAAACTTAAACATATCAGTAAAAACCCTAAAAAATCAAAATTAAAAATGAACATTAAATGGGATAAAATCTATGGTAAAATTAAGAAAATAAAAGAAAATTCATACAGGCTGCTGCAGTGAACATGTAATATGACGTAAAAAAGAAAAGGGCCCCAAAATAGTCGCCAAATTCTGCATGAGGAAAAGTATAATAAAATACTTGAAAATATCCTTAAAAATTAAAAAATGGCCAGAGATGACTAAAATTTGGGCTGTGAACCCAAAAGAATCCATTATAGAAGCATACAAAATTGGTAAAGGACCTCACCAAAAAAAACTAAAATTTAAAATTATCCGACCCATATACACCCGGTAAATGTGATCGGCGGCTGAGCCGAAAGACTTAGTCTCCGGCAGCTGCATGAGCTCAAGAGACTGACGTTCAACGGTACGTTTATGTAAACAAAGACTCCGCTGCAACAAAAGCTGCGGAGACTGAAGGTGAACACGATCGTCGTTTGAGCAGAAACGTTAATTCAATGTCAGCAGCAAGAGAAGAAAAAGAAGAAGAAAAAGAACTAAAAAGAAAAAGAAGTTAAAGACGAAGAACAAGACAAGGAAGAAGTAAAAGAAAGAAAAAGAACAAGAAGAAGAATAGGAAGCGGAAGAAAAAGAAGTCGAAGAAGAAAAATAGGAGAAAGAGGAAAATATGAAGAACATGAAGAAGAATAAGAAGAATAAGAAGAAGAAAGAAAAGAACGAAGAAGATGACGTAGATGAAGATGACGTAGACGAAGATGATGAAGACGACGACGAAGACGGAGAAGTCAACGAAGACGAAGATGAAAAATTCAACAGAGACAAAAACGATGAAGAAAACGAAGAAGTTGACGTGTAAATGTACTCATGTGTAGATCCAATGGTAGATCCAATGGTAGAAGCATTTGTTAGTGGATGTAGTTTTAGCTGAAACTGGTCGTTTTGAATGATTGAGCTGTCTATGAAAACAAAACCGGTGTGTTTCAAGTTCTACCTTATCATATGATATAACAATTTCACGTTTTCTCCAAGGTGCCACCCACCCCCCCGACGTTAAAGGGTCAATGCATCCACTTCTGCTTCACAACGTCATTGCATCACATTACAGTCTCTCGTAAACCACACCTCCGTTCTTCCAATTGTAGATACATCATTCCGGTTTATTGGCAAAATTGACCAAGCATGAATCCCGTTTTACAAATACAGCAATGAAAGTCTACAATAAAAAGTTTGAATAAAATGTTAAGGATTTTGTAATCTATCAAGGTGAGCAAATGACGATTTAATCGACCCATTCACAGAAAGACGTATCAGTGTATTTAATCGATCCAATTAAGGAAACAAGGGAATGTGGGAATTTAATCCACCCATTCACAGAAATGGGGAAAGTGTGAATCTAATCAACAAACTCAAAGAAATACAGCATTGTGAGGATTTAATCGACCCATTCACGAAAAGACGCAAAAGTGACGATTTAACTGATTCATTCAAAGAAAAAGGTAAATGTGTATTTAATCGACCCATTCATAGCAAAACGCAAAAGTGTGGATTTAATAGACTTATTCTAAGAAAGAGGGGAAGGCGAGGATTTACTTGACCCTATCACTGAAACATGGATAAGTGAGAATTTAATCGGCCCGTTAATAGAAACACGAGGAAGTGAATATTTAACTGACTCATTCACAGAAAGGGGAAAATGTAGATTTAATTGACCAATTCACAGAAAGAGGAAAATGTAGATTTAATTGACTCATTCATAGAATGAGGAAAATGTAGATTTAATTGACTCATTCACAGAAAAAGGAAACAGTGGATTTAATAGAGAAATTCACAGAAAGGGAAACTGTGAATTGACCCATTCACAGAATAACAGAAAAGTATAGATTTAATCTATCTATTAAGGGAAAGACGAGAAAGTGCAGATATAATCGATCATTCAGTATTTGAGTAAGTACTCTATATTTTATATAATTAAACAGGATATTTATTTCCAACTACTGGCTTGAATTTTCCAGAAACCTTGTTAGGAAAATATGCGCCCTTCTGTCAGTAAATGTAAATAAATATAATGTTTAATCATAAAAAAACAGTGTATCTACACATATATGAGTACTCATTAAAATTAATGTTTAAACACAAATAAATTAGAAAAATATGTAACAGTTAATACATTTCATATATATATATATATATATATATATAGGATGGCACTCCTGTGAGTCGATTGACTAATGGACTATTCCTGACGTCACGTCCGGTTATTAGATTCTATCTTCCGGGCAGTCCGATGGAGAGACTGAGAGAATAAAGGTCGTAACCTGATTTGTCCTGTAGCTGAGTGTAGATACGACTCAGCTTTAACAACTATTTGTATTTTGGTTAAAACATTATTTTATTTCACTGTTTCCGAGTCTTCTCGTTAGTTATTTCAACAATAACTCCACAATAATTGGCGACGAAAGATTCGTAACTCACACGGGAAGAAAAAAAAATCAAAATCGTCGCACAATAATTGGCGACGAAACAATTCGATTTCACACGAGGAAAAAACCCGAGGAAATTTTTTTTTTTTTTCATCAACTTTTCGAAAGAGATTAGGATAGGACCCATTAAGCAACAATTGACTGTCGAATTAAAAAGAAAAAAACCAAAAGAAAACGAATACAAACGCATTAACGCACGTGTATTTATTTATTAATAATTCGTCAAACTGTAAGTAGCATTTTCTTTCCTCTCATTTTGAGAAGAACAGAAGTGAAAAGTAATTCTGTTTCAAAGAAAGAAAAAAAAAAGGAAAAATACATGTTTTTCGCCGTTCGTTTCTATTGAACTGACCTATTTTTTTCTCCAGTGAACCAAATACCCAAATCTAACTAAGGCTGTGTTTATACATTTTTTTCTCATATTCTCAAAAGTAAAAAAACGAACGAGAAAATTGGAAATAGAACATTTCTTATTTTCTGTTGCAAAGTGTTGTAAAAGTGAACTTTTGTTTTTAATAAGACAGAAAAAGAAAAAAGAAACTATTTTTTTTGTTTTATTTTATTTTATTTTATTTATTTATTTATTTATTTATTTTGCTTACGGTCAATTTTCACTTATGCAAATATTCTCGTTTTTCTTTTCCTTTTCTTTGTTAAAAGACTAGGAAGCTATTTTTATTTGCAGTAAATATTTTGGAAAAAAAAATTTTCTGCCTCCCCCACACACACACTTGACTTTTCTATAAAGTTTATACCTCAAAACACCAAGTGAGACAGTATAACCTTTACGCACGCACACGCACAAAAAAAAACAACACTTTTTTCCTCCCTCCGTGAATTTTTATTTTTTTTCCCCCAGTTTCAAAAAGTTATTTTTTTTCTTCGTTCGCTTGGAGAAGATATCCAATATGGAGGAATTCAAGACAATTATTACACAGTTACTGAGGGCTCAAATGGACCACCAGCAAAAAATGGAGAAAAGATTTAAAGATCAAATGCTACAACAACTATAGCGACAACAAATGTTGGAGGAGAAATTGACACTTCAACGGAAAGAACAAGACGAGAAATTGCTGAGGAATTGATTTTAAAAGTGTTGAATAGGACGGAACACAGTAATGATAGCATCGCTTTTTCACAAAATACCAAATGGAATTCCACTGAAACGTTCAATTACTTACCGGAGCAGGATATGACGTTTGAAGCGTTTTGCAGAAGAGATGAGGATTTATTCACTGTTGACTGCCAAGAGTGGAGCAATGCCGAAAAGGTCCATCTATTTTGAGAAAACTAGGGACCACAGAACACAGTAAGTTCGTCGATTATATTTTACCCTGGAAGACAAGCGATCTAGAATTCTCCGAAGCGGTCAAGCTCTTATCTGAACTTTTAGCCCAAACACCACACTTTTTCACAAGAGATGGAAGTGTTTCAACCTAGCTAAACGCGATGACGAAGATTATATCCCCTTTGCGTCTATTGTGACGATTTTCGTCTGGCTATCTGCGGACGATTTTAAATGTTTGATTTTTGCTCAGGGTCTCGTATCGGAAAAAAAATGCAGAGATAAGACGACGTGTCCTATCTAGACTAGAAAGCGAACAAAAGCTTACTCTCAAGAAGTTGGCCGAGGATTGCTAACGTGTAGTCAGTGTAAAGAAACATCGAGGAATCTGGTGTGTCATACGTGCAAAGGACTAGTTACAGACCCAAGGATTACTCTCATGAGAAGAAAGTTAACGAAAGGAAAAACCAGGCACAACCAAAGAGTGGCCGTTCAATCTCCAAACCTCAAGCGCCCACAAGTCCGTGCAACCGTTGTGGCGGACAACATTGGCCCATAAGATGTTTTTACAGAAACTAAACATGCAATGAGTGTGGCAGGAAAGGCCATAAAGCGACACGTTGCAGAAAGAACAATAATAACAGGGTCCGACAAGCGAGATTCGACATGGAATCAGAAGAACCGACGGAAATATGTGATTGTTAACATCCTCAATAAGAAAGTGGATTTACAGCTGGATTCCGGTTCAAACCTGTCAATTATCAACATACAGACATGGAAAAGGTTGAAGAAACCCACCATGCGTAAGACGAATAAATCATCTCGAACAAAATAAGTTTTGAAGGAGAGCTGACACTCCCTGTAACTTTAAATGGTACAACCAAAAATCTAAGTGTTTGTACATAAAACATCCGAAAATCTTTTTGGTACAGATTGGTTGGAGCGTTTTAAACTGTGGGACCAACCGATAACCAAGTTTGGTCGTAAAGTAGAAAACTCGCCTACTGGGTCACAACGATTAAAGGTCGAGTTGAAGGAAAAATTTCCAGAATTTTTTCACCGGGACTCGGAAGATGCACGAAGGCTATAGCCAGATTTGAACTGAAGGAAAACGCTCTACCCGTGTTCAAGAAAAAGTGAAACGTCCCGTTTGCGTCAATCGAGAAAATCGATAAGGAACTGGATCGGTTAGTAAAGGCTGGAATATTATCGGAAGTAAGCACCAATGAATGGGCAGCACCTACCGTGTATGTTACCAAAAAGACCAATCAGATTCGTGTATGTGCGGATTTTTCTACGGGCCTGAATACGGCTTTGAAGGATTACCACTGTCCCCTCCCCACAACTGAGGAGGTAGTTAACAAACTCAACGGTGGTACAGTATTTTCCAAAGTGGATTTAAGCGACGCGTATTTACAGATCCCCGTCGAGGAGGAATGTTCGAAACTTCTCTGCATAAATACGCACAGGGGACTCTACAATTTTGAGAGGTTAGCATTCGGGGTCAAGGTCGCACCTGAGATCTTCCAGCAGGTCATGGACACCATGCTGGTTGGCCTTGATTTCACATGCGCCTACTTGGACGACATTGTTATCGCTAGTAAGTCCGCAGACGAGTATTACGAACATATACACGAATTTTTGAAAAGAATTCAAAGCTTCGTATTTAAAGTAAAAGAAGCAAAGTGTGACTTTCTCATGACCGAGATAAAGTACCTGGGTCACATAATTGATAAAGATGGTAGACGTCCCGATCCAGAGAGGGCAGAAGCCTATAAAGAACATGCCTGCTCCCGATAATGTGCAAGCGCTTCAAAGTTTTCTCGGATTGGCGAATTACTACCAGGTTATTCATTAAGAATATGCATGACTTGCACTCCCCATTGAATGATTTACTAAAGAAAGAGAAAGCCTGGAATTGGACGCCTGAATGTCAAGCGGCGTTTGAGAAAATCAAGAATATCTTAACAGCGGATCGTTATATTACACATTATGATCCAAAGCTGGAAATTATAGTAGCGAGTAATGCAAGTTCATATGGTGTTGGAGCTTGTATACTCCATGTAATGCCTGACGGTACTAAGAAACCAATCGCCCACGCATCTAGAACGCTACTACCAGCCGAGCGACAGTACTCACAAATCGAAAAGGAAGCATTAAGTATCATATTCGCAGTAACGAAATTCCACAGGTACTTACATGGCAGAACTTTTTACGTTACAGACCGATCATAAGCCGTTGTTTACGATTTTCGGATCCAAAAAAGGCTTACCGACGTATACTACCAATAGACTTCTAAGATGGGGTACGATCTTGTTAAATTATAACTTTAAATAGAAGGATTTGTCATCAAAACAAAATAGCCATGCGGATACCCTATCAAGACTGATACCAATGGAAAGGGAACCTTTTGAGGATTCCATAACTGCTGCTCTTCGTACCGATTGCGAAGTAAAGACGATGGTAGGCAAAACAATTAGAGCTCCCAGTATCTCTTACTGAAATTAAAATCGAAGTGGAAAAGGATGATTTTATCCGCGACATCAAAGACAGGATCGCCATGAACGACGACAACATTTCTGAAGTATTCTCGCTGGAGATAAGCGACTCTTGCAGAGGTTACGCCCTGGCTGCAAAAGCACCAGCTGTTACATTTAAACCCTGGCCGAAGACAGACCAGCTGTGGTCTAGAATCCATATCGACTTTTCTGGTCCTCTCGATGACAAATATTACTTAATCGTAGTCGATAGTTACACAAAGTAGCCTGATGTGTTGAGGTGCAAAAGACCGACAACGGGGACAACGATAAATTTTCTACACGAACGGTTCGCACGGTTCGGTGTAGTAGACTGCATTGTGAGTGACAAAAGCTTTTGTGAGTTCAAAAGCTTTTGCAAGACGTTCCAAATCAAACATATCACCACTTCACAATACCACCCCAGATCGAATGGGCAAGCGGAACGATTCGTGGACACTCTAAAAAGATCACTGAAGAAGGCTCAAGGGATCCCAACGGATGTGGCTCTCCAACAGTTTTTACACAAGTATAGAATTACACCTAATGATAATACTCCATCAGCGGTTTCACCGGCGGAAACCATGTTTGAACGAAAGGGGAAATCTGTTTTAGATAAACTCTTGCCAAAACAGACAAAAGCACAAGTGACCACTTACGTATCCAGGAAACGTTTCATTCCGGGAGAGAGAGATTTTTTAAGAGTTACAAAAATAACACCTCATTCTGGGATGTGGGTACAATTAGTAAGAGAGTTGGTGATATGGTATATATCGTGCAAGGACCGAAACATACCCATAAACGTCACCAAAATCAATTAAGAAGATGTCGCTCAGATGATACAAGCGACACTCCATCGTTGGACGAAGAACCGATCGACGCTATTTCGAGACTTTTGATCTTGAACCTCCCCAATCAACGCAGGAACAAAGACGGTCGGTGCGGAAAAGGAAGGTCACCGATCCATTGATGATCGATCCTAAAAGGAAAAAGTACTAACAGCGTTTATGAAGGAAAAGCTTGGGAGTGGGTGTTGGGGTGGCAAACCTGTGAGCCGATTGACGTCACGTCCGGTTATTTGGTTCTGTCTTCCGATTGAGAGACTGAGAGAGTAAAGGTCGTAATCTGATTTGTCCTGCATCTAAGTGGAGATACGACTCAGCTTAAACAACTATTTGTATTTTGGTTAATACATTATTTTGTTTCACTGTTCCCGAGCCTTCTCGTTAGTTATTTCAACAATAACTCCACAATAATATATATATATATATATATATATATTTCATATATATATATATATATATATATATGTACATATATAGATGTATATATATGTATATATATGTATATATATATGTCTGTTATATATATATTTCATATATATATATTACATATATATATATATTTCATATATAAATATATTTCATATATATAAACATATATACATTTCATATATATAAATATATATATATATATATATATTTCATATATATATATATATTTCATATATATATACATCTATATATATTTCATATTTTATTTTATTTTTTTTCAATTGGAGTTGATAGACTAAACTATCGCCCGGTTCACACTCCATCCACGTCTATTGAACAGGTGAAGAGGCTCATTCCTTGTTTCCTGTTTAGGTTGTGGTTTCCGGTTTTCTCTTTTCCAATCTTTTCACTCTTTTTTTATCCTATTTTATTTTTTTCAATTGGAGTAGATAGACTAAATTATCGCCCGGTTCACACTCCACCCACGTCTATTGAACAGGTGAAGAGGCTCATCCATTGTTTCCGGTTTAGGATGTAGTTTCCGGTTTTTCTCTTTTCCAATCTTTTCACTCTTACGTAGCCCCCTGTGCATCAGGGGTGATATGATTAATATATATATATATATATATATATATATATATATGATTAATGATTAATATATATGATTAATATATATATATATATATATATATATATATATATATATATATATATATATATATATATATATATATATATATATATATATATATTTCATATATATATATATTTTATATATATATATATATATTTCTATATATATATATCGTATATATATATATATATATATATATAATATATATATCATATATATATATATATATATATATATATATATATATATATATATATATATATATATATATATATATATATATCATATATACATATATATTTCATATAATAAAAATAACTAATTAGACTCCGTAAGTTTACACTAATCTAAACCTTCGAAAAACTGTTAACAAACAGAACCTAAATCAGTTACAATCCGACGTACTAAGTATAAAGGTGGAGAAAAAAAGAAACCAGCGGAACAAGAACAAAATATCAAGTATCCGCAGTAAATAAAAAAACCCCAAACGGAACCTAAACACAAGAAAAAGTGCTCAATACGAAAGTACGAAAATACAATAGTAGAGCAAAAAACACGAAAAAATCTAAAGTATTTATGACCTCCATGTGTTTTTAGTATGTTAACGTATCTCATAGAAATGTGTTTTCATGTCCTAAATAATTACTTCATGGTTGCGTTAGCGTTGGTAAGTGACGTAAGTAATTATTCACGGAATATCACGGATACGTTTCGACTTACACGGAAAATAGTTGGTATGTTTCTTCTTTCACGGAAAATAGTGGGTATGTCAAATCACAAGAACGGAACAGTGTCGTAAATGAAAGTAGTGGGTATGTCAAATCACAAGAACGGAACAGTGTCGTAAATGAAAGTAGTGGGTATGTCAAATCACAAGAACGGAACAGTGTCGTAAATGAAAGTAGTGGGTATGTCAAATCACAAGAACGGAACAGTGTCGTAAATGAAAGTAGTGGGTATGTCAAATCACAAGAACGGAACAGTGTCGTAAATGAAAGTAGTGGGTATGTCAAATCACAAGAACGGAACAGTGTCGTAAATGAAAGTAGTGGGTATGTCAAATCACAAGAACGGAACAGTGTCGTAAATGAAAGTAGTGGGTATGTCAAATCACAAGAACGGAACAGTGTCGTAAATGAAAGTAGTGGGTATGTCAAATCACAAGAACGGAACAGTGTCGTAAATGAAAGTAGTGGGTATGTCAAATCACAAGAACGGAACAGTGTCGTAAATGAAAGTAGTGGGTATGTCAAATCACAAGAACGGAACAGTGTCGTAAATGAAAGTAGTGGGTATGTCAAATCACAAGAACGGAAGTGTCGTAAATGAAAGTAGTGGGTATGTCAAATCACAAGAACGGAACAGTGTCGTAAATGAAAGTAGTGGGTATGTCAAATCACAAGAATGGAAGTGTCGTAAATGAAAGTGGGGAAATGATATTTATTAGGCATTAAATTACTTTTTAGTTAACCTGTAGAATACTTATTAAGGTTTCTTAAATTAAAAAAAAAACATTATTTTTTACTTTTGTTGCAAAATAAAATCATCAGATTTGCCTGAAATTTTTACACTTGTACATATAAATGCATATATATGAGTGTGAGCATGCGTGTGTGCGTGTGTGTGTGCGTGCGCATATGTAGATTATATTCAAACAGAGTATATCTGTAAGGGCACAAAATTAATAAAATTATAATAATATTTTAACAGTTTCTTTTCTCGCATTCCCCGTTTGTGGAACTCTCTACTGTTAGCTTGCTTACCCGATAGTTATAAAAGTTTAAATGCAACGTTAATTGTCATTTTCTATCTACTTAATTCCCATCCATCGCTTATTTTTTCGTCAATATCCCCTCTAGTGTTTTTTTTTATTACCCTCACTGTAACCACCCTGTTACAAGTAACAAGTAACACCCCTGCTTGGAGTGAAATGATAATAAAAAATATCAAGAGGAAACAATTCATATCCGACACCTTTCATGAGGGACCTAATCAAGGCTAATGCTATATTTATGTTGTCGGATGCGTTTATATATGTTAGATATTCTTTGACTGCGGGAAATAATTTTTCCAACAAGTGTATTAGAGGCAGGATTTGAGAGAATGTGGATATTGTTTTTTAAATGTCAGAGAGTGTGAAAAGTTTAGATACATGTTCGGTTTTCTTTTGACAAACAGAGGTCGAGTTCAACGAAATAAGCACTCGAAATATAACAAAATGCAGCGTGACGAGTAAGGGCTGCCTATATAATAGATAAGAGAGACAGTCAGTTGAGTTCAGATCACAGACAGGAGATACAAAGAAAAACTGTCAACTGTCCCTCGTGTGCGCGCATAACTACTCTCAGATCAAACCCCTACTCTACACAAATCAAACCACCGAAAGACTAGAATAAAAATAAATTGTATATTTTTATATGTGGTGTATTTGCTATCAGCGAGAAGAAGATCGTCAATTTTGATTAAAGTTTTATTATTCGTCAAACTTATATACTACACCCACAAAAGCAAGACAATCATTGGTTTATCAACGTTTTCAAATTTGGGAACGTTCATGAATATTCATCAGATGGTTGTAAGGTCATTTTATAACATTTGAAGAATATAAAGTGTCATGATTCAAAGTCTTGTAAAGAAAATGTAAGCGAGTAATATTCAAGAAGTATATGAGTGATCAATCGTTTAATTAGCATTTTCTCTATCTTGCTGGATATTCTACACATTACAAAATCTTTTCAATAAATAAATCACATTTTTTATTCATTTTTCTTTTTCTTTTTTTCTGAACACGAAAATACTCTGAATATTGTGTAGCAGTTGATTATCACTTTACTTTTGTCTTTTTTTACGTTTTACATAATTAAATTTTATTAAAAGTATGCTAATTTTTATTGTTTTTGTATCTAAATTTTGTTACAAGTAGGCTAATTCTTTTTGATTTTCATCTAAATTTTATTACAATTATGCTAAAGTTTTTTGTTTTTACATCTAAATTTTATTACCAGTATGCTAATTTTTATTGTTTTTTCATCTTTCTTTAATTAGCATCCTGCCCAGCACAACGTCCTGAATTTGTTAAATATTGTGATTCTCTCTGTAAATCATGCAATTTTGGTAAGTTACCAAATATTATTTTATAATCAATTTCTCGATCATGGATTCGGTATTGAACTTTACAAATCAAACTAACCTAAACAAAAGATAACTGTTAATTGACATGAAAAAAGCCTCTGAATGTGAGCACCTCCGTCTTGTTGATGAGGCAAGAAATTCACTAAATATACCTCCTTCACAGGAATAAAATATTAATCATAAACATTAGTCGAGTTTATATTTGATGTTATAGGTAAAGATTTGTCTAGTTATAATCGAGTCTATAGGCTAATATTGGTAGTATCTGCAGTTGTCTACAGGTAAATATTAGACGAGCTTATACCTGCATCTCCAGGTACGTATTGTTTTACTTGAGTATATAGGTAAAGATTAGTTGAGTTTATAATTGACTAAACGGTTGGGTCTATAGTTGAGTCTATAGGTAAACTGGTGAGGTTTACTGTTGATTTCGCTGATTTTAATCAGCCACAAAACCGCGTAGACGCTCTTGGATTTTATTGAGCCTGGAAAGCAGAGACCAGGCCGCTCCTACTCATATAACGTGGCAGTAGTCCATTTTCTGTCTAATCTGGTTCTTGAAGGAGTTAGCTACTTACTAGGGCGGTAGTGGAATCGAGTCATTTTTTTTCAGCATTTTTTGCGATACCTACCAGTTTCACTTTTGGTCTGGGGCAAGCTTAAGCCCTAATAGAAACACAAGGCACAGACCCGCTCTGACAGAACACCCTGCTCATCGCCATAGACGAAATTTCACAGTCCTCTCGGTCATGATTGAACATCACTTGTTTAGTTTCTGTGGCATTGAATGTGAGCAATTTTCCCCACTAAGCAGTTAGAGCTCACCCAGAGAAGAGATCAGCTGGTAGATTGTGGGTAGCTGGAATTTAGGAGGCGTATACATATATCATCATTTCATCAACATCTTCTTCTTCTATCTGCCTTGTCCTTTCAGGACATAGGCGATCAGAGCTTTCCACGTCTCTCTATCCCTGATGGCTCTTAGCACGCCTTCTCCTGTTATACCACGCAACCCCTGTTCTGTCATCCACCCGCTCATGCCCTTCAAATATGTTATCCGATGTCTTTTTCCCTGTATCTGGCTTGTTAGTATCAGGTTTTCCAAGCCCTCTTTCCTCATTGCATATCCCAGCTGATGCTCAGTATTAATTACTTTTTCGTTCTCAATCCTTTATAGAACTTCATCATTGCTCACATGCTCGATCTATGATATTCGCAGCATCCTTCTGTAGAACCACATTTCAGTTGCTTCAAGTTTTTCCTTCATCTTTGATGATATTGTCCGGCATTCACTGCCATATTGAAGAACAGATATCACATAGCAATCCAGTACTCATTTCTTTGTTTCTAGCGAAATTTTCCTGCTTCTTAATACTCTATTCAGCTTCTGGAACGCGTACTTTGCAATGCCAATCATCAACATAGATATCCATAAAAGATCGGAGAACTTATCATTTAGAGTATACGAATTTCCAAACCCTTAAGATTTCATTAGAATGCAGTTAAACATCTACAATTGGGTACCAGATAAATGATACAAGGTTTGGAAAAATCAGAAAATTTAATAAACGGAATAAGTATTTCAGAAAATGGCACAGTTGCGAAATGATTAAATCGAGATTTAAAAAATATTAAATAAACAAAACTAAAAACAAATGACCATAATTTTTTTAAAATAAGTTTGTCCATTTCTTCCATTTTGTCTTTCTTTACAATTTTCTTCCACTTATTCTTTCCTTTAATCTTTGCACCATTTTTTCTTTCAACTTTTTCAAAATTTTCTCTCCTTTCATTTTTCTTCCACTTTTTCTTTCCTCTTTCCTCTATATTTTTCTTTCCTCTTTCCTCTATATTTTTCTTTCCTCTTTCCTCTATATTTTTCTTTCCTCTTTCCTCTATATTTTTCTTTCCTCTTTCCTCTATATTTTTCTTTCTTTTCAACTTTCTTCCAGTTATTTCTTTCTTTTTATATTTCTTTTGCTTTTTCTTTCCTTTCTTCTGCTTTTCATATTTTTCTTTCCTTTCATCCTCCTTCCTCCTTTTCCAGTTCATCTTTGTACTATTTTTTCTTTCCTTTCATCTTGCTTCTACGTTTTCTTTCATCTTTCTTGCATATTTTTTCGTCTTTTTGTAGTTTTTTTCTTTTCTTCCACTTTTCTTTCCTTTCATCTTTCTTGCAATTTTATTTTCTTAATATTCTTTTTCCATTTTCTTTTCTTTCGTCTTTCTTCCAATTTTCTTTCCTTGTTTCATTCTTTCTTTTTATGCCATTCTATTGTAACCAGCATATTTTTTCTGTTCTGTTTTTTTTTCTTTACATATTTCTTTCTTGCGTTACATATTTTGTTATTTTCCTTCTTTACAACTTTCGTTCTTTTATTCTTTAAATCTCTCCTTCTTTCTTTCTTTGCAGTTTTCATTCTTTAAATCTCTCCTTCTTTCTTTCTTTGCAGTTTTCATTCTTTAAATCTCTCCTTCTTTCTTTCTTTGCAGTTTTCATTCTTTAAATCTCTCCTTCTTTCTTTCTTTGCAGTTTTCATTCTTTAAATCTCTCCTTCTTTCTTTCTTTGCAGTTTTCATTCTTTAAATCTCTCCTTCTTTCTTTCTTTGCAGTTTTCATTCTTTAAATCTCTCCTTCTTTCTTTCTTTGCAGTTTTCATTCTTTAAATCTTTTGTTCTTGCTTCCATTTTTTGCTTTAATTTTTCTTCCATATTTTCTTTGTTTTCTTCTTTTTATGCCTTCATATTCTGACCAGTATATGTTTGTTGTTATACTTACAAAGTTTTGATGTTTTTCGTACTCGTTAACTTTTTCATAATATTGAATTGAAAAGAGCATCAGTACAATGAGGTACAAAAGTTCTCATTCCCTTTTGCATGCTTAGGGAAGATCTCGTATCAATTAATTCTCTCCAACTCATCCATATTTGTGTTGCTTGTTTGTTTCTTCTAATGAATAGGAATCAATGATCTTGCTCTACGATCCTGTAATTCAACTTACGACTGCCACAAATCATATATTTTAACCAACGCTTTATATAAAGTGAGAGAGAGGGAGAGGGAGAGAGAGAGAGAGAGAGAGAGGGAGAGAGGGAGAGAGAGAGAGAGAGAGGGAGAGAGAGGGAGAGAGGGAGAGAGAGAGAGAGAGAGAGAGAGAGAGAGAGAGAGAGAGAGAGAGAGAGAGAGAGAGAGAGAGAGGGAGAGAGAGAGAGAGAGAGAGAGAGAGAGAGAGAGAGAGAGAGAGAGAGAGAGAGAGAGAGAGAGACAGTTACTGAAAAGCATTGCATACAGCTTACGTTCCAAAATTTGACCAAACAGCAATTTTTTTTTTTTAGATTTTCTTTTTTGTTTTTTTTGGACTGAGAATTTTTCAATATCCTCAGAGATATATTCTATTAAGTAGTATCTGAGTAGTTTGTCTCTTTCTTATTTTCTTATTTTTATTTTTTTGGGAGGGTTTGGTGCTGAGAATTTCTAAACCCCAACTTCAAAGATATATGTACTTTTTTGTAGTATATGAGTTTAGTGGGTGTTCGGTTCAGAACTTCTCAACACTCTCAGAGATATATATTTTGTTTAGTAGTATTGGAGTTGTGTTATATATTTTGGGACAATTAAGTGTCATGTATAAGAAATATTGTCTGTTCACTTAATTCTTTATTTTTAATAACTGTTTTAAACAAATCTTTCGATTGTACAAGGATCTGTCTGAACAGTTAGGAAAAACTGATATACTTGGAAAGAATATCAGAATTCCGTTTCGTTTTTTTTTTATTTCTAACTTTAACCACACATGTTTAAGGCTTAGTCAAATATTCTTCTGGCCTGGTTAGGAGCCAGAAATAAAGACACTAAGACGAAATAGACCTAAACAAATATATTAACAAGGATCAGTAGTACAAACATATACAGCATGAGAAGAATTACCAGCGTGACTGTATTAATCTGGCTGTCAGAGCTATCTGCTGTAATATTTCTCTCTCTGCTCTTCAAAGCATTAACTGCTGATGATGTATAGTTTTGAAGAATTAATCTGTACATTACCATAACACATATGAATACAGACGCTTTTAGGCATACGATCATATCTATCTTGTACGACCACTGAATTTAAGCAACGTAAGTGTCTTAGGTATGATGATAGACTACATCCGGCAACCATACTTCTGACTGGGAGATTTTGAGGAGCGTGGAATACTCTTAATTGATGCTGTTCTCACGTCCAGCATGACCCGAGGTGGTAGTAGTGTTAGGGCCTTAGGTATGGGCAAAAAGTTAACACCAAAATAGAGGTCAATATACTATGAAAGCATAAAATAAATTTTATGTTAAATTACTAATAAAAAATGATAGTGTAAATCTGTAACATGAAAAATTTATATTTTCTGAAAAAAGATTTATTGAGTTAAATTTAAAAGTAAAGTTTCTTTTTATTATTTAGCTGTAAATTACATTCTGTACTCTAATATACATAGATAATTTGATAATTACTATTAATTATAAAGTGTGCGTATCAGAGAAATTTGACTGAACATACGCGTCTCTAACAGTTATACGTTACCTATTATAAAAGGAGCAGGTGTTTAATTAGGCCAAAATAGTCAATTTCTGTTTTGTATCTGCAAATTTGAATCCATCTAAAATGTTACGAGTTCTGACAGCAATGGTTTTTGTGAAAAATTGGACGACAAGAGCTCTATTCAGGTCTTAAACCGTCTACTTTTCTGGCTACGTCCCTCATCTGGCTTCCACTCCAAAGAGGCCCTCACTGGTCTTGTCCGCAACACATGACCAGTCATCTTGCGCCTTCGGCCCGTGATTCTGGTCAGAACTCTTAAAGAAGTTTTTTGCTAGTCATAGGGTCTCACCATGATATTCTAAGTATGGCCCTCGAGAATTGGGGATGGAAGATATTTATCTTCTGGTAGATTTTAATGGTTTTCTTCCTAGTTTCACTGGCATAGGCTGCCGTTGGCATGACAACAGAATTATACATCCGGAGTTTGGGACCATGGCTAAAGGGACTGCTAGACCATCTCTCTCTAAGACGGTGGAAGATATCCGCCGTTTTTCTAATTCTTTCAGCCACATCTTTCGTCAAGTCATCATTTTAAGAGATGGTACAACAGATTCCAGTACTGGCCATCTAATAAGAATGGTTATTACTGGGATTCCTTAATAACCATACTGGTTATTAATGGCAAACCGGTAAAATTACTCAAGCCCTCTCGAATCTCTTCTTTTTGGTGACGCCTCAGGCGTCGGGTAATGATTCTCGTTCTCTCCCGAAGGGAAGCTACTATCTAGATGGATATGCGCTTGAATATAATAATATTTTCAAACTATCCAGCTGAAGCCAGGTAAATATAAGGGGCTACAGTGATATATAAAAGAGCATGTGTTACATAATATTTTGTTCTCTACTTTAGGACCCATTTGTCTCAGCATTTACCCCGCAGTATGTCAATCTGAATGTGCAAATGACAAAGAATGTCCGAAAGGTAAGTCTATATGCACGTCATCAGAACCGCTTTTGGATTTTCATATTTTATAAGCTAATCATTGTGCAGCTTAATGCCAAATGAAAGAATCTATAGATCGAAAAATAGTGTTTTCGAAAAAGAAAAAAATCTTGAAAATGAATATATAAATTTTATTTTTTACCGGGACTCCAACACTAATAATTGGTTTAGCTATCTCAGAAAAGCTGTATTTAAATCCACTAAATTAGCATCCAGTAGCAAAGAAAGAAAGAAAGAAAGAAAGACGCAGTGCATGGTTTTAATAAAAAAAACAACAACATGAAAATTACAAATTTTAGATATCAAAATCAAATAAATACAATAATTAAAATATCTAATTGCATTTGATTTCAGAATGTTGCAATTATAAAATTATTCTTTAAAATACACACTCAATTAAAGAAATAGGTTTTAATATTTTTGTTGCAAATTCTCCAGAACAAAAACATATAAATTCATTTTAATTTTATATTTGAGTTTTATCCGAATTCAAATCATCACTTTCTAAAGTAATAAACATTTTCGGAAAGTGAAAGTATTTTATAAAACGATGTAATGGAAAAACTCTTTACGTTTTTATGCAAGCAAGAAGCCAAATTTTAGCTCAAATTTGTTTTAGTTCATTTTGTAATGATTACCTACAAGAGAATCACATCGAGTACTGTAAGCCACCTCCTACTATTTGAAATAAGTTTTGGCATTTAATTAATTGGAATAGGTTCATAAGCCGTAAAAATAAACCAAAAATCAATCAATGAAAAAAAAAACATTGACAATGTATAAAGTGTTATTTGTTACAAAATTCTTCTTATTACTTTTGCAGAAACAAAGTGTTGCATGAGTGGTTGTTCCAAAAAATGTATCGGACAGAATGAAAGTAAGTATTTACCAGAGAGGTGCAGATGACGAAACTATTTTGGCGGAAAATGAAATCGGCGAACAGATTTCAAGTTCCAGCCCAGTCTTGTTGCATTCTAGTAATCTTGGGAAAATAATATATCCATTTCTTCCTCCTAAGCATTTTCTGTCTACAAAATTTGATGAAGAAGAACTGGCTAGAGTTGATTGTCTAGATTTAGGTGGCAATCAATGGAGGAGAAGGCTTTAGGAAATCCCTCTAATATCTGTCCCAAGTAATCAGTGTCAGTCGCAGATTACAAAGTGAAGGGGCATGTGGAGAGGCATAACTGTGTACGTCATATTAGTTTTTATATAAGCAGGCGTTATGCACAGAAAATCTTGACTAAATTAGAAAATCTGTTGCAATCATCAGTTTATGCAACGGTTACACAAGATGATAGCAATTATTTAACCGTTAAATGGCGGGAAATTTTTCGCAGAAACGACGGGAAATGTTTTTTTTTTTTAATCATTTCACCACAAGCAAGGCATTCCACTGCCAATATTGCGCTTGGGGCTACGTGGAGGAAGGTAAATAAAAAGAGTGGTTAGATATAGGAAATGTCAGAAGTGGGGTGATAGATAGTTGGGTGGGTGGGAAGAGTGTTTGAAAGAATGGAAGCGAGTTATTTTGTTAGGAGGTGTCTATTGACCTTACATTTAAACTCCTGGAGATTGTAGCCGTCGGGGAAGCAGTCTTGTGGAAGGGAATTCCACAGTCGGGAAGTGCGAGAAAAGAAACTGTTGGAGTAGAAGTTGCGGTTGCATTTTATCGGTTTCACTGTAAAAGGGTGGGATCTAGTTGCTAATCTAGTATCTCGTGCAAATTCGAAACTTTTTACGCCAAACAGTTAAAAAGCGGGAAAAATGAACTATTAAAATAGTGAATTTTATGCTTATTTTACTTTAATTAAATTAAAAATTGTAAAAATTAGACCATAACACTGTGGATCCCAAGCCTTTTCGCACAATGTGCTCTTTTCCCAATAAATTAAATTGTAATCATTTGCTTTCTATGATTGTCCGGCAAAAAGGTAAATTCCAGATATTACGTATATATTCTTTCAAATTTTCATTATTTTCATATTAGTACACATGAGGGTTGATTTAAAAGTTCGTTGGCTGACTATGAAGGGGATATGTTCGAGCTGTGAAAATTTTCATATAATAATTTCAATTTCTCTTGAAAATTGTTCAAATTTGTCATCTTGATTTTATCCTGACCCCACAGAAAAAACTGTTTCGCTCACACGGACATTCATGTAGTCATGGTTGCTATCTTAGTGGGTGAAGCTTCTGATTTATCAATCGCAAAAGATAGCAGCTGAATTTAGGAGAGAAAGGAAGAGTCCTGAGTATGAGTAATGATCCGGACGTCCTGCAATTGCTAACACTGAGGAAAACATTGATCGTCTTCACTTCATGATAATGAATGAAAGTCGATTGACTATAAATCAAATAACCGATGCTATCGGCATATCTCGCAAGAGAGTTGAGAATATTCTGCAAAATGAATATCGCAAGAGGAAGGTTTCTGCTTGGTTGATCCCACTTTTTTCTGATGTTGATTGAAAGTACATTGAACTGATCACATTACGGACAAATATGACATTGTTTGAGGTAAATCCATCTGGTTTCCGGATTTTTTCGATTATCGATTTTCGATATTTATCGGGAGTAGCACAACACAAAACCTAGCTAAGAACACTTGCAGATGGTTATAGTACAACTGTGTAATTTTTTAAGAAAATCGGTTCAGCCGTTTCGGAGTCTATAGGTAACGGACACACACACACAGACAAAGTTCCATTTATAAAGAAGTTTATATATATATATATATATATATATATATATATATATATATACAAGAAAAATTTAGACAGACACGTTATTTCATGGTGAATCGGAAGTGTAGGTCTATTTCAGGCGAACCATCGTCAGCTTCGGTCTTTATTTTACAAATGATTTTACAGATTAGTGTAAAATCTTCTGTAAAATAAAGACGGTTCTCTTGAAATAGGCCTATACTTCCGATTCACCATGAAATAACGTGTCTGTCTTAATTTTTCTTATATTTGCTCTCTATAAGTATTTATATGCATATATGCTTAGAGATCTCTTCAAGAGTTATCCTACCACTGCATGTAAAGGATAGTCCTTTGGCTTCTTCTATACCCACACTGCATGCTGATATATATATATATATATATATATATATATATATATAGATAGATAGATAGATAGATAGATAGATAGATAGATAGATAGATATGCGAATGCATACAGCACAAAGAATTCTTTCAACGTCCAAAACATTAATTTAAAACAGTGCTCGATATATAATATACTATATAGAGCTGTGAATATTTATTAGAAATTATACTTTAGAACATGTACATAATTTCTCTACATGCCGTATATAAAGAAATTATGTACATGTTCTAAATTATAATTTATAATATATATATATATATATAGAGAGAGAGAGAGAGAGATACTAACGTTATAAGAAACCTATTACAAAGATACATATCATCAAAGTATGAACAAACAAATTAAACTCATTAATATACAAAAATATAGGACACTTCGTCGTCGTGAAAATGCTTAGCAGCATTGTTTCTCTAAATCTTGTTTAAGTTGGTCAATACTGCCATAATCTTTGCGTTCAGTTTATTTTTGGTGTTACAAGTTACATCGAGGCTGTATCACGTTTGTCGAGATAGTCAAAATATCGGTACATTTTTTTATATAAAGCAAAGTTGTTGAGTTTAGTGACTATATGAAGAGGGGGAGTGAGTTAATTTTGAAACCGTTTATATATATATATATATATATATATATATATATATATATATATATATATATAAAGGTGCGATTCGTAAATAGTCAGTGGAATTACACAAAAACGAAAACAACACTGACATCTTAATTTTACAGATGTATTTACCAAAATAACATAAAAAAAACTTGAAATAGTAAAGTGGAAATTTATTCAATAAAATCACCATTGACTTTAACCACAACTTCGAGCTGATTTCGGAAACTCCTGCATCCCTTCTGGACGGCCTGCTTTACTAAGTTGGTGAATGCTGCCATAATCGTTGCCTTCAGTTCATTATTGGTGTTACGAGACGTTTTGTTGGCCTCTTAACTGCGGCTCACACATAATAATCAAATGGATTGCAGTCTGGGGAGTTTGGTGGCCAGATGTAAAGGATAATATGCTCGCAGAAAATGACTGTGTTATGCTGCTCGTGTAGTATGTTAACTGACATAGAATCTTCCACTGCCCCTTAAACCACTTCACGTGGGCTTCCTTATTGTGTCTGAGGTCCTTATCGACAAATTCGGGGTTTCTTTCATTATTACAATGATCAGTGTGTGTTTTCCGAACTTCCGTACTTTGTAAAACAAACTTAGGACGATATAAAGTACTCAATATACTGAGGGAGTCACAACCTTAACAAATTAACTATAGTGAAATTCGAAGTCAACTTTTAACGCTGAGAACGTTGTCATCTTTCAGGCAAACTTTTGTTAATTTGAGAAATTAATCTTTAATTTCTCAGAAGTGAATTTATTCATCCTTCATCGAGATGTGTTTATATGTCTATTAGAACATGTTGACTTTTCACTATATTCAGTGAACTTGGTGTGAATATTGGTGCGTGAAGTGATAAGTACTGACACCAAAAATTAGATTCATATCTTTTACTAATTTTGAGCCTTTAGTCCTGAAAAAATGTACAGAAATACCAAATTTTACTATTTCAAGAATAAATCCAAATAAAGTCAATTTTTTTTGTATTAGATACATTCAATAGAAAATATATTCACATTAGAATTCTAATTAAGAATAACTATAACCAAAATATGAAATTTATTTTACTGCATTCCATGTGTAAAAACTGTTAAAAATGTACAATGTATGTTACCATGATTTGTTAGATCATTTGTATTAGAAGTTGATAGATCATAATAAAACACAAAATAGATAAAAGTATATATAACACCATAATACTGCTAGGCATATATTGTAAGACAAAATATTTCAAATTTGCATTAGTTATTAAAAATCACACTATATCTACGACACTGTATAACGTATAGCATCATCTTATACCTAATTGTTCGGTATAATTTCCATTTGAAATTAATTATTTGATGTCAAGGATTTAGTAAGAGTGTGCTTCTGCTATGCATTTTCTCCATGTACAGTTCGGGAATCTTCAGTAAATTATAAATGAAATTGCAACGCTATGTTTTTGAACCTAAACTTACTCATTTAAACTCGTCTAGTCGAAAAATGTTAACGATCTGGAAAAAATTGTGTCGTTATGTATTATGTTAAACCCCAACTTTCAAACTGAGTTCCATACTACGATTACAAAATCGACTTATTTTAATGTCTATATCTTTATGATAATATAGGTTTTTTATTTGAACTACTTTACAGAACGCTGCCCATTTTTTACTTTTCCGAAACAATGCTTTCGAAGATGCATTCATGATGGCAATTGCTCTAAAGGTAAGACCTTTTTTCTATACTAACTGAATATCCATTCAACAGAGATCAAAAAGTATGTTGCAATAGTAGATACGTTTGATAAATTTCTGTATAAAATTTTTGAAGAGGACATCTACTTTTGTATGTTTCTTTTGTCATACTATGTACACTTGAACTTTTTACGCGTGACATAGCTATATAGTTAATTTAAGCATGCTACTAGATTGGCATCTAGGTCCTACCATTTTACCGTCGAAATAGTTCAATGTAACAATCGATTCTACTCGAACAGTTTCTTTTCTCGCACTTCACGCCTGTGGAACTTCTTTTTGTTTACTTGCTTCCGTCATAGCTACACTCTCCAAAAAGCATAAATGCAACATCAATTGCCATGTTCTATCTTCTTGAATCCCATACATCTTTTATCTTTTCTTTAATACTTTCTGTACCCAGTCTTTTCTCTCACTGTAACCCCAGGTGCACTAGTAGCGTTGACATGATTAAAAAATATTCTGTTTCTTCTCTTACTTTCACTCCTGGTAAACGCCTGCGTATTAGTGGTATCGGGGTGAAATTATTTTAGAAAACAGAAAATAATTACCCATGAGGAAAAACCTTTCAAAGTTTTCATTATTTGTCTATACTGCTGAGATAATATCGTATTTACACTATTTACATTATTCGGACTATTGTCCTCATCTTCGTTGCCATTTTACGACGTTTCAGCCGTTGTACTCTCCGGCCTTATTCAGGTGTTAGGAATTTCGAACCGAAACCTTTATTACGATTACCGGGGTACATCATTTTCATTCCTTGGGTGAAGCTGTTTCTGGTAGTCATGAATTACCTCTCTATAATCTGACTCTAAGTTATTTATTTTACTACTGCTGTAGGCTGGTATTGAACTCCTAACTCTTTGGGTCAAGTCACTGAAACTAACCAACGCCTATATCCACTAGAACGAGCACAAAAAGGTTTTGTTTTGTTTTTTTCACAAATGTTTTGCTGGTATTTTTTTTTTTACTATTAAAGTATTCTTAGTGCAAAAATGTATTTTTATACTTTCATAATTTTTTTACCCGGAAATTACTTAACATCTATTTTACGGTAATCGAACACTTGATAAGAATCTGTCTGTATTTTGATAGAACCCATTGTCAGATTCTTAAAATTATATATAGGTAGCAAAAATTCTTTTGCAACATTTTAGGTAAAGCCTATCTGTTATATGCATAATGTAAATAGATTGATTTTTCATAGATATATATTTAAAATCATGAAAGAATATTTTGCTTGTGGTCTGGAATTAATTGAAGCATTACTGATTGAAAAAGACTCTCGCATGTATAATCTAATTTCAATGATTTCACAATAAAAAAAATTAACCAGAAAAAACCATTAAAACAAATATATTTTTATACTTTCACAATTCTTTGGCTCCAAGAGATCCAGGGCCTTCTCACTGCTTGGAGGAATTTCTCCCTGATTGACCATGTCTTCAGATGTTACCGTACTCACTATGCTGGGCCAATTGCGAGTTGGTAAAGTTATTTATCCCATAGTTGAAGTTTTAGAATTCATAGTTGTCCTTCTCCTAAACTGGTTGCCAACATGTCCTGTTTCTTGCCCATGTAGATGCAGAGAGAGAAAAGATTGTGTCATACAATTCCTAAGAGTATTTGCATGTAAATGAAAGTAACGGGCCTCTTATTTCTCAACCCAATCCACTATCCATTATTCCACCGTACCTATAACAGCTTTCTATTGAAAATCGGCAAAGAAAAAATGTTTGCCACTAGTCGTAAATGGATTTCAGCGTTAGAAAAATTATTCTATGTATAAAACGTGTAATTCAATTTAAATAAAATAATGATTTTCTTTTTATTTTAGGCTATAAATGTTGTTACAGTTGTTGTGAGCCCGCGCTGTAACTCCAGTAAGTACAATTATCAGTATTAACATTTTTCATGAGAAACGCACAGTAAAAGTTAATGCATCAATATTTAAGTTAATTAGGCACAAAAGAAACAAGGAGTGATAGATCGTGTTAAGCTTCTCCTTGAAGACGGAACATCTGTCAATCATAAAAATTGGGCACTCGAAATAAAAATGATGGGAGACAGTCATCAAAAACAAAGCAGGCTGTGCCAGTCAGTCAGTTAAGTCCCATACGTAACACACGCTTCGTAACTTGAATGCTGGACTTAAATTTTTCAAGTTGATGACCATGTCTTTAATACATAATTGATTTTAATCTTGTTGTTTTCTTCTTTTGTAGACACCATTCTGATTTTTGATTTTTTCAGCCAATCAACTCGGACAAAAGGACGAAAACTTCTCTACGGGACTGAATATGGCCGAAAAAAAGTTTCAGAAATAAAACTTGTGAACCGATCAATTTGTTTTCCTTATGTTTCTGGTAAAGGATGCAAGTATGCGAGAAAGAAAAACGCAAAGTAAATCATGGTCGTAGAACCAGTGAAAGACTTTTATTGGGAGCGTAATTACTATATTTTATAATTTGATATCTTGTTTTCTGACATATCAGACTATAAAAAAAATGTTTATAAATATTCTATCTATCTATCGTAACCAAATTGTTGTGGTCAGAAATAAAGACACAAAAACGGAATAGTGTTAAACAACATATAATATAAAGACAGTAGTACAAACCATATACCAATGTGTGATTAGCGTGATTATTAGTCTGGCTGTCAGCGTTATCTGCTGAAATGGATTCAGCGTTCACTATCTCTGCCACTCTCTTACACTCACTATTTATTTTGTAAGAAAATACAAAATTATGGCACAAGGCCTAAAAAGGGAGGGGGAGAGGTTGGTTCTCGCTTAACTATCCTATACCTAGCTAAACACTATCACGACCCATTCATTCGTTACAATTTGCTCAGTCACCAAAAGAAGCTATCCATCTACTCCCAATCCTTCATACACCACAATGCCACTCTCTTACACTTCTACAAATCAAAACTGCTACTTATATACAGCTTGGACCGGTTCATGTCTCATATGGGTAAGTCCATATCTATCTATCTATCTATCTATCTATCTATCTATGTCTGTCTATTCATCTATCTATCTATCTGGATATCTGTCTATTCGTTTGTCTATCTATCCATCTTTTTCTACCTATCGATATATTTGTGTGTATTTGTCTCTCGGTCCATATTTTTCTATCTATCTATCCTTTTTTAGTTTGCCTATTTATATATATCGGTCAGCCTATGTATCGTTGGGTATTTCTCTTTCTATCTATCTGTTTGTCTATATGTCTGTATGTCTCTCCATCCATTTTTCGATCCAGTCAGTGCCAAATAAGTTCGTGGTATTTTTCATGATGTACGCCTTAAGCTTTTTTGTTGTTCCGTTTAGCGTAACGGTAAGGCTTATTTCGCCTAAGATATCCAGTTTCTCTCCAGTTACAGAACTTGCTGATTGTTTCGTTTTTAGTAATGTTGGTCTTTTTAATCTACGCCACGTGTGGACATTAATAATCGTTAGATCATATCCACTGTCTAATTGCAGTTTAAATTTCTTATTTGCTATTTCTACAGTTACGTATTTACGCAAACTGTTTTCTTCATTGTCGCTGGACTGCATTTGTCTCACCCGATTTCTTGGTTCTCTTAGTCGTATTTCATACCATCAGTTATTTGCATAATGACCAGTTTTACCACAGTTTCGACATACGATTTTTTTCCTAACAGGACAGAATTTCCTCCAGTGCATTTTATTATATATATTGCACGGCCCTGGGGTGGATTTTCTGTTTATTAGTATATTTGTCGAATTGTTTTTATTTCGTCTATTAGGAGAGTAATATTTTGGTCTCGTATAACTTTGATAAAACACTTTTCCCTCGTTCCGTTCTGGGGAGTAGCGTTTTTGATTAATTTTTTTTAATATGGCTGACTGCAGCCTCTTCGATGTTTTTAGAGTCGCTTTGTGCTGAAATGACTCTTTGGCAATCTTCTGCCAACTTTTTCAACGTAGGTTTGGGTTCATTGTTCAACTTAGTCAAAACAAAACGCCTTATTCCCGCGTCTTTTGCAGATATCAGGTCTTGAACGAATACGAAACACTTAAAATTATTGGCGGATAGTCTAAAATCGTCACAATGCTTATTGACAGTAGCAGCAAAAGTTAAAAAACCTTGCTGTTTGTCTTTCGTCAGATTTAAGCATTTCCCCCTTTTGTGGAATAGGATGTATTCGGCCCGAACTATTTTTTGAAGTAGCAATGGTATTTTCTGTGTATTCGACCAACTGCTGCAGTCGACTTGGAAGATATCTTCGTATCGTTTGTAATAAGCATCGAAGGTCTTCTCATTGCTTGGCACATATTCAAATATTTCCATCGAGTTTCAAATATTACTATGTGAAAATGCAGAGTCATTCCCGGTTTTTTTCTTGCAGTAATTTTATGAGTAATTCTTGTAGTTTCTGTAATTGTTGTTCAGTTTTTTGCTGGTAATGTTATTGCATTTCCAATTGAATTTTTATGAATCTGTTCGTTTCCTGCTTCTGTTCCAACAATCGTTCCTCATTTTTCTGCTGCTGCTCCAGCAGTCGTTCATCCGTTCTCCGTTGACGTTCATCAGCTTTCTGTTGCTGTTCGAAATTCTTCATCATTTGCAGCATCGCCTTTGAAAGTTCTTCCATTTTATGTGGAAAAAATATGTATGAAAATTTTTTTTTTTAATCATGTCACCCCAAGCAAGGCGATAACGCCACTGATTTGCAGGAGGCTACGTAAAAGATTGGAAAAGAGAAAACTGGAAACCACATCCTAAACAGGGAACAAGGGATGAGCCTCTTCACCTGTTCAATAGACGTGGGTGGAGTGTGAACCGGGCGATAGTTTAGCCTATCTATTCCAATTAGTTTAGCCTATCGGATGAATTACAGTTTTTCTGTCGCCAATTCCGTTGGTTATTTTCCAGATACTTGATTGTATGACCGATTTGTCTGTGAGGAGGGTCACTTGAATTCTGGTAATTTTTTGTTAAGTAGTCCGAATCCTTGGTAAGTTTCGTTTTTAATGTGTGATGTGCGAAGACCAATTGATGTACTACGGGTCTGTGTGTTTTTCCGTGAAAATTACGAACCATCGTTGCCAATTGATGTACGAAGATTCTGTTTTTTTTTCGTGTGAGCTACGAGTCTTCGTCGCCAATTGATGTGGCCTTGGTTTTAAGACCACTCAAAGAAAACACGAACACAACGGATTGGGTTAAATACATATATTGACAACAATACAAATTACAATACAACATCTAATAAATACAGATGGTCAATCAAATATAAACGCTTAGCAGAGTCTTGAAGTAGGCCGAAAAGTGGAGGGGTAGAGGTTGATTCTCACTAAACTTTCCTATACCTAGTTAAACACTATCACGACCCATTTACTCATTACAATTTGCACAATCACCAAAAGAACTAATCCATCACCTCCCACTCCTACATACACCACAATAGAACAAATTTACAAGGGGCACCTAAAAAAAGAGGAAAACCCATGACAATTAAAATGTATTTATATACAATATAATATATAATTTAAAGCATTTAATGAAAGATGATGAAATGGTGGGAGAAGGATGAGCCCAAAAAAAACTAAAAATACAACAAAAATTTTTAAAACTAAAATAATAAACAATGTTAGTAAGACCCGTCCATCCCAGAAAAAGAGTAGCCGCTGTATTCCGCCAAACGGCGAAATCAAGAAGCACACTCGCTAAGGCAGTGGGGGAAGGATAAAATAATGAATGGAATTGGATAATCAAAGGCTGGACCAATCGAGATAAAAGAAGGCCAAAACAAACTGGGGTGGTTGGGAATCTTGACTTGGATAATAACAAAAGAGAAAGCCGGGTACAGGCTAGGAACACATTCATTCATATTAACTAGGTACGCAAAAAAACTAACTTAATCAGGGGAGGGTTCCAAAGGAATCCACCCCGATATAACCAACAGATCTAAAAGACAAATTAAGGTTAGCCCCCTTCACGCGAACAAGGCTCGTTACATTTACCCAACATTTGCTGAAGTCTGTCAAAGTCAAACGTTTCCAATCAGTTCTAATCCTTATTTTGAGCATCAGCTCAAAATATCGGATCAGATCCTGATGTGAAAGACGCTGACCTCGCAAGACTTCCTCCAGTCGCGTCGTCCAAATCGCCATTCGAGCCGAGGCTAGCGGCGACAGAAACACCATACGCTTTATCCCAGAAAACGGGGCGGCACATTCTCGCAGGCGAATGAGCACAAGTTCTCGCGGCGTGATACGAACAGGCAACTCGCCAACCCGGTCCCATAGAGGGTGAACCCGCGAACAATGGTAGAAGGCGTGCGAAGCCGTTTCTTCCAAGCTAAGGTTGTAGCGTTCATAATCTGGCAAATCTGCCAGGTCCCATATGAAGGCCTTGTCATTGAGAGGCAACCGATTCTGAGCCAATCACCTGGTGAGCGAATACTCAGAGTTGCTGAGATAATCGGCACCCGGTGCCCATGACTATAACGAGCGAAACTCATCCTCCGACAAGCGGAGCACATCACGTAATGAATCCTTCGCGACGCTCTCCACTAACCCACGATAGAAGACTCTACTAGGCTGTGAAAGGTCACTGGACCGTGGTATGGCCCGCAAGGCCGCCAGACATTCGAGTAGAAAACTCGATCGCTTACGGCACCGCCTCGAGATGAGGGGAGTGATAGTAAAGCTAGGGAACATGTCCCTCACTATCCCCGCCAGCAATGAGTTTTCCAAAATCGCTCGCCTGTGAAAAATATACCTTGACGCAACATTGTGGCCCATGACACGGACGTTGGTAACACACGTTTGCAGACGTAGTTTTTGTTTCCTCTCCACAAAAGGGAGTATAGCAAACGCTAGATCGCTTCCCTACGTCTCTTACAAAGTAAGGACCACCGGTAAAGGATAATGGGAAAAACGTATGTAGCACACGCCTCAACCAAACCCTTTAAGGACAAATTCCTTCGACACCAAATCTCGACCGACGCGCCAACCTTTGGAAGCACTTCGGATTAATTTTTCTTCAACTGGAGGTCGGGCCCAAACCACACTCCAAGGATGCGTCTGTCCAGTCGAAGGGCCCCGGGAGGGTAACACCCTTCCAGGCACTTAACCGCAAGCCGGACGACTTGTTGCAATTAATCTTGGCCCCTATAACCTGTTCGTAACGTTCAAGCGCTTTCTGTACCACCTCGATATCACACTGGGAGGACACGAAAGTAGTGACCTCATCGGCGTACGCTGAAACCCTGACTCGAGCACCACCAGGGACGGCGATTCCACGTAGGGCCGGACTGCACGCCCTGTCCCTTAGCCGGTAAAGTAGGGGCGACAGTGGACAACCCTGTCGGACCGACCTAGACACCGCCAGAACGCCCGACAACCTTCCGTTCACCTGTAACCACAGCCGTGGGGGGTTGATAAAGGAGACTAATCCAGCGGCGGAAGTTGGTTTCGAATCGAGCGGCCTGCAGGACAGCTGCATGTAACGATGGTCAACATTATCAAATGAGTTGGATTGATCCAAATTGATCAGCGCGGCTTCTTCGTCGTCTTTTATTCCCTCTATGATCGTGCGTATCAGATGCAGGTTGCTCTGAATTGTTTGGCCCTTCACAGCACAAGTCTGCTCAGGTCCCAACAGAGACTCAGCAACTAATTGCAAACAATTTTGCAAGGTCTTAGCCAAAATCTTTAACTCTGTGTTTAGCAGAGTTATGAACCGGTAACCCTCTTACACCTTCCCCCACATCCGTGCCTTTTCTAAACAGCGTGATCACACCCCGAGTGAACCGGTTGGGGATGGAGCCCTGCCGGAACCATTTGTTGAACACGACAGTCAAATTCAGGACAAAGATGTGCGACTGCCTTAAGTACAATTCATAGGGCAAACCATAGAGACCCGGCGATTTGCCTTTGCCGACCTTCTTCAAAGCCGCGTAGACTTCGCCCTCCGTAATCTCTCTCTCTCAGAGCTAGCTACATCAGCCGGCAAAAGCCTGGGGAAGTCAGCCAAATAGCTACGAAACTCCTCATCTCGGAGACCAGGCTCCTTGGTAAACAGGATCTCGAAATGCCGCCGAAACGCCTCGCACATGTCATCAGTCGACCGAAGAGTATGTCCCTCCGGGTTGAGAACCTCTCGATTGTACCGGTCCCCGCCTCGGCGAATCTTTTCCTTGCACAGTCCTGCGCCCATGTTCACAGCTTTGGAAGACATCTTGCTTAATCTATGTCTAATTAGCTGGCCCATGTAACGATCGCTATTCGACCGCTCCAGAGCCTTCTTAGCTAAGGTTATCTCTAGAGGATACCAACCAGCCACTTCCAGGGAGTAATTAGTTCTAATTGTCTTCAACTTGTCTGCCTTATTTAGTTTGAGCCGTTTGCTGAACTTGGTGGTGAAAGACCTAATACTATTCTTAAGATTCTCCCAACACTTATTCCCAATGACTCTCCCAGTTAACGCCCGTTGCACTAAGTTAATTAGCTGGCACCGGAAGTCATGCCTGTCCAGTAAGAACACGTTGAACTTCCAGTAACCAGGCATTCTAGGCCTATTTTCTAAATCTACCCGGGCACAATCGAGTTTGGGTCCGAGTAGCCTAACCAGTAGGACGTGGGCCAATCTAAAATATCTAGGTCGCCTTACGAACTAATATTCTATCCAGGTAGCGAGCTGCTTTAGTAAAAGGCCAACTATTAGCCCACGTCCACATTTACCCACCCTTGTGACCGACCCGGTATCTAGCGACGAGCCCGAACTCTTCGATGAGATCAACCAAGCTACGATCACGTGCCTTCCCGCTAGCTCCCCACCTTCTATCCAACTTGGGATCCAGGATGGCATTCCAGTCCCCACTAAAACGAGTCGCGTTGAATCCACCAGAAAGGGCTCCAACCGTCGAAAAAACGAGACGTGCTCTTTCCGGCAGTTGGGCGCATAAACCGCGACCACTCGAAATGCATTGCTTTTCACTGCAATATCGGTCACGATCAGCCAGCCCTCGGCACCGACATGGACAAGATCCACCTTCGCGTCCAGGGTACGCTTAACCAGCAAGGAAAAATCCTCTGGCCAGCCTGTTCCCATATGCTGAATAGACGACAAAATCGTTAGACAGCACACAAGCATCGGTCTTGCAAACAAAGTCTCTTGGATCGCGGCGACATCCACACCGAAGGACAAGAGGTCCCGAAGCAGGCGGGCAGACTTACTCCGATCCCTAAGGTCCTTCATATTCAAGCTGGCTAACTTAATTGACATTTTTTTTAACCTGAAACGAGAAAGTAAAAAATTACTCCTGGTCACATACAGAGCAGAAATCAATGGCAGTAGGGACCCCGATGGATTGTCCTAGGCTACCAGTATCAATATCGGACGTAATACGTAGGTCCTGGACAATGCTGCCGACGTCCGTGGGAAACGTTAGTTTTAAGGCTCTGTAAAGAGAGGGGTGGAGAATTACAGGGACCCTACCAGTACAAATTCAGATAAATTTTGTAAATTCTTTGTGCCCACTTGGGCCATTTTTATCTTAGGAAACTCCTCGACATACACTCCCAGACTTTTAAGTTATGCCTGGTGTCTCTTATCAGTGTTAGTACCCCTGGGGCGCCTGGGAAATTTGCAGGGTCCTCGACCGAGTTTCCATCGATTGTGGTCAATTTAAAAAGAGGCTTAAGAAAGGCCTTCTTCTGAGAAGAAAGGTCCCTTTCTATCACGTTTTTTTCTATTTTGTACACGTCTGTGTGACAAAAAATGTTTTTCTTTTTTTCTATTCAGGTTTCGGGGAGGGTATATCTGCATTAGGGGAGGGTTGAGGAGTTTTGGGGGAGGGTTTTTCTGGTTGGTAAAAAATGGGATCTGGATTGGAGGAGGGTGTGGGAGAAGGAGATGAAGTATGTCTAACTGGGGAGGTAGATTTACTCCTCCCCTCAAAAGGGGTAGTTCTGATGGGTGATTTCGGGACAGACTGATTTCTAGCAGTTAAAATGGGCCGCACCGCCCTGCCTCGCTCTTCCTTTTTCCGTTTCTTTTGCGCTCTTTCTTCCTCCTCTCTTCCTCTTTTCAAAGATGAGGAACGCGGAGGGGGCATTACCTCGCATTCCATCTGTTCTTTCTGCTGCTGTTGTTGTTGCTGCTGCTGTTGTTTCTGCTGTTATTGCTGTTGTAGTTTCTGTTGTAGTTTCTGTTGTTTTTGTTGTCGTTGTTACTCCTTCTTTTCCTCCTTGGAGGGAGAAGCCGCCTTCTTTGACGGAGAGGAAGCCTCCTTCCTCCCTCTTTTCACAACATCCATCCATCCGGCCTTTGTGAGGAGAGGCTGACTTTTCAGTCTGCACCGCCGGTGCTTCTTGTTGCCGGTGTCACCGGACTTTGTCTCGTTTTTCCTTCTTCCTTCTGGCCTCCTTGCTTTCTGGAGGGGCACATTTTTGCTAAGTGGCCAGCCGCTCCAAGGCAACAAAAAACTTTCGACCGTTACACAGGAGGACGTCAGGCACTCGCAAAAAATTTGGTCTATCTACGATTACGTAGGCGCTGACGTCCTCTGTTGGTATCTCGGCCTTGCTCGTGACTGTTCACCTCTTCCACCGTTCCGAACTGTGATAAGTAAGCTCCGACGGGATCACAGTAAATTTCAAGCGGCACACCATGTATCATAATATGCGTGCGCCTCGTTCCCATATATTCAGTCTGCAGGCGCACTCCCTTCGCCTGGCAGCAAGTACCTGCCAACTTTTTATCTTCAGTCTCCGAGCCAAGGAAAACATTTCACATGGCTCGGGATCTTCTTGCCAGCACCTTTGGATTGATGCCCAGGCTCTTTAATGTTTCTTCCATACTTTCCCTGCTGACACCCACAAATTTCCGGGGTTTTTTGGTCCAACGTCAGCAGGGAAATTGTCCTAGTGGCAATTTCCTTTCCTACTTCGGGATAATGATATGTTCATTATCTTAAAAAAAAACATTCTGTACTTCTCCTGCATTTGCAGGTAGTACTTTCCGTTTTTCTTTGTAGGCGCATTAATCCAAACCGACGGCGAAGAGTTCACCGCGGAAATAGCCGATGGTGTAGACGGCTGGGGAGACGAAGCCATTATTGGGCCTGCCCCCACTGACAACACAAAAACTTTCTATACAAAAAGTCCAGAAAAACAAACGAGCGATCAAGACAAATACAACAATGTTAAACAAATGACGTACTCACAAGCAACAAAGATTCCACGTAACCAATTTCCAAATGCAACCTTTTGTACAATAAGTCAAAAACCAGTTAGGCGACTTAGTCCGTCGCCAAGTACTGTCCCCTGGCTTAAATAGAATTTAGATGAGTTCACTCTGATATGTGGATAATGCTCCCGCAACAAAAGGTTATATACAAGTGACACCACGATCAAATTTCAGGATGGCATCAGTAGTTCCAGATCTAAAGAAAATTTAAAATGAAAAAAAGTTGAAAGAATAATATGGCACGGAGCTGAACGTTTTATCATTTGGGTATGTATCTCAAATAGCCTCTGATAAATAAGTCCCGCTCCAAGCCGGAGAATGAGCTGAGGCGGAAAACTGACGCCTCATAACCAGCTGCGTTGGATAGATGGAGCTCGACAGTCCATGAAAGTAGTTCATCTAGCCAAAAAAAAAAAAAAAATGATGGTAAACCTCCGCTGCCTTGTGATCAGATCGCAAAAGGCTATGGAAGTAAATCCAAACAAAAATATTGAGTTGAGCTCCGAATGTGTTTAGCTGTCAACACTGACAACTTTCCAGCAGGTCCTGCACCCAAAACATCCCCAAATGGAACGCCCTGTATTCCTCTAAATCACTTCGATACAGCCTAGAGGCGGGGAAATGTAGTCTGAGCAGAGTACGCATATTGTTTAGGGGAAGAAAAACTCTGATTTCAAACTACATTACTACCTTGTAGGTCTTTCCTATTTAACATAACTTCTGTTTTTTTTTGTTTTGTTTTTTTATAAGCGTTTCACCCCGAGCAAGGCATGTCACTGCCACTACTGCGCAGGGGGCTACATAGAGTGGAGAAAGGATGATTAAATATTGGAAATTTCAGATGGTGGGTGATAGGCGGGTAAGGATACCGAGAATGAGGGATGTGTAAATGAGAGTGTTCTGAGAATAATTGGGAGTTAGTGTGATAGGAGGTGTCTATTGACCCTACATTTAAACACCTGGAGATTGTAGCTGTCGGGAAAGCAGGCTTGTGGAAGGGAGTTCCACAGGCGGGAAGCGCGAGAAAAGAAGCTGTTGGAGATGAATTTATGGTTATATCTTATTTGTTTAACTGTAAAAGGGTGGGACCTAGTTGCCAATCTAGTATCTCGTGTAAATTCGTGCTTAGGCGGCACCAGTGACCTAAGCTCATCGGAGCAGAAGCCATGAAAGTACTTGTAGAAGAGGCACAGGGAAGCCACATCACGCCGGTGAGAGAGTGGTTGCAGCCGGTCTGCCAAGTCAGTATCACCCACGTTACAGATCCTCCTTTGTATTTTGTCAAGAAGCCCAAGGAGAGCAGCAGGGGCACCCGACTGTGGGAAAGAAACCGAGAAAACATTGCACTGTTTTATCTTGAATGCCTTCAAGAACGAAAATTGTGAGGTCTGAGGTATGATTGGTGGAAAATGCGCTAAATGAATGAATAAAAAGAATAATCAGCAAAGATTCAAGGAATGTAAGCTATCATTTGGTGCTTTATGGTATTTTAAATTTGGCGGAAAACTACTCAGTACTTACATTTCAGGTCTCCAAACTAACATGGCTGTGATAGGATTAATAGTAGTTAACTAATTTTCGTGCTGGCAATATTTTGAGTAGGATTTATAGCGTTCAAATGAAATCATTACTTGCGATTAATCAATATAACATGGAAGACAACCGACATTTCAACGATACGAATAAATTAAGAAAGGAAATTATCAGTCTCTTAAACAAACTGGAAAAATTCGATAAAAAAATGGATATTTAAAAAATATGGAGTTTGTAAGTAAAGCGTTATGTATTACTAATAACAGTAAATAGTGAATTTGATGTTGTGCATAGTAAGAGATTGAAAGGGTGCCATTTGATATGAACTTCTTTCGGGGAAACAGATTCGAAAAAGGAGTGCTTCTAAGTAGCTCGACCGAAGGTATCATACGACGACCATTATCATCCAGATATTAATAAATGGACAGTGTTCGATGATAATAACAGCAAACTGCATGTTTCTTTGACTACCAGGCTAGAAGTTCTTTTATTCATATCCAATCAATAACAGAAATTTCCTTTTTGCCTTACACTTGAACCAGTTCTTTGCTGAGAAAAATTAAAATTTCCGATGGAAGAGAAATTGACTTGACAAATGGCGAAGAATAACAGAATGAAACTTATATGTATCTATTAAGGTTAATTTTGAAAGTACAAGAAATCTTACTACTTAATCAAGCATCTCTGTCCTAGAAGACAGAGTGCGGCTCGGATGTAGCTCTGTCCGAGGAGAGAGATGCATCTGAGAAAAAATTTGTGACTGAGTAGATACCCGGTCCCGGGAAACAATGTCCCGAGGTCGCGTCATCCCAATGCACCAGAGGTTTGGACCAGGTGCTTGTCATTGGAGCCAGCGCAACCGGCGGTTGCGGAGACTGTAGAATTTTTGTTCCTTCGCCGGGCCGTACGCGTTCTGGCTCCCCACGTTAAAAAGATCTTGTGTTACATCTCGCTCCAGTGGGGGAGTAGGGTAAATATATACTATCGTCCGATTCACACTCTACCCACGTCTATTGAACAGGTGAAGAGTTTCATCCCTTCTTTCCTGTTTATGATGTAGTTTCCGACTTTCTCTTTTCCAATCTTTTCACTCTTTTCTTTCTTTCTTTATTTTTTTTAATTGGAGTAGATAGACTAAACTATCGCCCGGTTTACACTCTACCCACGTCTATTGAACAGGTAAAGAGTTTTATCCCCTTTTTCCTATTTAGGATGTGGTTTCCGGATTTCTCTTTTCCAATCTTTTCACTCTTTTCATTTTTTTTTCAATTGGAGTAGATAGACTAAACTATCGCCCGGTTCACACCCCATCCACGTCTATTGAACAGGCTCATCCCTTGTTCCCTGTTTATGATGTGGTTTCCGGCTTTCTCTTTACCAATCTTTTCACTCTTTTCTTTTTTTTTTTTCAATTGGAGTAGATAGACTAAACGATCGCCCGGTTCACACTCTACCCACGTCTATTGAACAGGTGAAGAGTTTCATCCCTTCTTTCCTGTTTAGGATGTGGTTTCCGGTTTTCTCGTTTCCAATCTTTTCACTCTTACGTACCCGCCTGCGCATCAGTGGCGTTACCGCCTTGCTTGAGGTGATATGATTAAAAAAAAATTAATCAACCATGTCAAAAAGGTTTTTACAGATTCTTACTGGTGAATCCTCTTCTTAACGATGATCCACGACTGAGTAAATTAGTTGATCTTGACACCGATTAGTTCGTCACTTGAGGAAAAGTAAGTTTCAGTGAAACGTAATATAGGATTTTAGAATCTTGTGTTTGTTTTTTAAGTAAGGAGTAAGTAGTTTAGAAGTAAGTAGTTTTGTGTCTATTTAATATTAATCTTGAATGACTTTTAAGTCGTGAATATGTCTTCAAAATTTTTCAAGATTATTTGGGATGGGTTGATTGCGGTTTACATCTATGAGTTGACACGCTGAACTTTAAGATGAATCTTCAGAAGACGGTTAAAAATAGAGATTTATCAATAAAATAATAACAGAAATTTATCAATAAAATGATGTAAAAGAGGGGTCAAATGTTTGACATCTACTTAGAATTAAGATAAATTTCTCGGTAATATAAGCATTAAAGGCATTTTTCTTCAGTAATATTTAAAGTCCTTATAAAGCACAAAAACGTCTGAACCCCATTTCTGTGTAGAATTTTACATTAAGCAAAAGAAAAATACGTTTTAGAAACAAATTTTGACGGGCGATGATAAGTGGATACATCAAGTCAAAATATACTGAAATAGCCAAAACCAACGTAGCAAACAAACCAAAAAACAATATCATTTCTATTAAAGACTGGTTTCCATCTAAAGAAGGTGATGATAATGGAAGGATCTTCTGTCATATATATTACTTGAAAAAAGAAACAGTTGGTTAGAACTCGTAAGTGTCATTACTCTTTCTCGTATTTCTTCCAAACAACTAGTTCTGGAAGCGTGGGAAATCGATAACTGTATTATATGATTATTTGCTCTTTTATTTGCACGTCCTTCTCGTTTATGTTTTTACTGTTAGAAGCTTTCAAGTGATGTAGCTTTTGCTCGTTGGTAAAGTGTATTGATCAATAAAATAATAATGGAAGGAAAGACGTGAATGAAATATATCGAAAATTTGAAAATATAAGTAAAATCAGAAATATCAATTAATAGACGGATGGCCAAATAAATTTGAAAACTATTTCAAATTAGGTTAATGTAACAGTTATACAAGCGTTAAAATCATTTTTGTTCTGTAATATTTTAAACAATAATCATTTAATAAACGAAGAGAATAAGTACATAACCTAAACATTTAAATCAAGCACTAAAATAATTTTCACTATCTTGCTTATGTTAGTCGCTTTTTTATGAGCCTTCTACGTAAATATATTTATATTTAGAATTTGACCTTTCAGCAGAAAAAAATCTGTTTTAGAATAAATTTTGCTTGTGTATATGTTGAAACATCATCGAAATGAAGAGCTCATGAAACAACCAAACACAAGCAAGCAAGTAAATAAATGAAACAAAAAAAAAACAAAAAACAAAAATAGTCTTTCAAAGACTGGTTTCCATCTAAAAAATATAATACTGTATGATGGAAGGATCTTCTATACAATATTCTTTCCTGAAAAATGAAACAATTTATTCGAACAAGAAACTGCCATTACTCTTTGTACTATTTCTTCTGTAATATATTTCTGTGATCCGGTAAAAATAGGATTGACGTTAAAGGCAGTGACCGAAAAAAAGTGTAATTACGTTAAAGGCAACCAGCTTCAAAAGCAGAAAATATAAACAGTGACAAACACATTGTTTACATAATTCCAAAGCCCACATTATCTAACCTTGGCTACGCTGATTTCGAAACAATAAAATATTTTCCTAACATGGAGAATTTTGCCCGCTTCTTAATTTTCACAACAATCAAATATTTATCAAAATAATGTCTAGCTTTCTTTTGCTAGCAGTTTGCATATTTCTTGTTGTTTCATAAAAATACTCTTTCTCAGCACATTATTCACCAGCTGAGACAATCTACAACACTACGGGTGGAGGGTTGTTCGGTTTTACAAACGAGGTATCAAACAAAAATATAATTACAAACCGGCCATAAGTTGTTATATTACCTTCGTTTCGAGAATTTCTTTGATTAAATGTAGGCGGAAATTAATCTAAATATGACTAATAAGAAAGAGTTATAATGTGCTCCAGCAAGTACCAAACTATTCCTGATGTACTATGTTTTTACAAGTGACTCAACAGAGGTCGCAGTTTCGAATTATTTATCGTAAATAATCAGGCCAGTAGATATAAATATATAATACTGTTTAATGAAAGAAAAACAAAAACAGAATATCTACTTAAATACGAGTATCGATAAAAAATAATGTTCAAACAATTCATTTCAAATTGTCGGTTGCTTATAACCAAGTTTCGTTAAAATATATATATATATATATATATATATATATATATATATATATATATATATATATATATTGTTGTGGGATCCCCTTTTTCTATGATAATGGACTCGACTTGAGTATGCATATACACCTACCATAGTGAGATACGAGAGCTGCCAAAGAGTTATAATATAGATCTTTTAGGGTTATCGGGGTGTACCGTAACTGAAACGTAAGTTACCGAGCGATACCAAAGTTACCCAGAGATTACCGCATCAGAAGTCAGAATAACTCTGAGCTCCACTCAGCTAGAATAATATACACGGATATACTATTTCCAACGACTTCACTTATACGACTTGTATAATTTATTTCTTACTAATAGTATTCCTAGATTTACTAAGCTACGTTCAAGTTTGTATATTACGTTCAATATAACCTATTTTTCTATCTCAATATCTGTTTTGTTGTTTATTATTTTGTGCGGTTCCTCACCCGGAATCCACAACATATGCATATATATATATATATATATATATATAATACCTAACGGAATTCATTATAATAAAAAACGATATATATATATATATATATATATATATATATATATATATATCGTTTTTTATTATAATGAAGTCCGGTTAGGTATTTTATATATATATATATATATATATATATATATATATATATATATATATATATATATATATATATATATATATATATATATATATAATACCTAACGGACTTCATTATAATAAAAAACGATATATATATATATATATATATATAGTACTGTGCAAAAGTATTAAGACAAGAACTATTTTATTTTTTATGAGGCTTATTGACAGAAAATAAACAATTTAATTAAAGTAATTTTATTTGATTTACTCCACAAATGCTTTAACATGAAAAAACTTGTTACAAAATAAATTTAATATTTAGTATTTTGCTTTGATCACAGCCTTTATTCTGTCAGGCATTGACATCACAAGCTTCTTCAATGTATCCAATGGTACGTCCCGCCAAGCAGCTTGTATTTGTTCCCAAAGTGTGTCTTGCAAAGTAATATTAGATTTATCAACTTTTTATCCAAAATATCCCATAGATGTTCAATAAGATTGAGATCAGTGTTTTGTGGGGGCCAATTCAAATTCCGAAGCTTTCCTTCCTTTTCCTTTTTAGTTAATTCTTACAAAGGTTTGATGTATGTTTAGAGTCATTGTTTTGTTAATAAATAAATCCTTGTCCTATTAAACGTATCCCAGACGGGACACCATGGCGAATAAGAATCTGGTGATACATTTTTTTATCCATCTTTTCATCAATTCTCTTCAGGTCTCCAACTGCCTGGCCACTAAAGCATCCCCAACGAAGAATATTTCTACCGCCATGCTTCATTGTTGGTGCAATGCAAGGTACCTTTCATTTAACATCCTGTCTCCTTTTAGAGCCAAAAAGTTCAAATTTTGACTCGTCTGTCCAGAGTACTTTTGTCCAATTATCTACAGTCCAATCTTTATGTTGTTTTGCAAATTCTAAGCGGTTTCTTACGTTTACTTCACGCAACAATGGTTTCCTAACCGCTACTCTCCCATTCAATCCATTTTCACAAAGCCTTCTGGTAATTGTGAGCCTAGAAACCTGTTCATTTTTAGGAAACAGTTTGTTGCACTCGTGCCTTAATTTTCTCCCGGTCTCTCAGGCTAGGTAATCGTAGATTTTTAATCTTTTTTTTTTTTAGATAGTTTCCTTGGCCGTACATTCCTCTTCTTTGTTTTAAAGTTCCCAGTTTCTTTTTCTCTAGTCAGGGTGCAGTTTACTGTATTTGGGGAACATTTGATGTCAGCTGAAATCCTTCTAAGCGTCCACCCAACGTCTCTTAAAGCTTTTATTCTGCTTCTTTGTGAAATTGTTAGCTCTGCTACCATTGGCATGCATTTTGGGCTGCTTAAAAAAATAAAATATTTGCCAAATTCATAAATAAAGAGCACTTGCCTGAACTATACGAGATCAGACAGGAAACTGTTATCAAAATAAAGTTTAAAAAGGAACCTTTAAACTATGTTGACACTATTTGCAAATCAATTCGATAGTGGGGAATAAAAAATCAGTCATATTCAAGGATAATAGAATAATGTATGGTTTTAAAATAACTTCTTTAATAGAAAATAGGAAAAATTGAATATAACTTCTTTTTAATACATTTCTTTTACACCTAGTTTTAAATACTCAATATTTGTTAGCAAGTTACTTGGCTTTTCACCCTGTATTTTGAATTTGAATCACACCTGTCCTAATATTTTTGCACACTATGGGTCCTGTGCAAAATGTTAGGACAGAGGTGATTTTAAGCTTTATTTTGATGTCTCATAAAAGACAAAATAATAATTCTTGTCCTAATACTTTTGCACAGTACTATATATATATATATATATATATATATATATATATATATATATATATATATTCAAATAATACTTCGAACATATGTCGTATGGGAATTACAGCGAGAAAAAAAAAAATATATATATATATATATATATATATATATATTAGTTTCTTCATCATAAGCAAGGCAGTAAATCTACTAAGACTCAAGGAGAGAAAATATGTGTAAAAACATTATGGAAAAGAGAGAACAGTAAAAAAACAGGAATTACGAAGTCAGATGATAACGATTACCATTATTTTCTAATTTTTGGACATCAAACTTCAGTGAAAATAACCAAGATCCTGTTCAATAAGTGAGAAGTGGGAGGGAAGAAATTATTAGCATAGAGTTTACGATTACTTTAATCCTATTCAACTGTAAAATGATGAGACCCTGTTACCAATCAAGTGCTTCGATTAAGTTCACAAATACCATTACGAAAATTTCATCAGAGCAATTAGCATGAAAGCATTTCTAGAAAAAGAAAATTGACTGAAGTCGACATGCCATTTTGAAATATATATATATATTGTAACAAAGTTGTGGAACTCGTAGGTTTTTTTTACCTGTTGTTCATGCATGTACTTTTATAAAAAGTGCTCGATACAAACGTAGAGCGTTATATTGTAATAGTTGTTACAATGGTTTATAAATTCATAGTATCACTAAACAAAAGTTTTCGCGTTTCGAAGCTAACCATGTATTTTGGTCGCCTCTCTTCGGGTGATCAAGTGGTATGAAAATTATCTGATGAAAAAAATCGTTTATTTGTGGTGAATTTGTTTTTTTTAGGTGATGTGATTTGGATTCTGTTGACCTTATTAAAGTCTTAGAGTTAGGTGTTTGGGGGGAGGTGGCTTAGTTCAGGATAGGTTTTCCTATTTATCTTGTCTGGATGTAGTCGTGGTGGCGTCGTAGGTCCGGTTATTTGATTTAGGGGTGGGTATGTGTTGTTTTGTTCTTGGGCTGGTCACTTTATCGTTTAATTTTGGTTATTTTGTATTGGGGTATATGTTTTTTTGTTTTTTGCAGTGTCGATATTTTCTTTTATTTTTCTACTATTTACAGGTAGCTGGACTTATTGTTGGTGTGGTGTGGGGTTTGTTGTCTTTTGTTTCTACGTTTTTTATTCTGTTTATTAATAGGGTTGGTTATGCGTATTTATTGCGTTTTGGGGCGGGGTCGTGTGGGTGGGGTGCTTATTTGTTTATTTAAATTTTAACGTGAAATATTTGCGATGTTTGCATAATACTGCTAATTCGTCTCTACGGTTTAATAGTTCGCTACTGTTGGGGAACTTTAGAATGTGTAGCTTTTCACTTAAACATAAAGGGCAGATGTCAAGTGAGTTGCAAATTCTAGTTTTTTCTAGGATTTTCCATTTTACTTTGGGTTTCTGTTTTGAATCCTTTAGCTTCCAAAAGTATGTAGAAAGGGATGATTGGTTTCGGTATAAGTTGTTTTTGAATGAAGTTAAGTGCATGTACCAGCGCTGTGTAAAAGTCTTCTTAGTTTTTCCGATATACACTTTATTTATAGTTGGATTTTCAATTGATGTTATGTTGCATTGATAGATTATTGAGTTTATTTTACATTTATTTTGTAGTGGGCAGTTTCTAGGGTTTCTACAATTGTACATATTTTCATTGTTGAAATGTATTATTGTATTTTGGTCGTCGGATTTATTTTGATCTGCGTGTTGATTTAGGATATATATGTTCTGGTTTGTTATGATTTTTTCTAGGTTGTTTGTGCAACTGTAGCTTAGGTTAAGTGTATTTTTGTTTAAGATTTTTACTAAGAGGGTTATTTGTGGGGAAATGTTTTTTGATTAAGTTCACGAACTTTTGTCCTAGCTTGGTGTTTATCATTTGGTTGAACGGAGGTGTGTACCAAATGATTTTTCTATTTCTATTTTTCCTGTTATGGTTATAGTTTGTTATGTCTTGGATGTTTTGGTATTTGTAGCCGCTTTTTTTAGGGGCTTGTTGCAGAGACTTTTGTGTTTGTTAAATATTGCTTCGCTGGACGACTTTTGACTAATTCTATATTCTATGGAGGAGGGTATATGTTTGATTATACTAGAGGCTGGTTTGACTTTGGGTGGATGTATAGTGGGTATTCGTTGGGTTTTATGTATGGTTGGTAATTATTGTTAACTAAATCTAGTGTGACATCGAGGAAGTTTACTACTTTTAAATTTGTGTTAACTATTACTTTTAGGTTTAAGCCTTTAAATTCTCTGTGGATAAGTTTTCTTATTCTGTCTTTTTTTAAGTGTGTGGAGTTTTGTACTATCATTAGACCGTCGTCTCTGTATAGCCCAATGTCTTGTGTGTTTATTTCTTGGTGTGCAGTGAGATTATATAGTGTAAATAAGCTGATGAAATCGGAGGACTCTGCAGAGTCCAGCGCACCCATTGTAAAGTCAAATTGCTTTACAGAGTTATTTTTTATCGATTGTTCTTGGTTATGGATGAGAACAGATGTCTTGGCCGCTATTATCATATTATATTCGACCTTTGTTAGGTCCGAGTAGTGTGTAGCAAATTCCAGTGCTAAGGTGAAGAGGTCCTTAGAGATTGATGGGTAGTAATCCACTATGTTAAATTGGATCAAAGAAGAGTTGTTTTTTTCTTTGATGCTGTTAAACCAAATATATACATGATGTTGTTAAACCAAATATATATATATATATATATATATATATATATATATATATATATATATATTAACATGCCCTGTGTACATAGAAGAATCCAAAGGAGTATCCTTTACATATAATGGGAGGATAACTCTCTACGAGAGCTCTAAACATATATGCATATAAATACATATTGAGCAAATAGGATGTAAAGCTCTATTTCTCCCTCTCTCTTGTTTTTCCTTTCTTCTCTTTTTTTTATCACTCCCTCTTTCTCGTCTGACCCACCCGCTTCCCTCGAGCTTTCGTCGACACTGACCGATGATTATGGAGGAATCTCTGTGGGTTGACAAACGGATGGATTGTTCTTATTTTCTCTTTTAGAGGAGCGACAGTTATATTCTTATCATCTTATATGTTTTTATTTTGTTTTTATTTTTATTCGCCGGATTAGGTCGTTGTGAATGTAGAATCCTTTGTTGAATAAAGACGGAAGCTGAAGATGGCTCGCCTGAAGTAGGCCTATACTTCCGAATTACCATGAAATAATGCGTCTGTCTTAATCTTTCTTATATATATATATATATATATATATATATACGACGTGCGTTCAAATGTAGTATAGGTAAAATAATTTTTGTGTGAAGTTACGGCACCGTGGCTGGGCATACATAAATATTGTCGCGTGGATAGATCGAGTCATTTCTCAAGTGTTATGGCTAGGGTACAGACGTGTAGTGCCTGTTCGTAAGATTTTCGTTTTTACGTAAAAAGTTCGAAAGCACCCAAACGATTTAGATTCCGCAGCGTTAGATTTGACGGGAAACAATAAAATCAGATGCTTTTTTGACGCATTCTGAAAACACATACACACAAACACACACATACACCCCCATATATATATATATATATATATATATATATATATATATGGAGATGATGAAGGAGCTTGTATTTTTACAACTGCCGAAAGAAATTCTGGATTTATAAACGTTAAAATTCCGTTTTCTTTACTATGTATCATATTACTTTAGGTAATGTCTATTGATATATCTATTTTTTCTATTTAATATTTTATATTACTTAGATAAAATTTTGGGGATCATCCTCTTCGTTTTTACAAGTTTGTCATTATATCTATACACAAGTATAGGTCAGGTATGGATGGAATTAAATTCCGAACCCAATACCATTATTCTTTAAAAAATGCTCAATACAAAGTAGAGCGAATAATATTTATTTAAAATTAATCACATAATTATATTATAATATCACTACAAAAGTAGCTATTTTGTTTCATCATTTCTTTTGTCTTATCAAGTGATGGTACTGATTGAGAGATAGAGAGTTTTAAAAGGTTCAAGACTAACCAAACCCCCTTAAAAAGGAAAACATTGGTACATAGTCTGTGAAGACCCAGCGAAGTACGAGTAATTTCTAATTTAAAGAACATGACAACAGACCCTAATATCAATTTATCGGTGCATTACTGTTAATGTTTGATTAAACAGATATCAGTATTACTAATTGATTAATAACTTCACTTTAAAATAAGATTTTTAATTTATTTTTAAACTAAGATTTTAAATTTATCTAAGCATCAGGTTTAGATAATTATAAAGTTATTCAAATATAAAACGGGGAAGAGAGACAGACACACATATATACAAATATATACACAGCCATATGTGCGCAAAGATACATATACATACACATACATACATACATATATGCGTACGTATACAGATACATATACATACACAATCATATACATATATTTAAATACGACTATGTTTGTATTGGCTCTATTCAAACCTCTCCCTTGCCCATTTTAACATCTGTATTCAGATTTACAAGTTTCTAATATAAATAGAGACAATTCTTACATTGGCTTTAAATTTTAGCAGATAATTTTAACATGGCTAAAAACAATTATTAAGAAAATTGTATGTGTATCTCGAAATCAGCAGCATCACTTGATAAGACACAAGTGTCGAAATAATATAGCTACATTTGTAGTGATATTATAACAGACATTTTTATAAATTTTTAAATAAATATTATATATATATATATATATATATATATATATATATATATAGGAAAAATACTAAAAAGTTGTAAGTTTAAAAATGTATTTTTCTGACAGTATTTATTTATTTCTGTTATTATATTTGATATTTCAGACCGTCCTCAGCCTTTCATCAGAAACAAATGATTTTAAAATTTAAATTAGAAACGTATTTCGCGAGAGTGTTCATCCGAGTGAGATTGTTTACATCACGTGACGCAGAAAGCGACAGATTGTTTTAAATATTTGTAAACGTAAACCCATCTTTAATTTAATAATATTTATAAATTTTGTTTTAGAGAAATTTTTTTAATTGTATCTACAAAATGTTTAACTATTGAAATATTTATAAAGATTCAAAACACCTAAGTCCCTATTTAACTCTAGCCTGTGTGTGTTTAATTTTAAAATTCAGTATTTTTCTTGCTTTCTGCGTGAGTGTGTAGAACTAAAATCGGAGTCTATTAGTAAACATTTGCAATTTTCTAATGTGTGTCCAGGTTGATTGAAATGAACTGCTATATATATTGGTTGTTCTGGCGTATACCAATTTGTGATTATTGAAACGGAATCTAAAGCTATTTCCAGATTCACCAATATATCAAAGATTTTAAGGAGACATGAAATTATGCGAAAAATAACCACGACATTCTTCGAATTTTATTATACATACACATACAGGCGTACACATACACACACAAACATACATACATATATTCATGCACATAAAGAAGAAAAATCAACTATAAAATGCAACACCATAATTGTGTCTACAGCATCTCACTTGTTTGCAGATTTTTTTTACTTTTGTTTTCCCAGCAAAAACACCTAAAAATGACCTGTAGGCTTACTAATTTATAATGCTCCTGATAATCTATAATTTGAATAATATCAAAAAGAGGCAACAGAATCGGTACTATCTTTAGAAAACAGGGTTCCATATTTGAACGATCCATTAGGGCGTTGGTGGCCAAGCTAGCTAGTAAAATAATCCGCGGCTAAAAAGTTTAGGTTACTGAAAGTAAATGGGAGTCTTATTGACGGCCGATGAATGGCAATATATGTGATACAATAAAAAGCAATAGAAAATACGATGAAAACATTACTAGTGAAAACATTAGTAATAATAAACACAGCGTAAATAGAGAAAAAAGTTTTAGTTGACTATTCAAATACTATTGCGTCTAATACTAATTCTTCTTATTCTATGTGCTTTGTCCTTTCATGACGTAGGCGGTCATAGCCTTACATGTCTCCTTATCCCTGGTGGCATTTTCACACTTTCTTCTATACACCACGCAAACCCTATTCTACCATCCACCTGCTCAGGCCCGTCAAGTATGTTACACTCTGCTTTCCCCTGTCTCTCTTTCCTTCTATCTGGCCTGTTAGTGTCAGATTCTGCAAGTCCATCTTTCTTATTGCATGTCCCAGGAACTTTAGCTGTCTTTTCCTAATGCTCAGTATTCATTTCTTTTTCGTTTCCATCCTTTCCAAAACCTAATCATTACTCGCATGCTCGATCCATGATATCCGCAGCATTCTCCTGAAGAACCACATTTCTTTTGCTTCAAGTTTTTCATTCATATTCGATGAGATTTTACAGCATTCACTGCTATATAGAAGAATTGACATCACATGGCAATCCAGTACACTTTTTTAGCGAAAATTTCCTGTTTCATAATACTCTACTCAGCTTCTGGAATGCATTATTTTCCATGACAGTTTGCCTTCGGATCTCTGTGTCACACTAGCCGTCTTCTGTTATGGAGGCTACTCAGGTATTTAAATTTTTGAACCTGATTGATTTGATTATGCCCCCCATCAGTATTTGGCATTTTGGGCTGCTCTTTTTTATGATGAACATGCCTTCGGTTTTCTCGCATTTTATCTGTAGCCCTTTTTTGTCACTCTCTTCAGTTACCTTCTGTAAGAGGTTTTGTAGTTTCCTTTCCGTGTCTGTTATCAGCACTGTATCATCTGCGTACCTTATGTTGTTCTCCAATGACGATCTTTGGCATAACATCTAGAGTCCTTCGACTAGTCTCGCAGAAGTTGAATAGATCCAGTAAAAAGATACAACCTTGTCTAACGCCCTTTCTATCTTTGTTTATCTGCTGAAATCGTTTCCTGTTCGTATACAGGCGCTTTTCTGCCAGTAGGAATTCTTCGTTACTCTTATGTCTTTCCAAATATGTCGAGGTTGCTAAGCATTTCTGTCAATTCTTTGTGATGTACTTTATTGAACGCCTTCGTATGGTCGATAAAACATAGATACACGTCCTTTTTCATTTTTATTGCTTTTTGGATAGCATCCTAATCATAAATATGGCGTTCTTTGTTCCAGTGACTTTTACGAACCCATACTGTTCCTGTCCTATCTCTGGCCTGATTCTGCTTCTCGCTCTAATCATCAGAATTTTATTATATGGCTCATGATCAAAAATTTAAAAAAATACAAGAGAAATAAGATGAAAACAGTAAAAATTATCAATATGTATCAAATAAATACAAAATAATACAATTCAGTGCAATTCAGGATAATCAGAACGTGTCTTAATAATTATCAATATAGGTTTCATAAATTTAAATTCTATTATGTCTAATACTATTGGTGCAATAGAAATGAAATGAAAACATATTGTCTATTTTCATCAAATACATTTAAATACAATAACTTAAAAACTACTCGTGCAATTACAGTTGGTAGAAATACGATGGCTGCAGAAATGTTGACAAAAGAGAACTATGAAAATGTCCTTTGTTTGAAATGCTGAGTTGAATGATAGATTTTCACTATTTCTGTAAATTATATTTAGAAATGTCGACTGAATTTGAAACTGAAGAGCAATTAATGAGCTCAAATTTTGTGCTCGTGTAATTCAGATAAATCAACGTACATTACAAATTACAGATAAATTGTTTTTTTTCATGAAAAAACAAGAAAATATTAAAGAAAATAAGCTTTCTGAATGAGGCTATGACGTTATTGATGTGTCAGCAGAAAACAAAAACAACTTGAAATCTGTTTAAAAAATAATTAGAATTTATACATCACAAGTAAGACAAGACAAAACTTGTTTTATACAGAAGGAAGCCAACAAAGATATTTATGAATTACTCATCCCCATTGTGACGTGTTTTCTTAAGTGTTATTGTTTTTGCGAAACAACCACTTCCGAGATAATTTTTTTATTGGTTGATTTCACGTTGTCCAGTAAATAATTAAATTTATGACGAAAAATGGTATTTATTATTTTATGTTTTCTTTTATTGTATCCGGTTTTCAGAAGGTATAAAGAGGAGAAAATGGAAAAAGACGACAAAACAACTTTGTTTTACTTGCGTCGATAATATTGTCTGAAAAATTGTCACAGACTTTGTCAAAGCCATTTGATTGAGAGAAAATGAGAGTCCCAACTGTCTTGGCTGTGTTTGTCATTTTGTCAACAAGTAAGGAGAAACTTTTTTCATTGGAACAAATTTTATCGTTTTTTATCTCATTCTTAACTCATTTTTATTTTGTTTTAAAAATCGTGGTTCCAGTGTTGTATGTGGCCTACCTTTTGTATGTGCCCTAAGAAATTCTCTCAATGGTATACTATGTGGCTCATCTTAAAAAGCGTATCATAAGGATGTATTATAACTGTCTGGTAAGGGATAGGGTTTTTGTAGGTTATGGGAAAATAATTAGTTTCAATACATAGTCGAATACTTATATCTATAAATATAGCTACCTCCACTCCATGGTCCATACATAAGTTGTAAATTAAATTTTGGAAAGTAAAAAAAACTTTTAGCTTAATTGAAAGCTAAATGATTTACTATTTTCACAGAGAAAATTTTATACATTGGAATGTAAAATATTGAGATTATTTAAAAAGTTTCAAATTTTCTGCGATTTTTTGGCGATCGACACATTTGTAAACAAATTCTCAGATTCTTGCAAAAATAAAATATACGTCTTTCATTCGTTATTTTTGAAAAATTAGCAAATGTGCAGTCAAACTAATCTGATTTGAAACAAATACTACTTCTTTATGACGTGAAATTTAAAACAAAGGACTGACTCGTTGAGCTTTCAAGTAGTTGAATGATGACAGCACATGTTATCATTCAATCTGGAAGTATGGTGACCAAAACTTGACATAAACCAACTTAATATTTCGTAAAGGAAACAATCCTTGAAACATGGAAACTTTTAATGATGTTTCCTATAATTTTCCGTAGTAAAATAAAATGTGCAGTTTAACATATATAAAAAAATAGAAATTATTTAAAAACTTTTATTCTAATTGATTTGTATTTAGCTTTTTAAGTTTTGATCTGTAAATAGTCTTTTTTTTTGTGAATTAATAACCGAAGACACTGAGTAACTTGAAGAAATTTAAACGATGCCTGAAACTATACTTAGCAAAGAAAGAAATGGAAACAATGCTTATAAAACATCATGATACATAGATTTATTTTCTTCTTCAGAATATAATATCCTAACAATTTATCTACATTAAAATTGCGAAGTCTTTTTGCATTTTCCTTTTACTATTCGAAGCAGATTTTCGAAAAAATAATCTCGTAATTAAAACAAATTATTTGATTTACATTCCACAATGAGTCCTGCATTTAACTAATAAATAAAAAATGGTATAAATAATGTATTTCTAGAGATTTTATGCAACTGACTAGTGTAGGTGTGTAACAGATGTAAAAAAATGAAAGATTTTCTAAAAATAATAATTGCATAAACAATTTAATTTATTTTGTAAATAAGCCATGAATGTTTCATTAAAATTAGACAATTAGTTTATTTTTCCAAGAATTTTCAAATTAATGTGTCTTTCAACGCCAAAAATTGACTTGCGTAATATTACGTTTTCCTTAATAGTCACATTACGTAATCGGAGCATGAATCGCTAACGGAAAACAAAAAGAAAAGTTGAACTGAAATTTCGAACGTGTTAGAAAGAATTAAAGGATTTTAGAAATAATGACTACAAAATCTTATCTTTCTCTTAATAATAGCATAAACATTTTGTTGATAAAACTTTTATTAAGTTTGAGCCATTTTAACATCATGCTATAGTGTTTTTTTTTTGTTTTGTTTTTTTGGCAATATATACACAATCGTTCTTGATTTTCATTCTCTCAGTTTTTTCAGAACTTCCAAAACTATTTCTTTCATGATTTACTAATTTTTGCCTTATTTTTCCTCCTGTTTGTGGTGTAGAAATGAAAAGTCTCATTAGATAATGGCGAACTTTCACAGACAAACATTTTATATATTTTTCATATATATTTTTTATCTTACTTTATAGAATATTCCTGAAGAAAGCAAACGCCTGTGATCTAACTGGTCCATTTCGTGATAAATGTAGTGGCATATTGTGTAGATGTGGAAAGCGGTAATCTATGGTACCCGTTTTATGCGTCCAGAACAGTATTTTTGTCTGATAAAGAACGATGAGAAAATTAAATAGGGGAGAGTGTGATACGTTTTCTACTCATGGAAGATGGAGGAAGCGTTCAGTTCTTGCAAATTCACCGGGTGTCTGCGGGAGCTGTCTAATTTGGGTGCTACTATCATTTTATTAATTTTATACCCACTGTGACGTCTCGATCGAGGTCTTGTGTCACTCTTTTCTACTGGTGATTGACAGAGATTGGTGTGGGAACCGCTGATGGCGTCATATCAGGGACAATGTAATGTGATATGGCTTTCTTGTCATGGTACATAATGGCTGATCTGGGTATGTATAGAATGTGCTGGACTTGAAATGTTGAAAGTACCTATTGTTTCAGTAGGTGCCTGTTGGTTTCCGTCAGAAAAAAAAGGGTGGTACTATGCATCGCTGGAATGGATTTTCTGCGTTGTTATATGCACTGGGCATTTTCCTTTCCGCCCTTAAAAAAGGTGCTGTGCCGGCTTGGAAATCAGATGGTAACAGATGTAGGTTCTTTCAAGGTAGAGTTTGATAAGTAAAAACCAGAATGCTGTTTGACACCTACACCACCTGTCGTGTCTCCTTCGAGCCAATTCCCACAAGCATGAACAACACGCCCTTTATATTAAGCCGGTTATCTGTGATGCTAAGCATTCGATGACAAGTTGACATGAGGTATTCGTTTGGCCACTTGAATATCTCTGCACCACTTGAACAAGTTGAAATCCCTGTATCGATAAATGTGATTATGCGATGACTACCATGGTTAATTGGACCACTCTGTGCTTCCAAAATAAAGCGTGTGATTGATGCATCATAGTCCTTTCATTTGTCAGTGATGGCGGTAGATCTAGGGACATCTGTTTCAAATCATATTATCTATGAAATATATAACCCACTGTGAGAAGAATGGGATTATATTTAACCCTGATAATGACTGAAGCCATCCTTTAATTTCTTACACCCACAAATATCACTGGCTTCAGGTTCTGGTTTGTAATGGTGATTTTATGTATTCTGTCAAGCTGAGTTGATAGCTCCCTTTAGGGAATTACTGTACTTGAATAACAAAGACTTTATTGGGACGAAACTGATCACCAACTTTTTGAGCAGTCGAAGCGAGTAGTTGCGCGGAAAATTGAGGATGGTGTTAAGACGTTCGAGATAAATAAACTGATACAAGTAAGTCACTGCTTATAATAGTGAATATAAAATTGAATAAATCTGAATTGAAAAACAACAACAAAAAAAGATTTTTACGCCATAATTTGCGGAATATTACCCAACATTTATGACTGGTAAGGTTATTGGAGTAAGATACTGAAAAAATATATATGTATTATTTTTATTATTTTTATCCGTTTTATCATTATTTTATTTTAATTAGTTTTATTTTATTTTTATTCTAATTTATAATATTAGGTTGTATGAATTTACATCTTCGTATTGTTTTTTAGATATCTTTTGATTGACGTTTTATGTATAATATTTCTGTTTGTGTATGAGATTTCTTAATTTTAAAAAACACCAAAAAATTTGAGCCGCAACATTGTAGCCATTGTCGATATTTGTCTGAAATCCATTTTCTCTACAAATTTAAAATTTCTCTTTTTTAGCCGTTTTCATTGGCTGTTTCCTCTCTACATTTTCTCACTTACTTTTCTTTTCACTTTCTATTTCTTGTTTATCTTTCCTTCTTCTCTTTACCTTTTCTTGATTTCTCATCTTATTTTTTCTCTTTTTCCCTCTTTCATTCACTTTTATTTTTTTAAATGTTGTTACCTTATACCGAGATAAAATGTTTTTCCCAAAATAAAGGCAAGTGTTGTTCTCAAATAACAGAAAAAAATTAAGTAAAACCATTCATTACCATCATTTTTAATGACCTAATGAGATATTGTTCTTTCAATGTCGAAACAAAATGTACAATTTTGTAGTAGTTTGTAGTTTGCACATGTAATAATTAATACTAAATAATCTTCATTGCTCTAATTTTATATTGTTTTGAACGTTACAGTTATTTTTCGTTCTTATTCACACACACACACACACACACACACACACACACACACACACACACACATATATATATATATATATATATATATATATATATATATACTACCGGCCATAATTATTAAGCCACCCCAGTGTTTTAAAAATTATGTATTTCGTACTATTTTTATTATTTATTGCCAAGTGAGTAATTGTAAATGCAAATAGAATGGTCCTTTTGTTAATACTGCACAATAACATGCGCATTAAATAGATTTATAAATATTACCTATATTACAGTTTCATCCTTTTGCCTTCACAATGGCTGCACACACTCTGAGCATTCTTAACTCAAGTTTTTTAAAATAATCCTCCGACAACTCACTCCAAGTATCCTTTAGACACCTAACTAAATTCCGAACATTACTAGGCTGTTTCTTCTTAATTCTCCTGTCCAACTCATCCCATGAAAGTTTAGCTAGTGAGAGGTCTAGTGACTGAGGTGGCCAACACATAACTTTTAAAGTTCAAGCAATTTGTTTTAATTTTAAATAATTTTGGCACAATTTAGAAGTATATTTTTGGTCGTTATCTTGCTGGAGAATGAAATTTTGACCCACAATACTCAATCCAGGTGAAATTACATATCTGTAAGATTAAATGGTAATGTTCTTTCTACATAGTTCCCTTTACTTCAACCAAGTCACCTGAATGCGTGCCCATGAAACAGCCTCAAACCATGCAGAATCCACCACGATGTTTCATCGATGACTGTACACACTCATCTTCCACTCGCTCCCCAATCCCCCTCCGCACGTACACCCTCTTTTTACTCCCAAATAGTTTGAACTTAAATTTATCAGTTCACAACATGTTTGACCACTGTAACGGTGTCCAGTTTTTGTGCTCTCTTCTCTATGCTAGTGTCTTCATCTTATTGGCTGTTCGAAGCAAAGGCTTCCTGGCTTTCGCTCGTCCAAAGAACCATTCTGTTTCATTTAGAATTATCCACTTGGCAATAAATACTAAAAATAATTATGGCCGGTAGAATATATATATATATATATATATATATATATATATATATATATAACCTGCCATTCTTTCGTTATTTTTCAGTTCCGATAAGAAATCTTTGCATGGTTATTAACGATCATACTGGTAAGAAATTTTCATAATTCAATTTTCTGTAAAATGATTTTTCTTCAATATTCAAAACAATAGATACATTTCAGTTTGTAATTTTCACGTCTTGCACTTTCTTTTCAAAACATCATTATATTTTTAAAGAAATAGGCATGACCCAAATTTATGTAAAATCGGACCACACATGTATAATTTCAATCTGGGACGCAGCTTGTTTAAAGGCATGGAAAATATCTCAAACTCTTCACTCTTTTCTATGATTGAATTCATTTTTGAACTCATTCATGCAAAGTAAGAAACATCTGGTCCATAAAAGATATAAGTTCGAATAAAATGGAGGAATATTAACCAATGTAGATATTTGTATACAGGTGGGAAAATAGCTATGTCTTTTTTTATAATCATATTTCCCCAAGCAAGGTATTTTACTGCCACTGTTTTGCAAGGAGTTACATAGGAGGAAAGTTATGAGAAAGAGTGACAGGTTTTAGGGGTATCAGGAAGTGGATAATAGAAGGAAGAGAATATTGATGATAGTGGAGTGGACGGAAAAAATAGCATGAGAGAGAGGATGCAGGTTAGTTAGATAGGAGATGCATGTTGACTTTACATTTAAATTCTTAGAGATTATACCTGTCGGGAAAACAAGTAAATGAAAATTAATTCTACAGGCGGGAGGTGCAAGAAAAAAAAGTGATGGAGTAGAATTTGCGTTTACAATTTATTGGTTTCACAGTAAAAGGATGGGACCTAGTTGCTAATCTTGTGGCTCGAGTAAATTTATATATAGGGGACACCAGTGAGCTAAGTTCACCGGAGCAGAAGTCGTGAAAATATTTGTAGAAGAGAAACAGGGAAGCCACATTGCGCCGGTGAGAAAGTGATTGTATCCGAGCTGCCAAGTAGGGATCTATCACATTACACATTCTCTGTTGGATTTTGACAAGGGCACCCAGGTAGATAGAAGGAGAATCCGACCAGATATGGCAGCAGTATTCAATGCACGGGCGGATGGTACATTTATATATGTGCAGAATTGTTTCAGACGGAAAAAACTTCCTGGCCCTACACAAAGAACCGACTTTCTTAGCAGTGGATTTAGCTAAGGATTCAATATATTCATTCTACTTGAGGTATGTTGTCAATCAATTAATTAATTAATTAATTAATTAAAGTGGTTAATTAGGGTAAAATTTTGATCATATATATATATATATATATATATATATATATATATATATATCCATAAGAAAGCGGCTTAATGATAAATAATATTAATTGTTAAAAATTAAATATTAAACCAGACGGCTCAATGTAAATCAAATTATTTAATTACGGAGCCAATATGATTTTTTATCGTTTCTCCCCAAGCAAAGCGGTAACCTCACTGATGCGTAGAGGGCTACATAAGAATAAACGATTAGACAGTACGAGAGTAAAGAGAAAGACGAACCAGTTAGAAAAGATCAACAGATGGGTGGGGATACGGGTGTGATGACAGTTGAAAAGAAAGAAAGAAAGAAAGAAAGAAAGAAAGAAAGAAAGAAAGGAAAAGATATACAGAGTGATGTAGAAATAATTAGAGTCAAGTAGTTATGAGATGGTTATTGATACTGTATTTAAATTCCTGGAGGTTGTAGCTGAAAGGAAGGCAAGAATATGGAAGCGAGTTCCACAGGCAGGAAAGTGCGAGAAAAGAAGCTGATGGTGTAGAATTGTCGTCTGCATTTGGTTGATCTAACTGTGAATGGATGGGGCCCAGTTGCCAGTCTGGCTGCACGAGTGGCTGGAGTCGAGCAGCCAAGTCGGTACCTATCACATTAGTGATTCTCCTTTGTCAAGAATACTGAGATGAACAGTGGGGGCGCCTGACCATATATGACAGCAGTATTCCATGCACGGACGGATGGTTGATTTGCTTTTGTGCAGGATGGATTCAGGCAGAAAAAACAACATTGCCCGACACAGTGACACAACCTTCCTAGCAGTGGATTTATCTATGGACTCAATGTAATGGTTCCACTTGAGCTCGGAAGAGAGGGTAAGGCCGAGAAGGCGCAGTGTATTGCTCTCAGGGAGACTCGCTTTGTCCAAGTTTATGGGAGTCAGGAGGGGTTGCCTGTGATGATTGACAAACAGCAGCTTCGTCCTAGACGCATTGAAATTTACAAGCCACTTCTTTCCCCATTCAACCAATGAATGTAGATCCCTCTCAAGATCAGCATCGAGTTATGTTTGTCCGCCTTGCCTAATTTTGTACTGATGTTGGAGTAAATTGTGGTGTCATCTACGTAAATGCCTATTTGGGACTTGATCACGTCTGGGAGATCATTTATGAAAATAGGGAAGAGCGTCGGGCCTAGGATAGAGCCCTGAGGGACACCAGCGTTTGTAAAGTAGGATGAGGATGCATGCCCATTCAAGACGACCTTCATTATGCGGTTTCATAGGAAAGATTTAATCAGATCAAGCCAGCGTTCTGTGATACCATAACCCCGTAGCTTGCGTAGAAAGCTAGCGTGCCAAACCCTATCAAAAGCCTTGGATATGTTCAGGATAACAGTCGGATTTTTCAAGTGCCTGCTATATGTACTCCGTGATGGTCGTTAGGATATCGGTCGTGGACCTGGCAAAGCGGAAGCCGTACTGCCTGTCTGAGAATAGTTTATGGGCAGTAAGATGTTGAACTATTTCAGAATGAATAATGGCCTCGAACACTTTCCCAAAAATTGGTAGAAGGCTGATAGGGAGATAGTTGAATGAGAACGACAGAAGGGACTTCCATCATACAGGAAAATAGGAAGCAGAAAGGCAGTAATTATATAGTTTAGAGAGGACAGAGGAGAGTTCAGGGGCACATTTCTTAAGGACAATGACCGGGATTCCATCATCTCCGCTAGGCTTATAATGGTCAAGTTTGGATGTTAACTTACATGCCAGTGTTGGGGTAATGTAACAATCATTCAGTTTAGCCCCAGTTTTAATAGGGAAGACGAGTCAAATTGGGAGCACCCCTTTTTACACATAAGTATGGACTTGCCTTATATGTACATATAATTCTGCTTATACAGAGAACAGCAGAGGTTGTCAATGAGAGTTTAGTAAGAAGTCTGTTGATCAGTAAGTTGGTGCATAATAAGTCGGAGTTGTTTTATATATAGACTCATTACCTGGACATACTTCTTCACTGCAAGACTGTATATATTAATTCTACTAATAGTATTCCTAGTATTTCTGTACTAACTATCCCGTGTTCCAGTTTGTATATTTTGTTCAATATAACTTACATTTTCTATCTCCATATCTGTTTTTGTTATTTATTATTTTGTGTGGCTTCACAACCAGAATCCACAACACTTTATACACGCAATATCTCCTACCTTGAAATTATTTTCTCCCTTATTTGCTTTATACATACAGAAATTTATACCTATGATTTATTTGATTATTTCCTTTGATTTATACAGGCAGAACTATCTATAACTTAGTTGCTTATTTTTTTCACATGTACTTTATTTGAATATTTCAAAGCTTTATACACCCAATATCTCCTAGCTTGAACGTTTTTATCATTTATTTACTTTATACACGCAGAATCTCTTCCATGTACCTTATTTGCTTATTTCCATTGTTTATATATACAGTATCTCCTACCTTGAACTTATTTACTCATTTATTTGCTTTATATACACAGAAACTCATACATCTACATTATTTGCTTATTTCCACGCTTTATAAATGCAATATCACCTATCTTGAACTTTTTTCTAATTTATTTACTTTATAAGCGCAGTATCTCCTACATGTACTTTATTTGTATTTTCCATGCTCTATGCACAAAATATCTCCTACCTTGAACTTTTTTCTCATTTATTTTCGTTATACACGTAGAATATCTAACATTAATTATATACGCTTATTTCCACGCTTTATACTTTTTCCACGCTTTATACTTTTCCACGCTTATCTATACCTTATTTTCTTATTTCTTAGCTTTAAAATCGCTTATTCTTCTACCTGTGCATTATTTGCTCATTTATTCGTTTTATACACGCAGAATCTCCTACCTTTACTTTATTTGATCATTACATCCCTTTATGCACGCATACTCACCGATCTGTATCTTATTTGCTTATTGCTTCGTTATATACATGTCGAAACTTTTCACTGTACCTTACTGGCTTATTTCCTCGCTTTATGCACGCGGAATTTCTTACCTGTATCTCATTTTCTTTTTTCTTCGCTTCGTAACATATTTGCATTTTTTCGGTTTATACACGCATAATTTCCTACCTGTAACTTATTTGCTCATTTTATCGCTTTATACATGCTGCATATTTTTCCTGTATTTTATTTGCTCATTTCTTTGCTTTATACACGCATAATTTCCTCCTTGTATCTTATTTGCCTATTTCTTTGCTATATATATTCAAAACTTCTTACCTGTAACGTATTTACTCATTTCTTCGTTTTATAGAAGCAGAGTATCTTACATGTACTTTATTTACTTGTTTCTTCGATTTATACACGCAGGATCTTCTAATGTAACTTATTTGCTTATTTCTCTGCTTTGTACTTGCAGAATCACTTACCTGTAACTTATTTGCTCATTTCTTTGCTTTATACATATATGATCTTCTATTTATATCTTATTTGCCTTTGTTTTTGCTTTGTACACGCAGAATCTCTTACCTGTCTCTTTTTTTGCTTAATTCTTTACTGTATACACGCTACAGGTATCTTCAAAAATATTGTCGTTTACTCTTACCGCTCATTTGAATTTCTATTCAGTAACCCTCTACCTTGACTGGCACTTGATCAATGTATAGGTTGAACTATAGTAAAGAAAATGCAAATATTTTGATAATGATTAACTGTTAAAATGCATTGCAATCCGGTAAGAAGCGATTATCAGTATCAGCAATTGATGTCAATATTACTGTCGGTGTATAAACAAATGAAATGCATCCTTGATGATTTTACTCCCGTAAAATTCTGAAAAGTGTGTGATCAGCAACTGATTGAAACGTCATTGTGCTTCGATACCACTTGTTTATTAATTTATTGGAGTCAAATATTGTCAAAATCAATTAATTTCTTTTCTCAAAAGATGTTATGTGTATATATTATATACAGTTTTATTTTCATTTGCAGAGAAACCAGGTTACTGTCCTTCTCCCCCCAAAAATACAAATACAATCTGTATTGTCAACTGCATTAATGACGAAGGCTGTGATGGAGGTAAGTATAATAATAATAATACAAATGATTATAAAATTATAGGTCAATAATACTTTTGTCATCCATATATATATTGCTCACGCATGTCCTGACGAACTGTACCTACTCTTTACTCGATGAAAACAGCATTCTTTGTCTAGAAACGAAGGGATATTGAAGAGGTTCATATGGTTTCAAAGATCAAATACGAGTAAATAAAATGATCTTAGCAAATTGAAGATAGAAACCACAGGACAACTTGGAAATATTCCCGTAAAGTATACCACAATCCTGGATTCTCGGTTATAGTAAATTTTCATTAAATATAGCATGAAACTGCGAAAACCACATTATACCTTCTTCACATAAAATCTTCTTCTTCTTCTTCTTCTTCTTCTTCTTCTTCTTCTTCTTCTTCTTCTTCTTTTTACCGTGTCATTTCAGGACGTAGGAGATCATGGCCTTCCACGTCTCCCTATGCCTGGTGTGTCTTAGCACGCTTTCAGCTGTAACATCTCGCAACCTCCGTTTTGTAATTTGTCTGCTCAGGCCCTTCAAATACGTTATCTGCTGCTTTCCTCTGTCACTTTTTCCCTCTATCTGACCTGTTAGTATCAGGTTCTCCAAGCTCTCATTTCTCATTGCATGTCCCAGAAACTTAAGCTGTCTCTTACTGATGCTCAATATTAATTTTCTTTTCGTTTCCATTCTTTCCAAAACCTCGTCATTTCTCACATGCTCTGTCCATAGTATCCACAGCACCCTTCTGTAGAACTACAATTCAGCTGCTTCAATCTTTGTTGATATTGTCCAAAATTCACTGCCATATTGAATAACTGACATCACATAGCAATCTAGTACTCTCTTCTTTGTTTCTACTGAAATTTTCCTGTCTCTTAATACTCTACTCAGCTTCTGGAATGTGTCCTTCTCCATGACAATTCGTCTTCGGATCTCTGTGTCGTACTTTCCGTCTTCGTTTATAACACTTCCCAGATATGTAAATGTTTGCACCTGCTTTATTTTAATATCCCCCACCTGTATTTAGCATTTTGCGTTGTTCTTTTCACTGATGACCATGCATTCTGTTTTCTTGCAGTTTATTTGTAGTCCTTTCTTGTCACTCTCCTCAGCTACCATCTGTAAAAGGTTTTGTAGTTTTCTTTCCGTGTTTGCAATCAGCACCGTATCATCTGCGTATCTTATGTTGTTCAAATTGTGGCCTCCGATGACAAATCCTGGCATAACATCTATGGTGCTGAGACTACCACTTCTAATTGTTTGAATTTCCGGTGAGAAGCATTTAAGAAGACTCCATGTTGGCCAATTGTTCTATCTGCCCTTAACCCCACTTTTGCAACAATTAATATATATATATATGTCAAAAATCTACCATCTATTGAAGAAGTGCAAAAGTTTCAGGAGGATATTTGGAGCAACCCAAAGGAATATATCCCCAATGCAGAGTGGATCAAACGAAAACAAGAAATAATGAAAAATAGACCTGTGCAAGAATGGGAAAATATAACCAAAAATAATATTAGGAAAGCGCTAACAAAATTTCAGAAAATGAAATCTACAGGAAATGACAAGGTACCCGCCATTTGGGTCTATCATTTGTCATCAATGTATAAAATTTTAGCGGAAACTTTATCAAGGTTAATTAATTAGATTCCAACAGTTGCTATATATCTCCTAACAAAAATTTGTGAATCAGATGATCCAAAAACTCATAGGCCAATAGCATGATTATCCACGGGATATAAATTGATCATGTCTATCCTGTCGAGATGTACCTACTCTTTTCACGATGAAAACGACATTCTTCACCTGAAATAGAAGGACTGTCGAATAGGTTTATATGGTTGCAAAAATCAATTACTAATAAATAAAATGATCCTAGAAAAGTGCATAAAAAGGGTAGAAATCTCAGCAAGCTTGGATAGATTACCATAAAGCTTTTGATAGTGTGCCACACTCTTGAATCCTGAAAGGTTTGGAAATGTACAAGTCTCCTCAGTGATTTCCTTAAATATAGCATGGAACTGTGGAAAACCACATTGTACCTAAATCGCACCAAAGATACTGCCGCGTCCAATTGTTAGAATATCTGAAGAGAAATCTTTCAAGAAGACTCCCTGTTACTTCTTTCTGGTTCTTTCTGTCCTTAATCCTCTTTTGCATGAACTAAACAGGAATAACTACAGATAGAAAGTAAAAGTAAAAGAAAGTATTTAATCATTAACTCTACATAGATGATTTAAACTCTTTGTAAAATAGAACAATGAGCTGAATGTCATGCTGACATTTTAAATTTAATCTTTTTATAAGATGTAATTGGGTATATAGCCAATGTCATTTATTTTATTTTTGTTTATGAGTTGACCACATTTGTTAATAATTATCTAAAATTTTTGTAAATATATCTTTATGAAATAAATAAATTATTACCGATGGATTTAGAAAAAAATTGTCCGATTTACTTTCTTTACTCTTACTTTCTAACAGATTTTTCAAAGGATTAATATCCTTCGTGGAATTATCCTTAGCATTTTCCAAGGACACTAATTATATATATATATATATATATATATATATATATATATATATATATTTGTGTATGTGTGTGTGTGTGTCTCTGTGTGTGTGAAAGAAAACATTTTTAATTCGGTTTTATATGTCTATAAATATTTTTAAATGACTGATTTATATTTATGACAATACCTCAAAGTATGAGGTAGCTAATCAGGTTCAGAATTACGATTCACAAATCAAGATGCAAGATTTAAAAATTTTCACCTCACATCATTCATTTTAAATATTTGATATATTTTTTTAATGTTTACTTTATAAAAAATAACTTTATATGCATTTTAAAATTTTTTAATGAATTCATTTTAAATTCATTTAAAATGTGAACAGCTTTCTTTAATTTTTAGATATTTTGTTGTAAAATATTTTCTAACCATTTTTCTATTTATATTTAGACGAGAAATGCTGCAATTATGGCTGTTTGAAAGACTGTGTGCTACCTGATTTGGCAATTCCAATTCTGGACTAAGACAAAGATCGTTAATAACAGTAATATCCCTGACAACGTAGCGTAAAGCAGAAAAGAATTGTTTAAAAATGGCAAGACATGAAGAGAAAAATCTTATTCACTTTAGCAATCTTTTAATAATGACATTTTTAAAAACAAAAATAACCTAAGTTTGAAAAGAACGTGAATTTTAAATTCAAAGGGAAAGCAATTCTTGAGTCCTAACATTATTATTACTAAATTCCTCATTTTTTTCCAAATAAAAATGAATTCCTTTATATTTTTTGTCGTTCATTTTCTAAATTATCTAACTTACCGTGAACTATTATAACTTTTAAGATGTAACTGTTAACGGTTACATCTTAAAAGTCATTTCTTTTCAGTTTATCAGATCATAAATATTCCCAAAAATATCCAAATGTATGGATTTTCCTACTTAAAGTTTTTTGCAGCCAAAGATTTATCTCTTTTTATAGGTGTTTTCTTCAGTTTTGTTTGATACATCTCTTTGAGTAATTGCATTTTAGGTGATTTTATTTTTTTTATTATTTCTTTCAATTTGCACTTTCTGTGTTTATATAATCTGCTGTTTTCACCCGCTTCTTCCCAATTATTCCGCTCATATGTCTTTATTCTTACTTGATTACCAATTCTTAATTTAGGTAAACCTTTTACCACAATGTCTTATAATAATTTGTGATTATTTCCTTGTAGGAAGGTTACTATTATCTCTCTAGTTTCTTTCCATGGCATGGTATCAGAGTTCTTATTTCTATTCCCATTAACCGTTCCGATTGTCTTTTGGTGTCTCCGATATGCTCATAATTCGATGAGTATATCTGGTTGTTTTAATAATCTCTTGGTGATTTTCACTGCTGATCTTATCTCTCTGTTAGTTTGTAGCAAATAAAAAGTAATTGTTGTGTTGTAAAATTCAAATTTTTGTGTAAATAGTTTAAAACTGTCACGTTTGTATGATCCACCATTATCGCTGACCACCATATTAGGAATACTGTATTGGCTGAATACGTTTTTCATTTTCTTAATTATATTACGGCTGATTAACCGATTTATGTAAATGATCAGTCTACCGCACAGCATACTGCGGGAAATTATTCTACCCAGTCAATCATGTCTCGAAAGAAACATGGTCGCTCGAGCGAGTATCATACATGGCACTTAAATGACTAATAAATTTATGAGTATATCTGGTTGTTTTAATATTCCCTTTGATATTTTCACTGCTGATTCTGCCTTCACATTAGCCCTCTCAAATGTGGAGTATTGTTATACGGTCAAATCCATACTTGTAAACAATTTAACTATGCAAATTCAAAATAAACAATGTGTCTAAAAACAAATTACAGACATGCCATGATAGATCATTCAACTTTAAATAAATCAACAATGCTTTGAGACAATTTTTTTTAAACCAACATGAGACTTGTGAAAAATTTGAATAGTTTTAACACCTTCAACGTACTAGTTTTTGGCGGATTAACATGAGCAAAACAAATTCGCAGATTTGGGCAAAAATAAACACCCCAGAATTACGTCAAAATCTGCGTAAACCTTTCATAATGAGTCGTGCTTATTTTAATCTAAAAAAAAACTAATGTTGATAAGATAGCGAGGGTCACGAAACATTGCCCAGACCACCAATCAAGCATGCTCCGTTCTCGGAAACTGGGTTCGATGGTAGAACGTACCGAGCCTGATATTTTGTTTCTTTTTTCCTTTTGTTTTTGTTTTTTCTCTCTTATTGTCCGTCTACTATTGAAGAATTTATACGTTTTTAATTTCTATAAATTGGACTATCTCCTTTTATATTTGCTATAATTCCTGGGAATCATATTTATATGTTGGTTATTCTTTTACATATATTTAGGCATAAATGTGTAAGGATTTTAACGTTTCAAATCTCAACATTCCTTAAATAGCTATTCTCTCCTCATAAATGTCTTTTAGTGCTGTCAGTTCAATTTTGCACTTAAAATAATGATATATAAAGTTATATACATATTAGGTTGTTACAAAATAATGGCTGATTTCAGAAATATATTTGTATTCTTGAAAAATTAACTGAAGAAATGTTGAAATCAGAAATACGAGTCTTGAGCATTAATGAGCCTCTGCCATTGATCGACAAGATTATTTATTCCTCGTTGATAAAATGTTATTGGCTGTGATGCAAAGAAATCTTTGAAATCTAGTTCTAACTCTGATTTGGACAAAAACCTTTTACCCTTTAAAATATGTTTAAGTGCTTAAAAGATAATAATCAGTGAATGAAAGATCTTTAGAATATAGAGAATATGGTAAACTCTCGTATCCCATGTCTGTGAGTCTTTTGTAAAATTCTTCTTGCAAAAACTGGCCGCACCTTACTGTGGAACAGAAGTGAATCATAACGATTTACCAATTCAGGTTTCACTTTTTGCAGGCGTGCATGCATTTCAGCAAGTTGATTGCAGTAAAGCTCTGCATTAATGCTGCAGAAAGTTGTAGTGGATAACACTAATATTATACCACCAGACAGTCACCATAATATTTTACTGATGCATTTTTTCCTTTGGGATATATTTAGGGAACTCATCACGATCACGCAATTGACCTGATCGTTTACGGTAATCATAAAGTAACCATTTTGCATCGCAAGTGACTATTCGGTCAAGAAAGTGTCATTAATGTTACACAGAAAGAGCATCGTGCACACATGAAAACACCTAAGATTTTTATTTTGTTGAGATCAAATATTTCCCGAGTTTTTTATCTTACAAATACTCTTCAAATGGCATGAGACTTTTGCAATGCTGACACTAATCACCTGAGATATTTCTCTGACACTTGACGTGAGTTTTGCTCAACAACTGCTTGTATATTATTTGTTCATTTCTTTGATTTATACATGCATAATCTCCAACCGATAACTTATTTGCTTATTTCTTTGCTTTATACACGCATAATATCCTCTTTGTATCTTATGTGCTTATTTTTTAGCTTTATACACACAGAATATTCTACTGTAACTTGACTTTCAAAACCATATACTTCCTGTTATTTAGGTAAATTTTCCTTAGGTAAAAAAATGAAGTTTCCATCTCATTCTTCGAATCAAAACTTCTATTTTCTAATATAATCTTACGAAACATTTCCCTTTGTTGATATAAGGTATATTTTTTAGAGTGTTCTTGGAATTTATCTTTTCCATATTTTGTTTAAAAATAAATTTATACAGTGGTCTATCCGCTTGGGAGTGATTTATATACAAGTAAAGAGAATCAACAGTTTTAGAATTCAGAGTTCTCCGGGATTTATATTTAGAAAAAAAAACTCAATACAACATATATGCCAGAGCATAATATAATTATAATTAAATTTGTATTTTCTTTAATTTAAAATAATTTAATTTACATTGCGACATTGAAATATTTCGAGATCTTACTCATCACCAAGCAATGTTGACTCATTGTTGTGAAAATGTTTTAATGTTAAATGCAGAAAACAATATGCTTGTGAATTAAATAGTTAATATGGATGGCTGAAGCAAAACAATTTATGTGTGTCTTTAATTTACCAATCAGAATGAAATTCAAATTTTCAATTTGAAAATATAGGTCATATGTTTGAGGAATACATGGTTTCTTTCAAACTTAAACAGAAGGGACTGTTATTTTCCGGGATGAAGTATCCATTATTGTTACAAGATTATTGTGTTAGCTTTCTCTCTAAACAGCATTTTAAAAAAATAAATAAAGTAAGCATTTTTTATTTTTTATTTGATTTAGAGGAAGCTTTGAGTAGCTATTTTTATTTTCGGTTCAGAGTGCATATTATATTAAGTACTATATGAAGTAAATCATTTGCAAATCCACACAACTATTCAGTATATGAGGCTGTTTTTGACTTTCAAAACCATATACTTCCTGTTATTTAGGTAAATTTTCCTTGTGTAAAACGAAATGAGATTTCCATTTCATTCTTCAATCAAATCCTCTGTGTTGTAATATAATCTTACGAAACATACCCTTTTGTTGATATAAGGTATATTTTTCAGAGAGTTCCTGCAATTCAATCGTGGGAGCGATTTTTATCTAATTGAAGAGAACAAACAGTTTTAGAATTCCGAGTTCTCACGCACTTACATTTTTAAAAAATGCTCAATACAACATATATCCTAAAGTATAATGTAATTATAATTAAATTTGTCTTTTCTTTATTTTAAATTAATTTAATTTATATTGCAACACAGAAATTGTGATGTTTCGAGATTTTACCTCAACGTCAGTCAACGTTGACTCATTGTTGTTAAAATGATTTACATTTCAATGCAGAAAACAATACGCATGTAATTTAAAGAGTTAATATGGATGGTGGAAAACAGAAGAATTTATATGTGTATTTAATTTAACTAATCAGAATGAATTTTAACTTTTAAATTTGAAAATATAGGTTATATTTTTGGGCAATATATAGTTTCTTTCTTGTAGGTTAATTTCTTTGTGAATGTTAAAAGGCCATGTATTTGAAAAAATTACAGGAAAAATGTGTACAATTATGTCAATTATGAACGCTATACAATTATCTTATCTTATCTAACATCTGTCAAATCATACGATTGAAAAGTCAGAAAGTTGAACTCTGTTTTTAAGAAATAGTTTTATTCTAAATTCCATGTTATAAATAGCTAATACTTGTGTAAATCAGATTAATGTAACATTTTTTAAAATCATGTATCCCACATGTATATTTTATTTTTACAAGAATTTTAAAATCGAGCATTAAATTTTGTTTACAAATGTGTCTATCTCTACTAAATGACCGAAAAATTGAAAGATTAAAAAGAAAATTGAAAAATTTCAGATTCGAATCGATGTAATTTCTGTTTGAAATACACCAGCGTATTTTACTTACTGGAAATAGTAAATTTAATCATTTAACTTTCAATTTAAACTAAAATAAAATTTTGAGAAAATTTTTTATTTTTAAAAATTCAATTTAAAATTTAGGTTTGGAAAATGAGTGAAGGTATCGAAGGTTAATTTTTGACTGAAATAGAGATCAGTATTACTTACTGAATATGAATTTCATATGAAATAAAAATTAGGATATATTTCAAAATGTCATAACAAGTTAATGTTAGAAGCTACGTGTATTAAATTCTAAAATTAATGAAGCATCAGGTTTTTTTTTAATCATTTCACCCCGAGCAAGGCGGAAATTCCACTGATGTGCGGGGGGTTACATAACTGAAAGAAGATTAATTAGAAGAGAGAGAAGAGGAGTACAAACCAATTAGAAAGGAGCAATAGAAAGATGAGAATGCAGGTGTGTTGACAGTTTCAAGGGTAGGGAGAAAGGGAAGGATATACGGGTCGGGGCAAGGGCTTGGGTCGAGTGGTTAGTAGATGAGTATTGACATTGCATTTAAATTCCTGGAGGTTGTAGGCGTCAGGAAAGCAAGAATACGGGAGTGAGTTCCACAAGCGGGAAGTGCGAGAGAAGAAGCTGCAGGAGTAGAATTGTCGTCTGCATTTGGCTAACCTAACTGTGAATGGGTGAGACCCAGTTGCCAATCTGGTTGCACGAGTAAACACCTGTTGAGGAAGCACCAGTGACTTGAGTTCGTCTGAGCAGAAGCCATGAAAGTATTTATAGAACAGACAAAGGGAGGCCACATTTCGTCGGTGGGGAAGTGGCTGTAGTCGAGCTGCCATGTCAGCACCTATCACGTTACTGACTCTCCTTTGGAGCCTGTCGAGAACACTGAGGTGAACGGCAGGGGCGCCTGACCATAAATGGCAGCAGTACTCCATACACGGTCGAATGGTAGACTTGTATATATGCAGGATGGATTCAGTCGGCAAAAACATCCTGGATCGACACAGTGACCCAACCTTCTTAGTAGTGGATTTAGCTATGGATTCTATGTAGCGCTTCCATTTGAGATCAAAAGAGAGGGTAAGGCCGAAGAGGCGCAGTGTATTGCGCTCAGGGAGGGTCGCTTGGTCCATGATTATGGGAGGCAGGAGAGGTTGCCTGTGATGGTTGACAGACAACAGCTTGGTCTTAGACGCAGTGAAATTGACAAGCCACTTCTTGCCCCAATTCATCACAGAGTGTAGATCCCGTTCAAGGTCAGCAGCGAGATTATGTCTGTCCACCACGCAAGGTTTCTTAGTGATGCGGGAGTAAATTATGGTGTCATCTGCATAGATGTCTACTTGGCTCTTGATCTCATCTGGGAGTTCATTTGTGAAAATAAGGAAGAGCGTCGGGCCCAGGACACCGGAATTCGTGCTGTAGGATGAAGAGGCATGCCCATTCAAAACGACCTTCATTTTGCGGTTGTTTAAAAAAGATTGGATTAGGTCAAGCAGGCGTCCAGTAATGCCATAACCCCGTAGCTTGCAAAGAAGGCCAGATTGCCAGACCCTGTCAAAAGCCTTGGAGATGTCCAGAGCAACTGCACAAGCCTCGCCTGACTCATCGAGGTTCTGGAGCATGTATTCCGTAACGGTTGTTAGCATATCGGCAGTGGACCTGGTAAAGCGGAAGCCATATTGCCTGTCAGAGGAGAGTTTGTGGGCAGTAAGATGTTGAACTATTTCAGCATTGATTATGGCCTCGAACACTTTCTCGAATATCGGTAGAAGACAGATAGTTGGATGGGTTCGAGGGTTCACCACAATTCTTAAATACAGGAACGACTGAAGAGAACTTTCAGCATGCAGGAAAACAGGAAGCAGAATGGCAGTTGTTAAACAGTTTAGAGAGGACAGGGAGTTCAGGAGCGCACCTCTTAAGGTCTATCACCGGGATTCCGTCGTCACCGCTCGCCTTATGGAGGTCAAGTTTTGAAATTACTCGGGATACTACTTTCGGGGTAATATATATGTCGTGTAGTTTGGCCTCAGTTCTAATGGGGAAGTCGGGTGAGTATACTCCAGATGAGTCAAATGTGGAGTTGGATGAGAATCTGCGGGCAAAGCACTCAGCTTTGTCCGCAGATGACGTGGGAACCTCAAATTCATGGATTAAAGGAGGTATAGAGGATTTGCAGTTGTTCAGCACCCGTTTGCATATCCGCCAATAGTCTTTGGAGCCGAACTTGCGGTCAGCTATGCGCTGTCGCATTCTCTCAGCGAACAACCGTTTGGCGTCATTCAGGATTCTCTTGCACTCATTGCGAGCAGACGTGAATAGGCGCCTAGATAATTATAAAGTTATTCAATTATAAAACGCGGGGAAGAGAGATTGACACGCATATATATACATATACACAGCCATACGTATACAAATATACTTATACATGCACATACATTACGAAAAGGACAAGTAAAGAACATGTTTCACTATAACAAGAAATGAAATGAATGAATGAATGAATGAATGAATGCTGTTCTCACAGAGACTTTTATAACACATGCAAAACATACTTATGTATATAAACAAGTGTCCACACATGGAGAAATACATATCTGTTACGTCCAACGCATAGCAAAGTATCAGAAGGAACAAAAAGAAAAACTCTTTAACTTGTTTAATAAAATCTATCGGTATTTTGGATTTATTAAGTAAGTATTTGTGAAAACATTTGGAAGTAGTGTAATGATTTAATCGCGAGTTTATGGTTGGTAGTAATGTTATTAATATATTTTCAGCGTATTGATATTATAACAGATTTTTATACTATATATATATATATATATATATATATATATATTCAATTCGCAATTAGCCACACTCTCACGAAAGAAAGAGTGTATGTTAAGATATCTGGTTTTTGATTCGAATAAGATATTTTGATATTGACATTATACTTTCGTTATTTTTGCTGAGATATGTTTAAAGGAAGTTTTGCTGAGATGTGCTTAAAGGAAGGTACTTGTTTCTTTGTTCAGCCCATATATAGTTATATTTTATATCATGTCTCTAAGAATTATTGCTCTTCCTATAAAGAAAAGATTCCTGGATGATTGTTTTATCCTTTGGAAACCATCATGGGGAGATATTAACGAATAACACAACACACTGCACCCCAAAATTAAGTTCATACTAGAATATAGCTGTAAAGAATTAGCTTTTCTAGACATACTAATAATAAAAAACAAGAGCAACCAAATCATCACAAACATTTACCACAAACCCACTGACACCCAACAATACCTACACTTCAGGAGTCACCATCCAAAAAGTTGCCTAAAATCCATCTCCTATTCCCTATCACGACGAATTTGCACGATAGTGAGGGACGAAACCCTACGCAAAATACGCCTAGAGAAATTACGAAAAACATTAAAAATGAGAGGATATCCCACACCACTAATAGACAAGGGTTTCCAACTAGCAAAAAAGATACCATTAGTATCACTCCGGAACACGAAAAAACAACAGGAAAAAATAGAAAAAAACGAAGACATACTGGCATACGTCTCCACTCACAACAAAAACAATCCGGAATTATTCACTAGGATTAAAACCCACATAAAATTACTAGACAACAATGAAAAAATAAAAGAAATCTTAGAGACAACCAAAATAATCAATAGCAAACGCCAGCCCAAAAATTTTAAAGACATCCTCACCTCATGCTATAAAAAATAAAGAAACTGCTAGCATATACAGAACGTATAAGGAAGGGGAAAACGCTTATACGAGATATCATGAACTCCGAACAATCCCAAAGCAGAAGGAACCAAAGAAAATGGCCGGCCTCCATAAAATATTTTAAAACAGAACTTTCACTTCGGAGACCCAATTTCTTTCTGTGGAAACGACGGACAGATAAGTGATACTTTGGATTGATCTTTTGTTTAATATGTGTATTTGTATTCGCTCGCTCCTACTGTTTTCTCTATAGTCCCCTTCCCCTTTTGCTAAACAAACTTTCTTTTTCTTTTTTCTTATATGTTAGAAATAAATGTTTTATTTTGAAATCCGTCGTTTTGCGTCTGTTCTTCGTTGACTTCCTTGTGTGGCGTCCCTTTCTGAGTGAAGACCAAGAAAGGATCCCACATTTTCTTTCTTTTTTTTTGTTTTTGAACCTGCGGTTCGACTATATGCTACCACTTTGTAACATTATATATATATATATATATATATATCTGTGTGTGGGGGGGGGGGGGGGGTAAAAGAAACATCATTTTTGCTCTCGGGATCGTCTCATTGTAAATTTTGAATAATTCGGTTTTAACTTTGACAAAGTTATAAACATATGTCTATAACTTTGTCAAATAGTTGATTTACATTTATCACAATACCTCCAAGGATGAGGTAGCTAATCAACTTCAGGATTACAATTCACTGATCAAGGTTCAAGGTTAAATATTTTTCACCTATTTTTTAAACATTTAAAATTAATTTTTTAAAATGTTTAATTTATGAAAGAAAATATTGTATGCACTTTAACATTTTAAATTAATTCATTTTAAATTCATTTTAAATATGAGTTGCTTTCTTTACTTTTTAGATATTCTAAACTTGAAATCTGATATAAGATATAAAACTTTCCTTACGAATTAATTTTCAACAATTTTGTCTATTTATATTTAGCACAGAAAAGCTGCTTTTTGACTGTTCGAAGACCTGTATGGATCTCAATGAACGACAAAGATTGTTAATAGCAGTGACATCCCTAATTACATTGCATTTATGTACCTCCAATCATTTCCGATAGCTCAATTCAAATTTAAATTTTAAAAATAAATAAGTTCTTTTTAAGCTTTAAAATTAAATTTAATTGAAAGCCAATAGATTAAATTGAATAATTCCAGTAAGCAAAATACACTGGTGCATTTTAAACTGAAATTATATTGATTGAAATCAAAAAACATTTTCATTAAAAAAATTCAATTTTACCGCCATTTTTGATTGATCGACACATTTCGTAAACAGTAGGCAAATTTCTGTTTTAAAAATCGCGCAAAAAATAAAATATACCTCGCTGACATATTTAAGTCAATTTTTTAACTTGAAACTTACCTAAATCAGATATCAAACAAGTAGTACATGCTTACTGCCTAAAATTTACGATAAATGCTTTTCTTAAATACGATGGGCCACTTATCAGTTTCATCGGAGGTGACGAATAATTTAATGACAGTATCCGGCTGTCAAAAATGCTAAGTATGACGACAACGGTGCCAAAATTTGTATGCAGCTAAAATTGTAAAATTTTCAAATTTTAATTCTTTTAGTTATTGGAGGGTGGGGGTTTAATTACATTGTAAAATTAAAAATTTCACATAATATTTTCAGCAATTATATAATAATTTATAGAATTTTAGTTTAGCTTTATAGCCAGATATTTGAAAATAGTTTCTGAATATACTTTCTGAACAAATTAAAAATTAAAAAGTATAAATTTCTTAAAAATTAAAAAGTATAAATTTCTTAAAATTAAAATTAAAATAGCCGAATTAAGTTATATTATGTAACTTATTAGTATTTTTATTATGTAATTTTTATATTACTAATAAGTTATCCTTAGGCTTATGGCATAGTAAAAATATATAATTTAATTTTTATAGTACTGCAGATGTTATAATTAAGTATATATATATATTTGATTATAGTGTTATGGCATTATGTATTTATCCAATACATTGTGTTCGGAGAAAATAACTGGCAAAACAGGCTGTTGAATTTTAGAAACGTCTTGAACACACTTGAGTCAGAATGAAAATGCGGTTTTGTGGTCTTGCATGTAAGGGAAACAATCCAAAACGCTTGTTAACTTTTATAATCAATATGACTCCAATGGAACATTGTACTTAATAAAAATAAAAATATTTACATACACAATTTTTTTTAATTATTTTAAAAATATGGGTGCAGAACGATTTATATAAAACTTTTCAATTTTCAATAGGCAATATTGAATTCTTAACTAAAAAATATCTAAGCGCAACCGGATTTTAAAGATTTTAAAAATATTTTTAAATCTTTACAAATTATAATTAAAAAATGAAAACAATTGTTTTAAAGTTTTTAAATTGTTTATTGTTAAATTGTTTTAAAACAATTGTTTTAAAAATAAATTTCGGTCACTAATAAATAGTGACCGAAATTTATTTTTCTTCAGACTATAATGTTCCAAATTTTTATTATTTATTCCAACAATTAAAAGCTTATCAAATTAAATAGTCTCAGAGTTTTATTGAATTTTTTTATTTTATTCTTCGGAGCAGATTTTCAGATACTGTTGTAAAATAAAAAATAAAAAATAGATGATTTATATTCCTCAATGAGACCTGCGTTTAACTAATAAAATTATACTTTGCAGTCAATTAGAATTTATTAAAATTTCATGGATTAACGTGGAGAGTGGTAGGGGGTAACAGAGGTGAAAAAATATTTTTATTAAGATTTTTAAAAAGTAATAATTTCAAAATTTAGAGTTCCTTGTCTGAGGGAATGGAAAGATGTTCATTATTCAATGTTCAATCTGCGTTGTGTTGAGGCTACGAATTATTAACCTGTTAAGGTAAAAGAGTTCAAATTGATAATTTTGTGCGTGCGTGTGTCGTGTAGCAGGAAAAAGGTGTGAGGGATTCGCAAGTCAGTGTGAAAAGCTTATTCTGAATGCTGACTGGATTAAAAGTAGCAAATTTATAAATGACACATTTTCACGCATGTGAAAAAGCTTTGCTGGAGCCAGCATCATGAGAAGTTTAACTATTTAAACAACAAAGCTAACCTGTCAAAAGTCAGTCGACATGGGAGCGGCTAGCTGGTACCTCGTGGCTAGCTGGGACCTCGTGGCAATATAACGAGAGTTTCATTCGACCTTTTCTTCCAATTCTCTTTTCTTCCATTTCAATCCACGCCGAGAACAAATGGACACGTTAAGTAGAACGTCTTTATTTGTTTTGCCTTCTCTTTCTCTCAACCTGTCACGACCTACTAACAAGAGAAAGGAACAAAGACTTTACATTCTGCTACTACACAACCATGAACTTTAAACTTCTGCGGATATTTTAAATACCTACATTACTATCACGAACATTTTCTACAATGTTAATACCCTAAACTTTCTAATTGAACATTAATTTCTACCATTTCTTGTTATTCATTTCTTTTAATAAATTTCTATTTTAACATGAAAAATGTATATTCTATTTTTATACTATTATTCCGCACAATTCCATACATTCCAACCGACAACCAACCTTCTAAGGAAAATCTTTTGATCATAATTCTGCATAAAACTTGTAAGCTGTAAGGAGTTCGGTTAAGTCTGATACAAGGCCGAACCAAGAATCATTAACCAGCTCCCTTACGACTACAGGTGTTTTATTTGAGTTGGGCATTGTACACATTTGCATCGAGTAATTTTGCACCCAGCTGATAATTTGAGCACGTCAATCTTTTTCAAAGTCTTTGAGTCGAAATCTACACGAATCGGTGATACAATGGTCCGTCACTTACCTTGTTGCTGATTGGTTACTACCAACCGATCAGCGAATGTCTTACAAGGAAATGTTCTAGAATGAACTACAGAATTTCCTATGCAAATTTTGTGGGTGGAGAGAAAATGAAATACGTAGGCGTAAATGTGTATGTACATATGTAAGAAAATACAACCAGAAATATGTAATTTCACAGGTATGTATATGTATATGTTTGTACACAAATGAAAACATGTAAGTTAGACTAGTTCCACAATGTAATCATCACGTTTTCCATTGTAAACAGTCGTAACGTTTTGTTTAACTGCTAACTCAAATCAAAACAAAATTTTCTGCAAAAAATTCAAAAATGTTAGAAGGATTTAATTTTTTTTTTCAAATAATTAAAACTTACTTTGATCTTTCCTCTTTTTGGTGAAAAAGTTTGTTTTATTATTTTTGAGATATTTTTTTATTCAGACTATACTGATTTTTAGCGATTTAGTAGAAGTACCTAAGTAAAACAGGAAAGTTTTTTTTTAAAATGGCAAAACATCTGTCTTTATTCTTACGTGATTACCAATTCTTTATTTCGGTAAATTTTCTAGCACGATGTCTTATTACATTTCCTGATTATTTCCATATAGGAACGATCTGTATTTTCTATAGTTTCTTTCCATGGCATTGTAATAGAATTCTTATTTTTATTCCCATCAATAATTCTGATTGTCTTTTGTTTTCAGCAGAAATCGGTGTCTCCGATATGCTCAGAATTCGATGAGTATATCTGGTTGTTTTAATAACCTCTTGGCTATTTTCACTGCTGATTCTGGCTTTCCATTAGCCCACAGAAATGTGGAGTACTTGTTATGTGGTCAAATCCATAATAGTAAACAATTTAACTTTGCAAATTCAAAAGGAATTATGTGTCTAAGACAAATTGCAGACTTGTCATGATAGATCATTCAATTTTGAATAAATCAACAATGCTTTCAAACAATTTTTATCATCAACTTGAGATTTTTCTTGTGAAAAATTTGAATAGTGTTTACACGTTCAGCATTTGTATTTAAAAAGTAGTGAACTATTGTGTTCGTTTTTTTTATTTCGAGGCTTTGTATGAGCTAAACAAATTCGCAGATTTCGGCAAAAAAGAACCCGTAATTACGCCAAAATCAGTGAAAACTTTTCATAATCAGTTGTGCTTAATTTGATTTATAAGGCATATAAATGCATGTTAAAAAAAGCAAATGTTGATAAGATAGAGTGGGTCACAAAGGACTGCCCGGTCCCCCAATCAAGCCTGCTCCGTCCTTTGCCACTGGGTTCGAAGGTAGAACAGACCAGGCCTGTTTTTTTTTACAGTCCGTCTACTATTGATGCATGTTTAATTTTTAATTTCTATTAGGTGGACTAATTATGTGCGTTAGAAAATGAACTGGTATCAATTAATTTTTTTAATTTCGCAGTTATTCTTGGGCATCATATTAACATGTTGGCTATTTCTTTACATATATTTAGGCATAAATCTATACGGATTTTAACGTTTCAAATCTCAACATTCATGAGATAACTATTCTCATAAAAGTTTTGGACCGACAGTTCAATTTTGCACTGAAAATAAGGATCTATAAATTTATATACATATTAAGTTACTACAAAATAATAGCCGATTACGGAAATATAATTTAATTTTTGAAAAATTAACTGTAGAAATGTTTAAATTAGAAATACGAGCCTTGAGTATTAATGCACCACTGCCATCTATTGACGAGATAATTTATTCCTTGTTGATATGAAAGTTATTTGCTGTGATGCAACGAAATCTTTTAAATCTGATTCCACCTCTGATTTGGACCAAAATGTTTTATCATTTAAAATGTGCTTAAGTGCTTAAAAGATGATAATCAGTGAGCGAAAGATCATGAGAATATCGAGGATATGGTAAACTCTCTTGTCCCAAGTGTGTGAGTGTTTTGTAAAACTGTGGAGCAGAATTGGAACACATCGATTTCACCAATGCAGGTCTCACTTTTTGCAGACGTACATGCATTTCAGCAAGTTTATTGCAGTAAAGATCTGCGTTAATTCTCCAGGAAGCTGTATTGGATAACTCTAATATTATACCCACAGACAGTTACCACAATCTTTTGCTAATGCCACTTTTGTTTTGGGAAATATTTAGGGGACTCATCACGACTAAGCCATTGTCCTGAACGTTTACGGTTATCATAAAGTATCCGCTTTGCACCGCAAGTGACTTAAATATTAGTCAAATTTTTCAAATGCGGACAATATGGCCAGACATCCTTTTTTGGTTTCAGCTTATCTTTCTTTGTGTATTTGATGCATAAGAAATAACGTCTAATAATGAGGATATGATGAGCGTTATATGAGCAACGATGAGATTTTGCAGAGAATGAGAAAAAAAGGGAAACGAATACTTAATATCAGGAAAAGACAGCTGAAATTTGTGGAATATGTAATGAGAAAGAATGGCTTGGAAAATCTAATACTCGCAGGTCAGATAGAGGGAAAGAGCGACAAAGAAAAGCAACGCCTAACATAGTTGATGTGGTTGAGCAAATAGATGAAAGAGCGAAATTTGAGAGAAGTAACAAGAGAAAGAGCAACTAGATGTAGGACGTTGTGGAAGGTAATGATCGCCTACATCCTGAAGGGACACGGCACATAAAAGAAGAATGTCTCATTCCCTGCTCTCAACCCTAGCTAACTGTATCGGCACTTACAATATTTTTTCTTGGGACATAATATAATTTTATTGGTGCTTCATTTAATATATCCTTTTACTTTTACAAAGATATTCTGTTGTAGGTCATAATAAACCCAGATATTTCCTTTTCTTAATTTTTTTATAATCGTCTAACCCCAAGCAAGTCAGTACTGCTACTGGTGCACAGGGGGTTACATAATAATAGCTATCAGATAAACAATTCGGAAGGTATTTCCACAGGCGGAAAGTGCGAGAAAAGAAGCTGAGGGAGTATAACTTTTGGTTTCACTTGATTTTTTCACAGTAAACGGATAGGCCCTTGTTGCTAGTCTAGTAGCCTGAGTAAATTCGCGCAGGGGGTGGATAAAAAGCTAATCCGTGAAATTATTTGTAAAAGAGACAGAGGGAAATCACATATCGTCAGTGAGAGACTGGTGTCAGACTGCTAGGTCAAGATTGACTACATTGCAGATTCTTCTTTGGATTTTTCATCGAGAACAGCAGGGGCACCCGATTAGAGATGGCAGGAGGAATCAATATCCGGGTGGATGGTAGATTTGTAAATGTGCAATTTGTATTCAGAAAAGAAAAAGCTTCCAGCTCAGACACAGGAACTCGTCCTTCTTAGCAGTATATTTAACTGTTGATTCAATGTCGTAGTTCCACTTAAGGTATACTGAGAAAATGAGGCCGAGGAGGTGCACTGTATTGCTCACAGGGAGACTAGAGTGATCTATGCTGATGGCAGTTAAAGTTTAGCAGCTTCGTTTTGGAAACATTAAAAATTACGAACTATTTTTTTATTCCAGGTCACAACTGACTGGAGGTCCTTTTTTGAGAGCAGTAGCAAAGTTTCTTTTGTCAGCATCGGCAGGTTTCTAAGCCAAGCGGGTGTAAATGGTGGTGTTGTCAGCGTAGATGCCTTCTTGGGATTTGATTACATGATGGAGATCGTTGATGAAAATCAGAAAAAACGAAGAATCTGAGACAGAACCTTGATGGACACTCGCATTCGGATAATAGGATCTGGAAGCATGCCTGTTCAATACAACATTCATTCCGCGATTTGATAGCAATGACTGGATTAGGTCAAACAAGCATCCAGATATACCATAGCCCTGTAGCTTTCGCAGATGGCCAGCGTGTCACAACCTTTCAAATTTGGAGATATCCATGGCAACAGCGCGAGCTTCGCTGTTCTTATAAAGAGCCTGATATATGTACTCAGTGATAGTTGTTAGCATGTCAGCGTATACCTGGTGAAGTGGAAGCCATACTGTCTGTTTGAGAATAGGCAGTGGGCTATGAGATATTAAAAGACCAGCATTGATAATGACCTCGAACACTTTCCCGAAAAACAATAGGATGATAATTAGAGGGGTTTGATGGTTCTTCCGTGTTCTTAAAAACAGAAATCACAGATGAGGGCTTCCAGCAGGCAGAAAAGTAAGAAGCAGAGAGACATTAATTGCAAAGTTTGATAAAGACAAAGGAGAGTTCAGGAGCATATTTAAGACGATGACTGACATTCCATCACCTTCGCTCGCTTTATTGGCGGTCAAGTTTTGAAACTGTGTTAGTGACCAGCGAGAAGTTAATGTATAGTTGAACAGTTGAGCCTCAGTTCTAGGTGGAAAGTAGCTTGACAATATTCCAGACGAATTAAGTGAGGAGTTGCAGGAGAATCTACGAGCAAAGCACACATCCTTGTCCACTACAGCTTTGAAGAGCTCATATTTATTGATTAAAGGAGGGAGGTTTGCTGTTGTGTAGCACACTTTTGCAGAGCCTCCCGAATGTTTTGGAGTCGAACTTGCGCACTGCTTTATTCTGTCGGCAAACAACATCTTAGCTTTGTTAAGGATCCTCTTATACGCAGGTGCCGATTGTGGCAGCGACCACGTCCCTGTCATCTGCAAACTATGGGTGAAACTCATAATGAAGAAGCCTAGTGCAGCACCAAGTCTTCAATACAACACGCTCAACCTGCAGAATAAATGCACTAACAACATAAAGAACAAATACAAAAAACAAATTGGTAAAGGAAATTCAAAATTCAGAGGCAAAAACACTTCAAATGGCCAGTAAATGTAATTTTTCTTCATGCGAAAAATACCTTCAATAAACACATCATTCAAGACAAATAAAATAAAATATTAAAAATACCTTTTTAAATGGACAACACCAGAGACCTAAAAAAAAGAAGTGAAGACCAAGGGTCTGCAACTTGATCTATCGCACGAGGGGAATTGTGCTGTCTACATGTAAAATTTAAAAACAGAATTTCAGTCTTTGAGAAGCACGAAGTATTTAAAGAAAATTCCATTCTGTTTACTGGTAATATCATTCTACTAGGGGAAAAATATTTTCTTTGATCTGTTTCATGCTTTGTTTTAATATTTTCCTTTCAGATCTAGTGAGTTGTTATTATTATTATTATTACTATTATTGTTATTATTCACAGTTTATAAAATATGCGCAATTTAAAATGTAATTATCTTGAAATATATCAGAGTTGTATCCCTCCTCAAAACTACGTGTCACCCTTTATCCCTGACCGATGCTTTTTAAAGCGTAGACGACAAAATATTATCCAAATAAAAACAGAATTTCAGTCTTTAAAAAGCACGAAGTATTCAAAGAAAATGTTCCGTAAAACATATTAAATGAGGCTATACAACTAGCACAACAACATTTAAAAGTTACGGACAAAGATATTAAAATAATCAAGCATTGCCGCAATTTACCTATTCCACTTTAATGAACCATGGACCAAAAAAAAAAAAAAACCAAAACAAAACCACAACTTATTCAATGTAACAATGGGTAGCTACAATGGAGCATTTACATGCGAAATAGTAGGTATACACATTCTCTCACGGCTAGCCAGAATCCTGGAGAAAAAGGCTACGGCTCTATACAGAGATGACGGACTTATCCTGATAAGAGTACACAATGGCCCCAAATTAGATAGATTCAGGGGACAAAAATAGTAAACGCTCTAAAATCCATTGGATTTAAAATAGAAATAAAAGCAGGTATAAAAACAGTAAACTTTCTAGACGTCACCCTTAACTTGGACAGTAATACATATGAACCATACAGAAAAGATAATGACGATCCAACTTACGTACACACATCCTCCAACAACCCACCTTCAATCATCGAAAAAATACCCATATCATTCAGCTGCAGACTATCTGAAAACTCATCTCACATATGCATTTTCAATAACAAAAGAACACCATACGACGAAGCACTAAAGAAATGTGGATACAAACAACTAAAATATACACCTCCGCAACGAAAAAGCAAAAACAGAAAAAAAATATTTTTGGTTTAATCCACCATACAACAAAGCCGTCGAAACAAACATAGGTAAGACATTCCTGAACTTAATAGAAAAACATTTCCCGGTGACAAACCGATAAGCAAAAATAATTAACAAATACAACGTCAAAATCAGTTACAGCTGCACAAAAATATTAAACACATAATAAAAAGCCACAACAACAAATTAACACCCTACAATAATGCAACCGAAAAACCTCAACGCAACTGCAGAAACGGAACAACATGCCTACTCCAGAGAAATTGCCAGCAAACAAACATAGTATATAAAGCCAAGGTAGTGCAAACAACAACAATACAATGTACTACATCTGTGCCACTGAGGGACCATTTAAGAAAAAAAAAACAACCACAATCTTTCATTCTCCAACAGAAAATACTTGAACAGCACTACACTATCTACATATGTATGGCGTCTAAAAGACAGAAATATTTCACCAACAATAATCTGGATAATACTGAAAAAGCACCTGCCTATAACAACATTACAAAAATGCTTACTTTGCCTACATGAAAAAGTAGCAGTTATATCTCATAACCAACAAAAGAACAGACTAAACATAAGATCAGAACTAATTTCCAAATGCAGACATGAAAATAATTACCTATTATCACAATTTATAATAAACGGATAAAAAAAAGAAACCGTTGATACCATAATCCTATTAACTATTCTCTAGTTCAAACTACCACTACAATAATTGCTTTTATTGGTATTATCATTACACCACCATTACTAATCACTACTACCGTTTTACAATAACTATTTGCTACCACAACTGTTATTATCATCAAATATTATTATCACTGTATTAGTCTGCAATCATCATTAACGTAAATTACACCTCTTTGCCGTACTAAAATTAATACCACCACACAAAATTACTAACAAGCATTACAAATTAGAATTTCTATCATTTAAATAGGCGCAACCACTAAAAAATAATGTTATAACCGAATTTAAAATAAGAAATGACAATACAGCCTTAAATAAAATGATAGCAATTCTTACCTATCATAGTTTCACACAGATCCCATCATACGTACATATGTACGTACGAGAAATCGACGACTGTCTGCGCGTTGACATCGCTACAATATTCGAATACACTAATCGAATGCATATGTATGTGCGCAACGGCACACATATACATATATATGCCGAACACTGCACGATTTGCGTATATGTTTTACTGTTTATGTAAGCCCCGGTGGGCGGACGCATGTGTGTGTGTGTGACTTTGCGCCCGTCAATGGGTATATATGTCTGTATCTGTCATGACGACAGAATTTTCTCCCACTTCCACAAAAATACACGAATATACGCAGCCCTACATATAGCCAATTTTGAAAAAAGAGTAATCAGTTTGTCTGACGATCACAAGAGTGTGAAACCCAGCGTTACAAACTCACACATATCTATCTATCTATCTATCTATCTATATATATATATATATATATATATATATATATATATATATATATGCGTGTGTGTATGTGTGTATGTGTGTGTGTGGCTTAAACTAACGGATATATATTCCATAGTTAAATATTTACTTTTTATAAAAAAGTCTTAATACAGAAGTACAGCATTTATAGATATATAGCTATTAATATTGTTATAATAATAACATACTTCAACTCAAAAGCTATTTCGGTGTTCAATGAACCATCAAAAGACAATGTCTGATGATGGCGTATTAAATACCGAAACTTAAGAGTTTTTGAGCTGCAGTGTGCTATTATTATAAGAATAATAATAACTATGTATGCTCTCATCCGTCTGTCGATTGAGCATTGAGTAAGTGTAGATTTTATAAACAGTAGCCACTTACCAATTTACGCAACCTTCTTCAGCTATGAATCGCTTACTCTGGCGTTGTTTACATTCTGTAAATAATACGATAGAAAATCTTTTCCCGTGTGGCTTTTTTCTGTTAAAGATTGTGTCCGGACACCCAATAAGATTAAAAAGAACTCAACGCGTGACCGAACATTACTGTAGGGTTAAGATCCATCTAGAACAATAGACTACCTCCATAGCCATGAATCCAATCAATTTAGTGATGCCAGAGTCTAAATGGATAGAAGGCTTCTATGTCTGATTTAAAAAAATCAAGGCGGATAGTTTCCCCCATAGAATCAACTATCTGTCACGAATACCTATGTAAGTCTAAGTAGAGTGGAAGTGTATGATTAACGTTTTTTCGCTTTAACTGATGACTGCATAGTGCCTCCAAGTTGTGTTTTAGAAGCAGGATAATATGTATATTTATTAATGTTTATTTAATAGCACTGCTATATTAGATTGAGCACAGTTGAAAGCAATAATGATACATTGTAATAAGAGTAGTTGGTAATTAATAGAAATGACATTGTGCTTCGACATCAGTTGTTAATAGATTTATTGAAAACAAATACTGTAAAAAGAAATTAGCTTTTTTTATATACCGTAAGTGTATATATTATATACAGTTTTATTTTCATTTGCAAGGGAGACAATTAAATGTCATGATTATTGCACACCTTCATTAAATTTGTGTGATAAATATTGTTTCATCGAGAAAGGCTGTAACGCAAGTAAGTAAAATACTACTACTACTACTACTACTACTACTACTACCATTACTACTACTAAAAAATGCCTAAACATAATATATCATTATTATAGAAGAAGGTTGGGCTAAAAAAAAAAGAGTTGCTGACCCTTGATACAATGCCTAAAGGTCTTCAGTTTGAAGAAGGAAATCACATTTAATAGCAACTAAATTGTCAGAAGAACAAATTACACTGAAAAGTGAAGACATTACAATAATGCTCTCAAGAAACATCAAAGTTGGCATGACTATATTAATACTGTTCAACTAAGTCAAAAGCTTCTTCACACTATATATATATATATATATATATATATATATATATATATATATATATATAATTACGTAGTTATGAATTAATTGTACATTACGACACGGAAATTTCTATGCTTTGAGATAGATTCTCATCATCAGGGAGTGTTGTTGTTGGTTATGCAGATGATTTACATTTAAATTTCGTCCTTAAGCACTTGTTGGTTATATGCATGTTATTTCATTTGGATATTATCCATTTTCTAATGCGAACAATTTGCAATGTCTACATATGATATTTATTTCGTTGCGTTTATTTAATAAATTTTTATTCTGAAGGGATTAAATAAAATTTCATATAAACATAGTGAACATGATTCATTTAAGGACTTACATGTTTTAGCTTCTTTTCGAATTTTCCACTTTATTGTGGGTGTTTTTTTTTGTTTCCTTTTGCTATCCATGATATTTTGATAGGGATGTTCTATTTTTTATTTGTTATTATTAAATGACGATGTGTGCCTGTAAATTCGCTGCTTTAGAGTGTTTTTTAGTACTCCCTATATAAATTTTTATATTATTTGGATTTTCCTTTGAGGATATTTCACATTGATATATTATTGATTCCGTTAAGCACCTGTTTTCTAACGGACAGTCTATGAGGTTTTTACAATCCCATTTTTTCTTGTCTAAATGATTATATTCTATTATCCGGTTGCTTTTATTGATTTTGTTCAAGTTTTTAAAATATTATTATTGTGGTTTTTTATAATTTTTTCTAGATTGTTCATGCAGCTGTAACTTAATTTAATTGTGTTTTTATTAAAGATCTTACTTAGTAGATATTTTCTAGAAAGTGTTTCTTAATTAAAGCGAGGAATTTTTTCCCCAATTTACTACTAGTCATCTGGTTGATGTGGGGTGTACCAGATGATATTATAAAAATAAATTGGAATATAAAATAATTTTTTTAAATAAATCTTTCCTTTTATATATAAAAAAATTACAACAAATAAATAGATAGACCAAAAAATTATATTTTATAAAAAGATTTTTCCTTTTAAAAAAGCTTTACAACAAATAAATAAATAGACTAAGAATGATAAATAAGTAAAAAAATATAAAATCTGTGCTAAATGTGAATACCACATCAAAAGTAATAAAAAAGTAATAAAACTGAAGGGAAAGAAGGGAAAATGATAAGATCAGGTTAAAGTCAGCTTAACATCTTGACCATCAAGGAGGGAAAGGAAACAAGGAAAAAGGGTAGGATGAGGGAGGAAAAAAGAAAAAAAGAGAAAAGTTGGTTAGTATGTATTCTTTGGGGCCAAACCCCAAAATGAATCTCCACTCTGACTAAATATATAGAAACACACATGTAAATTTTTATATCTTCCCACATACATACACAGCAAACTAAAAGTTTTTCTCATTTAAATGTAAATCATCTGCACAACCAACAGCAACATTGAGAATCTATCTCGAAACATAGAAGTTCCGTGTCGCAATGTACAATTAATCCAAAACTACATAATTATATAAAGCTCTATAATACTCATTATATTAAGCACTGGTCATAATAAACTAAGTGCCGGAGCACTCAAAATAAAAAAATAAAAAACCTTGTGTCCTCTTCACCTGGGATTATATATAAGTATAGGCTAGGTATGAATAGAATAATATTGTGTCCAAAGAAACAATTCTTAAAAAAGTGCTAAATACAAAGTAGAGCGAATAATATTTATTTAGAATTTATAACATAAATATGTTATATCACTACAAAAGTAGCCATTTTATTTCGACACCATCCGTGTCTTATCAAGTGATGAATTCCATTTCAAGTTGGAGGGTTTTAAAAAGTTCAAGACTAGCCAAACCTCCTTATTTATGGAGGCGTTGTTACATAGACCGAATACACCAATCAAAACAAAGGAATCTCCAATCAGAAATATAAAAGAACAGACTCTAAAATTCATTTGTTAGCTGCCTTGACAATAATATTTGAGTGAAATAGAGACCAGCCTATGTAACCGTATGTACATATGTAGAAGTGCGGACATACGTGTATGTGGATATAAGTATAGGTTATTGTTAATATGTAGGGTTATATGGAGGTACGTGTTAAATATGAATTTATGGTCAGTATTCAAAAATGCTGACTCCTCTCTGACCAGACTAGAGATACCCATTTGAGATAAGGCCAAGGCCTTTGCTTTGAAACATGATATTTGTTTTCTATTTCAATTTAGAGGAGTGTTTATTTCGGGAAAAAAAATTAATACCAAATGAAACGAATGTAGTGTGGTTTTATGAAATGGGTAAATTAAATGAATTAATATTTATATATTTATCTATAAGCAGTCTAAAAAGATGTATTGAGTTTTCTCTTTAAAATTATTATATTACGTTGGATAACATCCATCGATCTCCGTTTATAAATATGACAGCTAACATTTTATATAAGGTAAGTCTAGTTGGAATCACTCCGCTATTTGCGCTCTCCACATCCTTTCCTACATATGTACACACACACACACACACAGACACATCTCTCTCTCTCTCTCTCTCTCTGTATATATATATATATCAGTCAGTTAAGTGCCATACGTGATACACGCTTGGGCGATCATCTTTCGAAAGAGACATGACTGACTGGGCAGAAGATTATCCCGCAGTAGGTTGCCATTGCTTTCTGCGGTAGACTGGTTGCCGACCAAGGCTATAGAACCGAATCTGTTCTGTTATTTAACCCATAACTGGAAGGAATAGATGGATTAATACCTTTCCCAAGGGTATTTGTGCGTAAGTTAAAGTAATGAATTCAGCTGGAATTTGAACTCGGCTCCCCGATTTCTCACTCCGAGCCGATATCCACTGGACCACAACGCGCATATATATATACAAACACAAAATCCAGACCTATAAGTATCGGCAGTTATGACCAAGCACTAATATAGTTGAGAAACAATGTCAGATTGATGCTTTGAAGAAAACAATACTAGTTTAACAATTGGTGATATAATAAAAATGTGTTAAATATTAACTAGATGACGTGCGCTGAAATAAGATCTATCGAATATTGGCATTATAACTGATGTTAGATAAAATACCTCAGAACTATATAACTTGACAATCAATGTTAGATTGAGCGCTCGGCAAATATTAATATGATAATGTCTACTGAAGGAGATACCCAGCATGAATTAACTAGAACGTCCAAATCAAATTAAATTTAATTCATTTTATGAGCTAAATTAGCCCATTTCATATGTCCACACATCCACATATACACATACGGTTACATATACTGATCTCTATTTTACTCAAATATTATTGTTAAAGCCCCTAACAAATGAATTTTAGAGTCTCTTCTTGTATTCTTCTGATTGGAGAGCGCTTTGTTTTGATTAGTCTATTCGGCCTATGCAAAAACGCCTCCCTGATTAAGTTGGTTTGGCTAGTCTTGAACCTTTTAAAACCTTCCAACCTGAAATGGAATTCATCAATTGATAAGGCACAGAATAATGTCGAAACAAAAGGGATACTTTTTAGTGATTTATGTTATATATATATATATATATATATATATATATATATAACGTGCCTGTGTGCAGATGATTTATTTAAGCTCTCGCTAGACGATAGTGCACTGTAGAGAGAGGGAAATGTCATAAAACAGTCGCCATTAATGGCTTTATGCTATGTTCTCCGGCTATCGAGTTGAACGCTCTCGGTTCGGTTACTGGATTGATGACTCTCGACTGCTGGCGTATTTGCATTCTGTTAAAAATTCATGCTATGAAATCTGCCCTTTTTTTTTATATGCGCCGATCGCTTGTGAGTAGGATATCTGCCTAATGACAAATCGGACGGTTTCATCCCCGGCTTGATGCAAATGGTTAATCTAGCGGCACTGATGACCTCTGATACAGCGAAACAGGCCTGTATACGCATGATATATATATATATATATATATACATATATATATATATATATATATATATAACACTGACGTTAAATATTTTTCAAGTCTTTTGAAATTTAGAAATAAATATAACTTTTAAAAAAATTATATATAAAAATTTACACTTGTAAAATTTGTGAAATTTAAAACTTAATTTATTAAATTTAAAATGTGTGTTGCTTTCTTTATTTGTAAATTAATTTTAATTTTAATTTTATAAATCATATGACTATTTTAATTAAAATTGAAAATCGGATCTTTATATATTTTTGAATATTTATAATTTTATAACCTTTTTGTCCCATCTTGCTTTTAGCAAAGAAATGTTGCAAGTGTGCGTGTTATTCAGTATGCATGTAACCTAATCTTCAGTCTTTTGAATGAGACTAAGATCGTTGGTAGCAGTAGCACACCACAGCTGTTACTTAAAGCCGGAAGCATCTCGGAAAATGACAAGACAGGAAGACGACTGATTTAGTCAAGAACATTTTAAAATAAATCACTTTTAAAAAAATGAACTGCGCGTTCCAAAGAACTGCAAATTATACGCATTAAACGTTTCTTTTTTAAAATAAAAATTAAATACTTTACTGATTTAATTTCATTCATTCATTTTTTTAATTACTTACTGGTATTCGTCTTCTATGTACCGTGTCCCTTCAGGACGTAGGCAATCATGGCTTTCCACATCTTGAGAGATCTTATAACACCTTTTCCTGTTATTCGACTCAACCTCTTCTCCGCCATTCATCTGCTCAAGTCCATCAAGTATGGCACATGTTGATTTCCTTTGTCTCTTCTTCCTACTGTCCGTCCCGTAAACATCACATTCTCCAACAACTCTTTTTTTATTACATGACCCAGAGACTTCAGTTGTCTTTTCCCGATATTAAGTATCAGCTTCATTTTCGTGTCCGTCCTCTCCAAAACCTCACCATTGCTCACATGTTCTATCCATGGTATCCTCAGTATCCTTCCGTAGAACCACATTTCGATTGTTTTAAGTCTTTTCATCTGCCATTCATCTGCTCAAGTCTATCAAGTATGGCACATGTTGATTTCCTTTGTCTTTGTGAGATTGTCCAGCATCTGTTGCCATAATAGACAAATATCCCATAACAATCAAATACGCTCTTCTTTGTTTCCAGCAAAACTTTCCAGTCTCTTAATACTCTATTCAGCTTCTGGAATGCATCCTTGGATATTCCAATATGTCTTTGGATCTCAGTGTTGCACTTCCGTCTTTTGTTAGAAAACTTCCCTAGGGATTTAAATTTTTGTATCTACTTGGTTTTAGTATCCCCAGACTGTAGTTGTCATTTTGCGTTCCTCTTTTTACTGATTTGCATGCTTTCAATTTTCTTGTAGTTTATATGTAATCATTCCTTTACACTTCCTTTAACTACTTCTTGTAAGTGATCTTGTAGTTTACTTTCTGTGTATGCTATTAGGACTGTATCATCTGCGTATTTTATATTGTTCAGTTTGAGACAGCCAATGACGAATTCTGGCAGGACTTATAGATCTCTCAAAATTTTCTTGCTATATAGGTTGACTAAATCTGGTGAGAAGACACATCCTTGTCTTACACCGTTTTCTATTTTTGTATATTTGCTAAACTCGGCTTCTGCTCGTATGCAGGCAGTTTGCTGCCAAGACAGGTTCTTGATTGGTCTAATGTCTTTCACGAAAGTGTCAAAGTTGCCGAGCGTCTCAGTCAAATCTTTGTGGCGTACTTTGTCAAATACCTTTGCGTAGTCTATGAAACACAGGTACAAGTCTTCCTGTATTTGTATTGTTCTTTCTAACAACATTCTAAGTATGAATATCTAAACTAAATCTAAATATAAACTGCACTGTTATTGTCTTATTTCTCTTCTGATTCTGCTGTGCGTTCTATTCATCAGAATTCGGATGATAAGTTTTTTTACGTGGCTCATTAAGTTGAGTAGTCGGTGGAATTCACATGATGGTGCACCTAGTTTCTTAGGCAGTGCTATGAAAATGGATCTGCTTAGGTCTTCCGGGATATCGCCGCTGTTGTAGATTTCATTTATTAAACCGACTAAGTCCGACAGCATCTCTATTACAACGCCATCTGGTCCTGCTACTTTGTTTCTCTTCAGCTTCCACTTCGGATTTTGATATTTTTGATCCGTAAGTATTTCACTGTCTTGTCGGTTGCTCTCTCTTCTCATGGAAGAGATCTCATATATATTCTTCTCTCCGCTGAAGTATTTCCTCTTTCTCTTATATGAGCATTCTATCCTTGGATTTTGTACATCTTGTTGAGAAGTAAGTTTTTTGTGCAGTTAGTATAATTTACTAATAAATGTGACATGCATTTTTAATTAGTCCTGATGAATCTCTCTATTTCTGCACATTCATCGTTGGGTAATTCCTCTTTAGCCTGCCTGCATTTGCTTCCTTGTATAGTTTCCTCTATTCCGTTCCATGTTTTGGCTATGTTTTTTGTTTTGGCATTGTTTTCTGTCTCTTTTGCGTCACGTCGAGAATTTCATCTGTGATTCACTCAGCTTTCCTTCTACGTCGGTTTTCTTTTGAGATGATGCCATTTGCCGACGTCATTAACGCTTCGTTCAATTTTGAGTTTTCGTTTCCAGTTGTTCCTCGTATATTTCTTTCACACTCTCCATGTATTTTTCCTTGGGCTTGAGGTCATTCACGAGTCTGTTGTATTGTAGTCTGGGTGCTGCACTAGGCTTCTTCCTTATCCAAAGTTTCATCCTTAGTTTACATATAACCGGAAGCTGGTTGCATCCGCAGTCACCACTTGGATAAGTTTTATAATGAACAACTGCATTCTCGAATCTTTTGTTTATAGTCATGTAGTCTATTTGATTTTTCATGTCACTTCCTTGGCTTCACTGTCCATAATAATTTTAGGTGTTCTTGAAACCAGGTGTTGGTTATTACTTGGTCGTTTGCCGCGCATCATTGGGATCACTTTTCTCCTCTATCATTGCGGTTTGGTATTCAGGTCTCCAATGATAATTGTAATATCTTGTGCTTTATACTGAAACTTAGAGTTGTCCAGTATGGAGTAGAAAGATTCTATTTTCTTCTCAGTGCTTTGCAATGTCGGTGCCTACATTACTATAATCGCATTTGTATGTGTATAAATATATATACACATATATATGTGTGAGATCGTTGTATTTCTGTATGTGCGTGTGTGTATACAATTTCAGATATTAAAATATCTCTAAAATGACAATATGGATAAAGTTTACTTTTTATCTTTATATATATATATATATATGTGTGTGTGTGTGTGTGTGTGTGTGTGTGTGTGTGTATATATGTATATATATATATAAGTCTCTCTCTCTCTCTGTCTGTCTGTCTGTCTGTCTGTCTGTGTGTGTGTGTGTGTGTGTAAATACATTTAGCACATCACATTAAAAATAAACTTTGTTTAGTTTCGTGTCGGAAAATGGATAATACGCCCCAACTAGATACGTGCGTTTCTTAAGTAAGGTTATTTAAAACTTGTTTTACATCAAGGCTTCCTGTGGCCTAATTAGTAAGGGCTCACGCTGGCTCGAAAAGTGATTTTACTGGTGACAAAGTATAATTCCGCCTCCTATCAGATGGTACATTTTTCTTTGGCTCATCTCGTTGTATCACTTAGTTAGCATTAAGAATGTCCTACTGTTAATAAAGTTTCATTCAATTCAGGAACGAGCATTAAATATATTTAGTAAATATACTGAAAATAAATGAATAAATAAAAGCGTGTCACAATTCCATAATGGCGGGATATTAACACAGGCACGTTACATAAAGCATAAATCAATTTTATTTAAAAATAAATATATATTTTACATTTGAAAACATCTTACAAAACTTGGAAGTCGTATAGCTTAAATACTTGGGCAGACTGGGCTTCTATACTTAGTTCGTAGCCAGTTTAGAACAAGAAAAACTCTGAATTTAAAACCTGAGAAATGTTGGTTAACAACTTCTTTGCAAATGTTATGTACCAATTCTCTGTATTCATTTCTTTTAATACGTTTGGCTGATTCTGCACAGGTTTGCACCACTATAATCAAATCGTATGTCTGGGGCATCTGAGCTATTCAGGTTTGAGTGAGAAAGAGGATACAGGTGTTCAAATCCGGGAATGATACATTTGAAAGTATCACCCAAATGACCATCAAGGAAAAGGACCAGACAAAACAAGATACATTATGAACAACAACAATAGTAGTTGGCATTTTTTAAAATATTGATCAGGCCAGCTTGTGCGCGTTTCCTCTGAAGCTGTAAATATAACGGGATTGGGAGAGTTGCAGTATAAAGCACACGTGGAATCTGTCAGTGTCAAAGAAACGCAAATTGTGCCTAAAATGGTGTCTACTACAGGAATTAGCTAGCCACCATACAAAAAATTTTCGATTAGGATAACAAAAGTGCACGTTTCTTTAACAACCTAGCAAAAATTGCTGCAATTTGCCTGTGAAGGATTTTTATTCCTCACTCATCAATAACATATAGTTCATATTTACGTTACAATTTACTCCGAATTTCATGAAATCATCTTAATGAAAAAAAGGTGATTCTCTCAAATCTTACACCTGATATATTTTTCCAAAGAAAAACCAACATTTCAGTAGAAAAAAATGTTGCTTGACAAATGGCAGATGATAACCAAAACGAATTTTTTTATGTCCAATACGTTTAATGGCGAAAATAAAACAAATATATTACAATATATTATGCATTTTATAAAATTATCTTAATGAAAATAGAAAAAGATTACAAAAATTCTCTTAATGTAAAAAAGAAACATTGGTTGATTCTCTCAAAGATTACACATGAAACATTATTCTGAGTAAAATCTGCATTTCAGGGTAAAGGAATATTGCTTGACAAATGATAGAGTGTAACCAAAATGAAATTTGTATTTGTCCAATACGGTTAATGTCGAAAGTAAAACTAATATATTACTATTTATTTAATCAAACATGCCAAAAATATCAAAAGAGTTTTGCCTTCTGTAAGACATAAAGGATTCATTTGATTGAAACCATTTTAAAAATATGAGAAAGTGGTACTATATCCAAATAAAGTAACTGAAAGCAACAATGTTTTATAAAAAAGAACTTACATGCAATCAGAAGAACGCTATGTTTCTATGGTTAAATGATCAGTATTGTTAGAGCTTGATCGGAAATGTTTTCATTTATCTATTATGTATTCAAATTTCTCTTGGTGGCCATAAAGAAAATTATATAAAACCCCACGAAAATATCTGGAGTAAATCTTTTTTATTTAGAAAAATAAAAGTTTATGGGAAGTGTTGTAAACATGTAATTGCTGGAAAGACAGCATAAGATATTCGGACAAAATAAAAACAATCCTATTAAATGAAGCTAATGGGACAACATTTGTTGTTCTTTTTTATTTTCATTATTTGGCTGCCTTGTATTATCTGATGGCTGCTTCAGTTATACGTTAATTTAGTTTTGTTATTTGAAATGAAACTGAAAGGAGTCAGTATGACATGAAACACTACTAGTGCAATTAAATACAATAGTAATAAGTTGAAAACATCTTCATATTGTCAACATATTACAGTTATTAAGATGTTTTCATCTATTTCTATTCCTTTTAATTGCATTGTCAATATAATTCGTTATTATATTTAAATTTACTTGCTGAAACGTTGACAGGCTGTTTTCATCTTATATCTATGGCTTTTTGTCCTATATCACATAATAGTTTTGGAATTTATTTGAGGAATCATTATAGATAATGTAATTAAATGCAATAGAAATGAGAGAAAATTGTTGAGTTACAGTTCAGGCCAGACACCAAGTTCATCAACTTATACCAGTCAAATATTTGCGGCTAAAAATAATCCTCCGGTCAGATCATCACCCATGAATGAAAAAACAAAATTATTCTCGTAGTTAACTAGATTTTATTATTGGGTTGTAAGTTATTGCTATAAGCAAGTGAAGCTGAGATGAGGCATAGGTGAACGGTCTAACGGGTCTCTTGCCTTTCCGTCGTCCGCCAATGCTTCCTTCATTCGTTGTACTTCTTTATTTTCATTACTTGGATGCTTTGGATGATCTGTTGACGGTATCAGCTATACGCTAATTTGGTCTTGTTATTTCAGCTGAAACGGGAAAAAGTCAATGTGTTGATAAAACGAATGGTTATAAAAAGTGGAGATTATTTGGATTCCCATTTTGATTCAAAAATTAGCTTCTGAATTGTCGTAGAAAATGGTTTCGTTTCATACAAAATCCCTTTTCATTTAGAATCTTAAAGAAGAAAATATATAACAAATTTTACACGACATGGCCTTTACAAAAAGCATGGTTTTGTGTATCCCATCGACTCTCCTCTCTTACATTAACGTGAACTTCACAATAAACTGAATACAATAAACTAACTTAAAATTTTCATAGGCTAAATACTGAATCTATAAACAGGCAAACCTCATATATGCAATCATAGATATAACGCATCAATCAGTAATTCCTATATCCATTATATAATAATAATAATAATATATCATCATATATTTTTTTATAGAAATTTGGTGTCGCAAATAAGAGTTACTGATTCTGGATACCAATCGACAACAACAAGAAGAGTTTAGTTTTACTGGGGAAATAACAATAAGATTTAAATGGTTAAAAAAGCAAATGACCCTGAAGAGTGAAGACATCACAAAAGTGCTCTCTCGAAACTTCGAAGTTGGCATGACTGAGACAACACTACTCAGCTAAATGACAAGCTTAGCCACATGCTTCTTTATATATATATATATATATATATATATATATATATATATGACTGCTTTTAATTAAAAAAGGGGAGGTTGAAGATAATATTCTTGAAAGATAACGTTCGAAAGTCAGCGTGATTTGCAAATATAGTATAAACATAAAACGATACCCTCGCCTACAAGCGGCCTGTGAATCCTCAACATTTCGACTTTATTTTCATTCATCTTGGTATTTACCGAAAGCGTGTAAAGGATCGCTGTACACTCACAATTTAAGCAAAGATAAAAACACACGCTATGATGAAAAATGAAAATTCGAATCTTGTCTTCAGTATTATATTAAGATGATTGTCGAGGATTCGTTTGCACGGTCAGAGTGCTTAGGTAAGTTGAACTTGAAGCAACAGTCTAACAGTTAAGCTCTTCTCTCCTACTAAACTCCTGCTCATCCTCGCATCCGGACATATTGCAGCTATACAAAACTGATAACAGTGGAACTACCCAAGACACTGTTTGTCACCCGCCATCACCCGCCAAAGAAAGTCAAGAACTGATTTTCTGGATCCCGCCTGTGCATAATATTTAGAAATCTTCAATATCAGAGTTTTTTATTTTTTTGCCATTTAACACAAATTCTTTTTTTCTATTTTTTTATCCAGTCAAATAGATTTCGCTTAAGAAACTCTACTTGAAAGACTCCTTCCACCGGTTAAAAAACAGAAACACTTTTGTAAACATATAAAATTTAACTTCGTTTAAATACAAAAAGAATTGAAAAAGCAGCACACTCAATGAATTAGGTGCTCACTGAAATGACTCTGACGATAATTGCTAATTTCAAAATGCTGCTTTAATTTAAATAGAAAGCAATTCATTAATACAACAATACACAGAAATTGATTTAATCACTAGATCACCCTTAGTAAATTTATGTCCATGTTCTTGCAACATACCATCACCTTTCTTGGCAGCTCTTTTATTATCACAAGGTGAACTGTTTAATAAGAAAATTGATATAAACATAAAAAAGAAAAAGAAACTGAATGAAAACGGTTTGAATATATATCCAAAGATATACAGAAAAAATTAAGTTTCAACATACCTATCTTCATGCAAATATGAAATCACATTACTTTAGTTTATTGACGTCCTAAAGAAATGAAATGTGTCATACGGATTTTTTTGTGCATTTCTCAAAGATTTTGTTAATATTGTGCTGATATATAAAATTATATATCGTTTCAATATATAGATAGCTATCAAGTGTATGGACGTAAAAGTTTATCTGTCTATCTATCTATCTATCTATCTATCTATCTATCTATCTATCTATCTATCTAATTCCGTTGATATCCGACAGCTACAATCTCCAAGAATTTATATGTAAGGTCAACTGCTATTTCCTATCTCTCTGACTCGCACCCTTTCCTTCATGCTCTTTTCCCCGTCTACTCTACTTTCATCAGATCTCTTTACACTATTATTCTTATCCTTCTCTTACCTATTCTCTCACAAACCCCTATAACTTGTTCCTCTTTCTCTTCATTCTCCTCCTGTGTAACCCCCTGCACACCAGTGGCAGTATAACTGCCTTGCTTTGGGGAAAATGATCATAAAAAATATCTCTCTATCTAATTATGTTCATAATCTATGTCACTAAATAGATTCTAAATTCTCTCAGTAAATATGTATGACATTTTCTTCGTATCTATCTATCTATCTATCTATCTATCTATCTATCTATCTATCAATCTATCTATCTATCTATCTATCTGTTTCAGTGTGTTCATTATCTAACTATCTTCTACACGTACGCACATACGCAGAGTCGAGAGCTTGTGCATGCCAACGCACGAAGACGCGCACATACTATGAAAGGAAAAAAGATCAACCTAGCACTAACGAAAATATTTAAAAAGAAAAACGAGAAATATGAACAGTCAATTCCTGATATCCAGTGACGAATGTACAGGGCGAATCTCTGGATTCGGAATTCTGAAGGAAAGGCCAATCAGCTAAGTAACAAACTATATCAGTCAGTTAATTTCTATACGTGACACAAGCTTGGGTGATCATGTCCCTTTCAAGATATGATTGAATAGGCAGAAGATTTTCCTGCAGTAGGTTGCCATTTGTTTCGGTAGTAAACTGGTTGCCAACCAAGGCTACAAAGCTCAATTTGCCATGCCATTCAATCCATAGCTGGAGGGAGAAGAGATTGGTTAATATATTTCTCAAGTTTTGCAAGTAAATGAAACGAATTCGACTGGGTCTAGGTGATTTTATCAGCATAATAATCTCCCATGGATTAATTAAGGTCATATTTTTTATATAGGAGTGGATTCCCTAGTAGAAGAAATAATACAGTTTCGAATCCAGTCGGAAGACATGTTTCTCTGTCAAGGAATTCTATATATCGACTGGTTGCCAATAATTTCGCTACTCTAACAATGTAAAACAAAATGACACAACTCAGATATGTGTACCTACTAAAAATATAGTTTATAGAAATAAAAAATAGAAATTTTAAAAAATATTCCATATATGTTGGCAGTACAAGAAGATGAGGATATTGTTATACATTTTATACGCATTTTAAGATGCCCCCCTTAGTGGTAAGATATATTTTATTTAATGTAATGAATAATATAGTTTTAAATGAATCCCATACCATCTATTTGTACAGAACCGATTTATCAATTACGTCACACTTGTGACGTCCGATTTGCTTTAATTTTCATTTTACAATGTGTGGAGATCTAAACGATTTGGTGTCATCCAACTCGAAGGCTCAACTTGTTTTTCATCGTCCTAATTATGTACAAAAGAACTAGTCTCCTCTACTCAGCTATATGGAAAATGATTCAACAAGAACTGAAATTTCTTGTTGAATCATTTTCCATATATTATTCTTATTTCGACTAAACCTGCTGGGTGTCATGTCACTTAACTCAAGAGGAGAAAGTTGGTGGCGGATGAGTTTAGTTGCAGATAACTCAATAATACGAGAGTTATAGTAGAGATCCGTTAGAGTTATCGGGGAGTAACAAAACTGATACGTAAATTACCGAGCGATACTGAAGTTACCCAGAGTTTACCGCATCAGAAGTCAGAATAGCTCTGAGCTCCACTCAGTTAGAATAATATACACGGATATACTATTTCCCACGATTTCACTTCAAGACTTACATAAATGTATTTCTTACTAATAGTATTCCTGGATTTATTAACTTGGTGTGCAAGTTTGTATATTACGTTCAATATAACCTACTTTTCTGTCTCAATATCTGTTTTGTTGTTCATTATTTTGTGCGGTTTCTCACTCGGAATCTACAATATCTATCTATCTATCTATCTATCTATCTATCTATCTATCTATCTATTTATATATATATATATATATATATATATATATATAATACGAGAGATAGATAGATAGATAGATATCTATCTATCTATCTATCTATTATATATATATATATATATATAATAACGATAGATAGATAGATAGATAGATAGATAGATAGATAGATAGATAGATATATGAGTATATCCCTGGCGTCGAAAATGAAGCCAACATATTTGAGAAAATTATATATATATATAATACCTAACAGACTTTATTATAATAAAAACGATATATATATATATATATATATATATATATATAGTACTGTGCAAAAGTATTAGGACAAGAACTATTTTATGTTTTATTATGCATATTGACAAAAAAGAAACAATGAAATTAATTTTATTTGATTTACTCAACAATTGCTTTAACATGAAAAACTACTTTTTATAAAATAAATTTAATATTTAGTATAATAGCCTTTTGCTTTAATTATAGCCTTCATTCTCTCGGGCATTGACATCACAAGCTTCTTTAATGTATCCAATGGTACGTCCTGCTAAGCAGCTTATATTTGTTCTCAAAGTGTGTCTTGCGAAGTAACATTACATTTTTCAATTGTTTATCCAAAATATCACATAGATGTTCAATAGGATTGAGATCAGGGTTTTGTGGGGCCAATTCAAATTCCGAAGCCTTTCTTCCTCATCCTTTTAGTTAAATAATTCTTACAAAGGTTTGATATATGTTTAGGGTCATTGTTTTGTTGATAAATAAATCCTTGTCCTATTAAGCGTATCCCAGATGGGACACCATGGCGGATAAGAATCTGGTGATACATTTTTTTTATCCATCTTTCCATCAGTTTTCTTCGGGTCTCCAACTCTCTGGCCACTAAAGCATCCACAACCAAGAATATTTCCACCTCCATGCTTCATTGTTGGCGCAATGCATTTTGCAAGGCACCTTTCATTTAATCTCCGCCTAACATACTGTCTCTTTTTAGAGCCATGAAGTTCAAATTTTGTCTCGTCTGTCCAGAGTACTTTCGTCCATTTATCTACCGTTCAATCCTTATGTTGTTTCGCTAATTCTAAGCGCTTTTTTACATTTATTTTCACGCAACAATGGTTTCCTACCCGCTACACTCCCATACAATCCATTTTCACAAAGATTTCTGGTAATTGTGGACCTAGAAACCTGTTCATTTTTAAGAAGCAGTTTGTTGCACTCGTGCCGGAATTCGCGGACTGTTTTCTTCCGGTCTCTCAGGCTAGGTAATCGTAAATATTTAACCTTTTAATCAGATAGTTTCCTTGGTCGTCCATTCCTCTTCTTTGTTTAAAGTTCCCAGTTTCTTTTTCTCTATTCAGGGTGCATTTTACTGTATTTGGGTAACATTTGATGTCAGCTGAAATCCTTCTAAGCGTCCACCCAACGTCTCTTAAAGCCTTTATTTTACTCCTTTGTGCAATTGTTAGCTCTGCTACCTTTGACATTTTGGGCTGCTTAAAAAAATAAAATATTTGCCAAATTCATAAATAAAGAGCACTTGCTTGAACTATTTGAGATCAAACAGCTAACTGTTATCAAAATAAAGTTTAAGAAGAAACCTTTTAACTATGTCGACACTATTTACAGCTCAATTCCAAAGTGAGGAATAAAAAAAAATTAGTCATGTCCAAGGATAATAGAATAATGAGTAGATTCACAATAACGTGTTTAATAAAAAATAGGAAAAATTAAGTATAACTTCATTTTAATACATTTCTTTTACACCTAGTTTTAAATTATCAATATTTATTAGCAATTTACCTGGCTTTTCACCCTGTCTTTAAATTTAGCCCTGTTTTAACAGGTTCACACACAATGGGTAGTGTGCAAAAGCGTTAGGACTAAGGTGATTTTAAACTTTATTTTGATGTCTCATAAAATATAAAATAGTTCTTGTCCTAATACTTTTGCACGGCACTATATATATATATTCAAATAAAACTTCGAACATTACATGTGTCGTATGGCAATTACAGCAAGAAAATATCTTATATATATATATATATATATATATATATATATATATATAAATTTCTTCATCTTAAGCAACGCAAAAAAGCCACTAAGACTCAAGGAGAGAGAATATGTGTAAAAGAAAACATAATGGAAAAGAGAAAACAGTAAAAAAACAGGAATTACGAAGTTTGATGAACACGATTGTCATTATTTTATAATTTTTGGTCATCAAAGTTGAGTGAATTTAAATAAGTGAGAACCTGTTCCATAAGTGAGAAGTTGGAGGGAAGAAACTATTAGCATAGAGTTTACGATGACATCAATCTTATTCAAATTTAAAATGATAAGACCCTGTTGCCAAGCTAGCGCTTCGATTAAATTCACAAATGCCATTACGAAAATTTCATCACAGCAATTACCATGAAAGCATTTCTAGAAAAAGCATAGGGAAGCCACATTAAAGCAGTAGAAAAATGACTGAAGTCTACAAGCTATTTGCAAATATTTATATATATATATACGACGTGCGTTCAAATGTAGCATGGGCAAAATAATTACCGTGTGAACTTACGGCACCCTGCCTGGGAATACATAAATATTGTCGTGCGGAGAGATCGGGTCAGATGTCAAGTGTTATGGCTAGGGTACAGACGTGTAGTGACCGCTAGCTTGATCGAAAGCACCCAAACGATTTTGATTTCGCAGAGTTAGAATGTTAGATGCTTTTTTGATGTACGCCGATAACACACACACACACACACACACACACACACACACACACATATATATATATATATATATATATATATATATGATAAAAGAGCTTGTGTTTTTACAACTGACGAAATAAATTCTGGATTTAAAAGCGTTAAAATTCCGTTTTCTTTACTATGTATCATATTACTTTTAATAATATTCATTGATCTCTATTTTTTCTGTTTAATATTTTATATTAATTAGATAAAATTTTGGGGATTATCATCTTCGTTTTTACAATTTTGTCATTATATATATATATATATATATATATATATATATATATATATAAGTATAGGTCAGGTATGGATGGAATAAAATTCCGTATCTAAAAACCTATATTCTTTAAAAAATGCTCAATACAAAGTAGAGCGAATAATATTTATTTAAAATTAATAACATAATTATGTTATAATATCACTACAAAAGTAGCTATTTTGTTTCGTCATTTCTTGTGTCTTATCAAGTGATGGTACTGGTTGCGAGACAGAGAGTTTTAAAAGGTTCAAAACTAACCAAACCCCCTTAAAAAGGAGGACATTGTTACATAGTTTGTGATGACCAAGCAAAGTACGAGTAATTTCTAATTTGAAGAACATGACAACAGACACTGATGTCAATTTATCGGTGCATTACTGTTGATGTTTGATTAAACAGATAGCAGTATTACTAATTGACTAATAATTTCACTTTAAAATAATATATTTAATTTATTTTAAAACTTATTAAGAATTAAGATTTTAAGTTTTTCTAAGCATCAGGTTTAGATAATTATAAAGTTATTCAAATATGAAATGGGGAAGAGAGACAGACACACATATATACAAATATATACTCATCCACATATGCGCAAAGATACATATACATATGCATACATATACATACGCATACATACATATATGCGTACGTATACAAATACATATACATACACAAACATATACATACACAAATTCTTTATGGTTATCCATTTGAATACGACTATGTTTATATTGACTCTATTCAAACCTCTCCCTTGCCAGTTTTAACATCCGTATTCAGATTTACAAGTTTCTAATATAAATACAAACAATTCTTACATTGGCTTTAAATTTTAGCAGATAATTTTAACATGGCTAAAAACAATTATTAAGAAAATTGTATGTGTATCACGAAATCAGCAGCATCACTTAATAAGACACAAGTGTCGAAACAAAATAGCTACATTTTTAGTGATATTATAACAGACATGTTTATAATTTTTAAATAAATATTATATATATATGTATGCACTTTCCAACTAGCCACACTTTTGCGAAAAAGAAGAGTGTATGTTAAGACATTTGTTTTTTTTTTTTGTCAAATAAGATTTTAATTAGTGACATTATCCTGTTGTTGTATGTGATGAGATGAGTTCAAACGAAATGTTGTTATCCAAACACACATACACAGACACACTGACACACAGACACACAGACACATTTCAACTTCTATTAATTTTCTAATCATCTGAAGATCACGAGTGGGTGAAACATGAGTAATGACTCGACCTTTTTTTGAGAGGCGCTGATGCTGTGAAGCGTTTATTTTATTTTATTTTATTTTTAGATAATCTGGGCGTTGTATACTTTACGGATTAAGTAAGTGTTTGCCTTTAGATCTTTATCCTATCTGATGTTAGAGATGTTAGTTCTTCTGGCAAGTTATCTTCTGGTTACACTTACGGAGTTGTTTTTTCTTTAGCATATATATATATATATATATATATATAAACCTATTTATAAATGGAACTTTGTGTGTGTGTGTGTGTGTGTGTCTGTGCGTGTGTGTCCGTTTCCTATAGACTCCGAAACGGCTGAACCGATTTTCTTGAAAATTTACACAGTTGTACTATAAGCATCGATGAATGTTCTTAGCTAGGATTTGTGTCGAGGTACCCCCGATAAATATCGAAAATCGATAATCGAAAAAATTGGGTTATAGAAGGAATGGTCCGATTTTAATCAAATTTGATACACTTATAGACAAAGACATAAGAAACGATATTCAGAAGTTTCAAGGTTGCAGTTCTTACAATAGTGCAGAAATTTTTATATCGATACCAGGAAATCAAAATTTGACTTACAGCCATTCTTTTTTCTTTCCGTCGACGGTTTCGCTTTAACTGGAAACAACAATTGCTTTTTAGTCTTTCGTTCCAACGTCCAAAGAGTCTGAGCTCCAGGACCGTGGATTAGTTTTAAAGGTTTCATTACACCCGAGCAAGGCCGAGCTATACTGCTAGTATATATATAGGTTCAGGTCTGGGATCATTTTAAACTTTGTAACTTCTACATGGCTAACCTTGAACATATTTAACAACACAAAATTCATATATCTACCTAAGATACGTAGATGATGCACTTATCTTAGTTAAAACATATTTGAAATATATCAATTACAAATAAACGTTCAAAATCACTGCTCTTACTTCACGTACAAACTTAACATTAATAATAAATTCCTTTTTATTTATTGATAGATACTAATAATAATACTTTTACTTCCTCTCCATATTAAAAAACAACTAGTATCAATAAATATAAATTATAACATTGAATGTTCTGACAATAAACAAATTCTGATAAATATCTATTTGAAATATCAACACAAATATAAAAGAATATATTGCTTCCTCAAATAACCTTAAACATATCAGCCTACTATGCTGTAATCAAATGCAATCTAACTATAAACAAGATGAAGTCTTAAAAACCTCATAACTATTAATATATTACACATCGAACACGGTAAAAAAACTGATTATATATTATACTAAATTTAACACAATCAGCTTAATCATACGCAATTACTCTTCTCTGTCAGCTACTGTTTTGTATAATATCAGTTTAAATATCAGTTTAAAGACCTCTGACAAAAACGTCAGTACATAAGTACAAAACATAAATACGTAACTTCGTTTGACGACCAAAATATTATCAAAACGTTTTACACTTCATATGTTGTATACAAGTTTTATTGCACAACATTTAAAGTCACATTCCTAACCAACCCCATCAAACAGAAGAAAAGCAAATATACTACACCACAAAAATAATAAACAAAAACTCCAAATTGTAGAGGTTCACTTTATCAAAACCAATCAACAAGCATTCAACTTTATTACGAATATAGCAACAACTTATTAAAGTGGATATAACATTTATAGACTAAAGACATTTTATATTTTTATCATCTTACGGTCAGCTGTCTTATATCAAAAAACTTCTTTATAATGAAAAAAAAAAGACATAACTGTAGCGGTTGACTTTAAAATTCTAGAATAACTATAACGGAGCGCGTTCTCGCGTATTTTAAAATTTCACTGTCATAACTGAATGTAAATTTCATCACAGTTACAATACGTTGTCTTTGTAATCTCTTCCTCAAGATTATCTTAGAAAAGGTCGAAAGTACTTAAATGAAAAAAAATCTACGTCGCCTTCCTTGATAAATTTCATGTTAATATCAAGATACTGATTAGACAACTGGAAAGTGTCATTATAAAACAAGTAGACACTATATGTCTATATTAGTCAATGAGACATATATATATGTAGTTAGTTAGTTTAAGGAGACATGAAATTATGCGAAATATAAACACGATATTCTACAAATTTTATCATACATACACATACAGGCGTACACATACACACACAAACACTCATACATATACTCACGCACATGAAAAAAAATCAACTATAAAAAACAACACCATAATTGTGTCTACAGCACCTCACTTGATTGCATTTTTTTTTTACTTTTGTTTTCCCAGCAAAAACACCTAAAAATTACCTGTAGGCTTACTAATTTATAATGCTCCTGATAATCTATAATTTGAATAATATCAAAAAGAGGCAACAGAAACGGTAATCTCTTTACAAAACAGGGTTCCATATTTGAACGATCCATTAGGGCGTTGGAAGCCAAGCTACCTAGTAAAATAATCCACGGCTAAAAAGTTTAGTTTACTAAAAGTAAATGGGAGTCTTATGAATGGCAATATAAGTGATACAATAAAAAGCAATAGAAAATACGATGAAAACATTACTAGTGAAAACATTAGTAATAATATACACAGCGTAAATAGAGAAAAAAGTTTTAGTTGACTATTCAAATACTATTGTGTCTAATACTACTTCTTATTCTATGTGCCTTGTCCTTTCATGACGTAGGTGATCATGGCCTTACATGTCTCCTTATCTCTGGTGGCATTTTCACACTTTCTTCTGTACACCACGCAAACCCTATTCTAACATCCACCTGCTCAGGCCCGTCAAGTATGTTACACTCTGCTTTCCTTCTATCTGGCCTATTAGTGTCAGATTCTGCAAGTCCATATTTCTTATTGCATGTCCCAGGAACTTTAGCTGTCTTTTCCTAATGCTCAGTATTCATTTCTTTTTCGTTTCCATCCTTTCCAAAACCTAATCATTGCTCGCGTGCTCGATCCATGATATCCGCAGCATTCTCCTGAAGAAGCACATTTCTTTTGCTTCAAGTTTTTCATTCATATTCGATTAGATTTTACAGCATTCACTGCCATATAGAAGAACTGACATCACATGGCAATCCAGTACACTTTTCTAGGGAAAATGTCCTGTTTCTGAATACTCTCCTCAGCTTCTAGGATGCGTCCTTCTCCATGAAAGTTTGCTTTCGGATCTCTATGTCACACTTTCCGTGATCTATTATGGAGACTACCCAGGTAATTAAATTTTTGTACCTAATGAATTTGATTACCCACCACCAGTATTTGGCATTTTGGGCTGCTCTTTTTGATGATGATCATGCCTTCGTTTTTCTCGCATTTTATCTGTAGTCCTTTCTTGTCACTCTCTTCAGTTACCTTCTGTAGGAGATCTTGTAGTTTTCTTTCTGTGTCTGTTATCAGTATTGTATCATCTGCGTACCTTATGTTGTTCTGATTGTGGCCTCCAATGAGGAACTTTGGCATAACATCTAGAGTCCTTCGACTTGTCTTGCAGAAGTTGAATAGATCCGGTGAAAAGACACATCCTTGTCTTACGCTCTTTCTATCTTTGTTTATCTGCTGAAATCGTTTCCTGGCTTTATACAGGCGCTTTTCTGCCAGTAGAAATTCTTCATTACTCTTATGTCTTTCCAAATATGTCGAGGTTGCTAAGCATTTCTGTCAATTCTTTGTGATGTACTTTGTTGAACGCCTTCGTATGGTCGATAAAACATAGATACACGTCCTTTTTCATTTTTATTGCTTTTTGGATAGCATCCTAGTCATAAATATGGCGTTCCTTGTTCTAGTGTCCTTTACGAATCCATACTGTTCCTGTCCTATCTCTAGCTTGATTCTGCTTCTCGCTCTAATCATCATAATTTTGTTATTTTACTCATGATAAAAAAGATTAAATACAAGAGAAATAAGATGGAAACAGCAAAAAAAAAAAATTTAATATGGATCAAGTAAATACAAAATAATACAATTCAGTGCAATTCAGGATAAATAGAACGTATTTAATAATTATCAATATAGGTTTCGTAAATTTAAATTCTGTTATGTCTAATACTATTGGTGCAATAGAAATGAAATGAAAACATATTGTCTATGTTTCATCAAATACATTTAAATACAATAACTTAAAAACTACTCGTGCAATGATAGTAGAAATATGATGGCTGTAGAAATGTTGACAAAAGAGAACTATGAAAATGTCCTTTGTTTGAAATGCTGAGTTGAATGATAGATTTTCACTATTTCTGTAAATTATATTTAAAAATGTCGACTGAATTCGAAATTGAAGAGAAATTAATGAGCTCAAATTTTGTGCTCGTGTAATTCAGAAAAATCAACGTACATTACAAATTACAGATAAATTGTTTTTTTTTCATGAAAAAACAAGCAAAAATGAAAGAAAATAAGCTTTCCGAATGAGACGATGACGTTATTGATGTGTCAGCAGAAAACAAAAACAACTTGAAATCTGTTTAAAAAATAATTAGAATTTATACATCTCAAGTAAGACAAGACAAAACTTGTTTTATACAGAAGGAAGCCAACAAAGATATTTATGAATTACTCATCCCCATTGTGACGTGTTTTCTTAAGTGTTATTGTTTTTGCGAAACAACCACTCCCGAGATAATTTTTTATTGGTTGATTTCACGTTGTCCAGTAAAGAATTAAATTTATGACGAAAAATGGTATTTATTATTTTATGTTTTCTTTTATTGTATACGGTTTTCAAAAGGTATAAAGAGGAGAAAATGCAAAAAGACGACAAAACAACTTTGTTTTACTTGCGTCGATAATATTGTCTGAAAAATTGTCACAGACTTTGTCAAAGCCATTTGATTGAGAGAAAATGAGAGTCCCAACTGTCTTGGCTGTGTTTGTCATTTTGTCAACAAGTAAGGAGAAACTTTTTTCATTGGAACAATTTTTCTTGTTTTTTTATCTCATTTTTATTTTGTTTTAAAAATCGTAGTGCCAGTGTTGTATGTGGCCTACCTTTTGTATGTGACCTAAGAAATTCTCTCAATGGTATATTATGTGGCTCATCTTAAAAAGCGTATCATAAGGATGTATTATAACTGTCTGGTAAGGGATAGGGTTTTTGTAGGTTATGGGAAAATAATTAGTTTCAATACATAGTCGAATACTTATATCTATAAATTATAGGTACCTCCACTCGATGTTCGATACGTAAGTTGTAAATTGAATTTTGGAAGAATTAAATTTTTTTCTTGAAACTTGAATTTTAGCTCAATTGATAGCTAAATGATTAAATTTACTATTTTCACGGAGCAAATTTTATTCATTGCAATGAAAAATTTTGAGATTATTTAAAAAGTTTCAAATTTTCGGCCATTTTTTGAGCGATCAACATAATTTTGCCCGGTAGTGTATATATATATAACCTGCCATTCTTTCGTTGTTTTTCAGTTCCGATAAGAAATGTTTGCATGGTTATTAACGATGATACTGGTAAGAAATTTTCATAATTCAATTTTCTGTAAAACGATTTTTCTTCAGTATTCAAAACAATAGATACATTTCAGTTACTAATTTTCACGTCTTGCACTTTCTTTTCAAAACATCATTATATTTTTAAAGAAATAGGCATGACCCAAATTTATGTAAAATCGGACCACACATGTACAATTTCAATTTGGGACACAGCTTGTTTAAAGGCATGGACAATATCTCAAACTCTTCACTCTTTTCTATGATTAAATTCATTTTTAAGCTCGTTGATGCTAAGTAAGAAACATTTCGTTCACAAAATCTAGTAATTCAAATAAAATGGAGGAATATTAACCAATGTAGATATTTGTATACAGGTGGAAAACTAGCTATGTTTTTTATAATCATATTGCCCAAAGCAATGCATTTTACTGCCACTGTTTTGCAGGGGGGTTACATAGGAGGAAAATTATGAGAAAGAGTGACAGGAAGGTTGTCAGGAAGTGGATAAGAGAAAGATGAGAATACTGATGAGAGTGGCGTAGACGGAAAAGAAGCATGAGAGAGAGGATGCAGGTTAGTGAGATAGGAGATGACTATTGACTTTACATTTAAATTCTTGGATATTATAGCTGTCGGGAAAACAAGTAAATGGAAATGAATTCCACAGGCGGAAAATAAGAGAAAGATGAGAATACTGATGAGAGTGGCGTGGACGGAAAAGAAGCATGAGAGAGAGGATGCAGGTTAGTGAGATAGGAGATGACTATTGACTTTACATTTAAATTCTTGGAGATTATAGCTGTCGGGAAAACAAGTAAATGGAAATGAATTCCACAGGCGGAAAGTGCGAGAAAAGAAGCTGGGGAGTAGAATTTGCGTTTACAATCTATTGATTTCACAGTAAAAGGGTGGAATCTATTTGTTAATCTTGTGGCTCGAGTAAATTTATATATAGGGGGCACTAGTGAGCTAAGTTCATCGGAGCAGAATTCGTGAAAGTATTTGTAGAAGAGACACAAGGAAGCCACATTGCGCCGGTGAGAAAGTGACTGTATCCGAGCTGCCAAGTCAGGATCTGTCACATTATAGATTCTCCGTTGGATCTTGTCAAGGACACCGATGTGGATAACAGGAGCATCTGATCAGATATGACAGCAGTATTCAATCCACGGGCAGATGGTAGATTTATATATGTGCAGGATTATTTCAGGCGGAAAAAACTTCCTGGCGCTTCACAGAGAACCGACTTTCTTAGCAGCGGATTTAGCAAAGGATTTAATATATTCATTCTACTTGAGGTATGTTGTCAATCAATTAATTAATTAATTAATTAAAATGGTTAATTAGGGTAAAATTTCGATCATATACATATATATATATATATATATATATATATATATATTCGAGTGAGTATAGAATGAGGAGAGAAAAAAGAAAAATTTTTTCCGTCCAAAACATTAATTTAAAACAATGCCCGATATATGGTGTATAGAGCGGTAAATATTTATTATAAATTATGTTTTAGAACATGTACATAATTTCTTCTATATATGTCCTCTTCCCAACAATCATATGTTTGTTTCAGTGTTTGGATTTAAACACTTCCTCAGGGGAAATAAAGGTTTAGAATCATTCTCTGTTTATATTTGGTTCGTTGTTGTCGTGGGGGTTCGTTGGAGTTATTGGTAATTAAGTGAATGTCTCGTTTTGATCGTTAGACTTTTGAGGAATTTGGTGTGTAAGTGTGAAATTGTTGATTAATGGTATTATCTGTTGGAATGTATGTTTATTTTTTTATCGGTTGGGTATATCTTTTGGTTAGGATTTCTAAGAGGGTGCTGTTGAGTTGTCATTTTTATGGTTGGCTATCATTTAATTGGTTGATGTCTGCTGTTAGTGGACCTAATTCATGTATTTACTTTGATCCTGTGTTTAGGTTTTCATAGACGTGATAGGGGTGGGGTATTTTTTCTTTCCAATTTAGATTTTTTTTTACTGAAAAAAATTTAAATTGGAAAGAAAAAACACTCCACCCCGATCACGTCTATGAAAACCTAGACACAGGATCAAAGTAAATACATGAATTAGGTCCACTAACAGCATATATATATATATATATATATATATATAAAAGAAAGCGGCTTAATGGTAAATAATATTAATTGTTAAAAATTAAATATTAAACCAAAGGGCTCAATGTAAATCAAATTATTTATTTACGGAGCCAATATGATTTTTTTTATCGTTTCACCACAAGCAAAGCGGTAACACCACTAATGCGCAGAGGGCTATATAAGATTAAAAGATTAGATAGTAGGAGAGTAAAGAGAAAGACGAACCAATTAGAAAAGAGCAAGAGATGGATGGGAATATAGGTGTGATGGCAGTTGAAAAAAAAGAGAGAAAGGAAAAGAAATACAGGGTGATGTAGAAAGAATTAGAGTCAAGTAGTTATGAGATGAGTATTGATATTGTATTTAAATTCCTGGAGGTTATAGCTGTAAGGAAAGCAAGAATATGGAAGCGAGTTCCACAGGCGGGAAAGTGCGAGAAAAGAAGATGATGGTGTAGAATTGTGAATGGCTGGGACCCAGTTGCTAGTCTGGTTTCACGAGTGGCTGGAGTCGAGCAGCCAAGTCGGTACCTATCACATTACAGATTCTCATTTGGAGCCTGTCAAGAATACTGAGATGAACAGCGGGGGCGCCTGACCATATATGACAGCAGTATTCCATGCACGGACGGATGGTTGATTTGCTATTGTGCAGGATAGATTCAGGCGAAAAAAAAAACAACCTTGCCCGACACAGTGACACAACCTTCCTAGCAGTGGTTTTAGCTATTGACTCAATGTAATGGTTCCACTTGAGCTCGGAAGAGAGGGTAAGGCCGAGGAGGCGCTGTGTATTGCTCTCAGGGAGACTCGCTTGGTCCATATTTATGGGAAGCAGGAGGGGTTGCCTACGATGATTGACAAACAGCAGCTTCGTCTTAGACGCATTGAAATTTACAAGCCACTTCTCTCCACATTCAACCACTGAATGTAGATCTCTCTCAAGATCAGCATCGAGTTATGTTTTTCCGCCTCGCCGGATTTTTACTGATGTTGGAGTAAATTGTGGTGTCATCTGCGTAAATGCCTACTTTGGACTTGATCGCGTCATTTATGAAAATAAGAAGAACATCGGGCCTAAGATAGAGCCCTGAGGGACACCAGCGTTTGTGAAGTAGGATGTGGATGCATGCCCATTCAAGACGACTTTCCTTATGCGGTTGGATAGGAAAGATTTAATCAGATCAAGCCAGCGTTCTGTGATTGCGTAGAAGACTAGCGTGCCAAACCCTATCAAAAACATTGGATATGTCCAGAGTAACAGCCGGACTTCTCAAGTGCCTGGTATATGTACTCTGTGATGGTCGTTAGGATATCAGCTTTGGAAGCCGTACTTCCTGTCTGAGAATAGTTTATGGGAAGTAAAATGTTGAACTATTTCAGCATGAATAATGGCCTCGAACACTTTTCCGGAAATTGGTAGAAGGCTGATAGGGCGATAGTTGAATGGGAACCACAGAAGAAGACTTCCATCATACAGGAGAACAGGAAGCAGAAAGGCAGTAATTATAGAGTTTAGAGAGGACAGAGGAGAATTCAGGGGCACATTTCTTAAGGAAAATGACCGGGATTCCATCACCTCCGCTCGCCTTATAAGGGTCAATTTTTGATATTATCTTACATACCAGTGTCGGGATAATGTAACATCATTCAGTTTAGCCTCAGTTCTAATAGAGAAGCCTGGTGCTTGTACTCTAGACAAGTCAAATGTGGAGTTGGATGAAAAACTGCGAGCAAAGCGCTCGACCTTGTCCGCTGATGCTGCGAGAACCTCAAATTCATTGATTGAGGAAGAGATGGAGGATTTGCAGTTATTTATCACATGGTTGCATAGCAGCCAACATCCTTGGAACCGAACTTGCGGTCAGCTCTGTGCTGTCTCATTCTCTCAGCAAACAACCGCTTAGCATCAATCAGGATCCTCTTGCACTCATTACGAGCAGAGGTAAACAGGTGCCTATTGTATTCAGAAGTAGCAGTTACTTTGGGCAATGGCGGCCAAGCAGGCAGGAGAGAACCAGGGTGCAGAATGTTATTTAAGACGAAACTTCCTGGTAGGCATGAAAGCATCAATGCCAGAATTTACACAGGAACAAATCTCAAAGGCGCAGTCATCAACTGGGAAATCGAACACATATTTCCCCAAGAGACGTCGCATAGCAAATCACGAAACGCGTTCAAGTCAGCTCTTTGGTAGCAGTAGGAGATCCTTTTGGTAGAAGGCTCCTGGTGGCGTGAGTGAGAGTGGTGAGAAATATTGAGAGAGACAACAGCATAATCAGAGTTGCTGAGAGGGGAAAGCTTCGAGACCAGGCAAGAGTCAGGTACTGAGGTGAAGCATATATCTAGTAGAGAGCCGTGTCCTGAGGGGATGCTGGAAAAGTGTGTGGGAAAATCTACCACTTGCGTAAGGGATTGGGAAATGGCAAAATTCATGGCATGGATTCTAGCTGCATCAGTAACAGAGTCTTTTAGCCACTCAGCATGATGGACGCTAAGATCTCCGAATGCAAATATGTGAGCGAATGGGTGGAAGGAAGTAGCCTTATCTATATTGTCAGAAATGCTGTCTAGCAGGGAGCAGCCGGGAGAGGAGAGGGAACGGTAGAAGAAGAAAAGGTAGCTAACCGAACTGAGATGTGACAGAAGGAGATACATATATGAATGGTTAGGAGATTCAAGAGATGTCAGCTTAGCTATACGAAGGTGTTTACTAACGTAGACTCCCAGCCCATGCATATGGACGGTGGAATTTCCTTAAGAGGGGAAGTATCCCGTGTAATATCAAAACTGGACCCCCACAAGGCTAGTGGCGGTGATGGAATCCCGGTGATTGTCCTTAAGAAATGTACCCCTGAACTCTCCTCTGTCCTCTCTAAACTTTATAACCACTGCCTCTCTGCTTCCTGCTTTCCTGCATGCTGGAAGTCCTCTTCTGCCGTTCCTGTATTTAAGAACTCTGGTGAACCCTCGAACCCATCCAACTATCGCCCTATCATTCTTTTACCTATTTTCGGGAAGGTGTTTGAGGCCATTATTAATGCTGAAATAGTTCATCAACTTACTGCACATAAACTCTTCTCCGACAGGCAGTACGGCTTCCGCCTTGCCAGGTCCACGGCCGACATGCTAACAACAATTACGGAGTACATTTCAGGCCCTCGAGGAGTCCGGCAAAGCTCGTGCTGTTGCTCTGGATATCTCTAAGGCTTTTGACAGGGTTTGGCACGTTGGCCTTCTATGCAAGCTACGGGGTTACGGTATTACCGGACGATTGTATGATCTGATCAAATCTTTCCTACTTAACCGCTGAATGGACATGCCTCCAGACCCTACTGTACAAATGCTGGTGTCCCTCAGGGCTCTATTCTAGGACCGACGCTCTTCCTTATTTTCATAAATGACTTCCCAGACGAGATCAAGAGCCAGGTAGGCATCTACACAGATGACACCACAATTTACTCCTGCATCAGTAAGAATCCAGGCGTGACGGACAAACATAACCTTGCTGCTGATGTTGAGAGAGATCTACACTCTGTGGTAAATTGGGGTAAGAAGTGGCTTGTAAATTTCAATGCGTCTAAGACGAAGCTGCTGTCTGTCAATCATCACAGGCAACCTCTCCTACCTCCCATAAGCATGAACCAAGCGAGTCTCCCCAAAAGCAATACTCTGTGCCTCCTCGGCCTTACCCTCTCCTCTGATCTCAAGTGGAACCACTACATTGAGTCAATAGCCAAATCTACTGTTAGGAATGTTGGGTCACTGTGTCGGGTTAGGATGTTTTTCTCACCTGAAACCATCCTGCATATATACAAATCAACCATTCGTCCGTGCATGGAGTACTGCTGCCATATATGGTCAAGTGCCCCCGCTGAATTAAGTCTAATTCTTTAGGGGCAGTTTTTCTTCAGGTACCCTGGTTTCCCACAAAACTAGTACCTTCTACTTGGACAGTTTTCTGCAAACTCCCAACAATACATTCTTCCTTTATTTATACAGGCTAACCACACTCTTATATCTGGGGCGGCCCTTTGGCGTTTCGGTGGCCCTCGTGATGGCACTTCCAACACACCAGGCCATAGCTAACCGGCATGGATTTCTAAAACCTGTGACTTAAGGACCTCTCCTGTTTTCCGGAGTCCTCCTCCTATTCCTCTTCTTCCATGACCCATCCATTCACAACAGGGGAATTCTTTTTGCTTCCTTGCTTGTCATCTTTCTTCTACCTAGGGTTCTTTCTTAGGTTCCACTGCATATCTGTCTCCCTGCCTAAATCCTGTGTTCTGCTATTTTTTACTGTATTCCACACACGTGGCTCTCTTTATTCAGTGCTACCGCTGCTGCCAACCTAACGAGTTCATCATGTCGGATACGCTAGTCTTGTACCCCTCCAAAATACAGGTCCGCCAAATAGACCTGGATCTCCACATTTTCCTTAACTTATTCAGGAAAAGCAGGAAAGGCTAGCCTCCTCGCTCTCTTCCCCAGTTCTTCTGGTTTTTTATTCCTTTCCTGGACCAGTTTAATGAGGCTTGTCATGACATCTATTGCTGTCCTCTCATTTGTATATTCAGCCATCAATTGTTTCTTCACTTTAACTGTGGATCTCTCTCTGGTAGTTTGCCAATAAATTCTGACGGCTCTCTTGTCGAAGTGTCAAATGCAACGCATACCGTCTCTTTTTCAGTCAATTCATAGATTAATTGACTTTGTTAACCGCTGCTAGCCAGCCCTCCAGTTCTTTCGCATCTCCCGCAAAACTCGAAAATCTGGACTCCCTTAGTAGACCCCACAACTCAGTAGACATCCGTTGTCCTACTTCGTCAATCTCTACCTCCAGCATCCAAATTCCCTCTTCCCCGTGATCAGACATTTAAATAAGTTCAGAAAAAACAACAGTCTATAAAAACGAAGAAAATCAATTGCGGAAATGGCAAGCAACCACAAATCGAGCTAAAAAACATTTCTTTTTCTTCTTTCTTTTCAGGGAAAACCAAAAAAGTGTCTTACCTGTCACATGGCTCCGAGATGGTCTCACTCTGTTTATTGGTCGACGAAAACTTATTTTCTCTCCTTTTACTTTTATGAGCGTTTCGAACCTAATGGTCAAAGTCCCTTCGGTACTCAGTATCTCCTTCATGCAGTGGTCTCTCGGAGTTGATTCCATTAGTCACCGCACCAATTTATGTGGTCATTCAGGGTCAAATCCTGGTAACAGAAACCAGATTGTGACGGCGTAACCGGAGCCGTGGCCTGCAGTTCCCTTTTGTCTGGATCGATCCTGGTCCGAGATCAAGCTATCAGCCCACACCTTTCGGTCTTTGATGGCGTTGACTCAGCAGCTGGTCTTTAAGTTGACCTCTTCAACTGTAATCTTTTTTACCCACGTTGTGATTTTTAATATTAAGAGAGCTAAGCTGAATTATCACTGGGGTACCTCAAGCAAGCTAAGCCAAATTGAACACACAATTTTGGGAATAAAACGGCACACAAATTTGGAAATTAAATGGGCGACGCCTGAGTAAATCATTAAATAGTATTTATACAAAAAAATTTAAAAATTAACAGGTCTTCTTTATCGTTTCTTTTCCCAACATGTTTCTAATAGTTGGCGACGGAACGAAAATTTCGGCTAATTTTTCTAAGAGTGGCCAGATTTGGTAAGTGGATAACTGGTAACATCAGTACCGTTGTTTGTACTTTGAAAATGGCACAAAGATATCGTCAGAGTTTTCTTCAGCGGATAACTCTGGTTATTATAACCTTGTTTATTATTATATCGTCGGAGATTTATTTTCTTATTCAGTCGATAACTCTGGTTATTATTATTATTATCAGGTTGGCACAAGAATATCTTCGGGTCTTTTCTTCTTCAGCAGGTGACTATTACTATTTGCTTCTGCAACTCCAACTGCAATTGACTCCAGCTCAAACTGCAAACTCCAACTATAACTGACTTCAGCCCCGTGGATATTAATGGGTGTCTTTTTTACTGGTGTGATGTAGTGAGGGCGCATAAGGAGTTTTATGCAAATATCCTAAAATTCAGCCAGTCCTCTTTCACGGCTTCACACTTTTAAATTTGAAAGATTCCATTTCCTCTGGGAGGGGCTATTACATGACGTCAATCTCCTTGACGTCTTGCTGTCTTCGTTTTATCTCCCACAGGGAAATTTCATTAAACCTAACGGCGCGACATGGGCAACAAGTGTCACCTGACCGTCACCCGGCAGCAACAACAGGACAGCAAAGGAGACCGTTTTTCCCAAAATCTGTCCCTTGCCTGGGAATGAATGACATGAGCAACAGGTGTCTCTGGACTGTGAACCTGCGACTGTGAGCAACAAAGAAGGAATTACCTTGAGAACATGAAAGGTCAGAACGTTAAACAACTGCGGACAACTAGAGAATGTCAAGCAAGAAAAGGAACAGACTGAAAATCTATATTTTTGGAATATGCGAAACGAGCTGGCCAAATAATGGAGACTTCAGCAGCGACAACCATACGCAGAAGGCAAAGAAATGAAGAAATGTGTTTTGGGATACTGCCAGTTCTCCAAAATAGTTCTCCTGGTCAAACTGAAAGGGAGACCGTTCAACATAGCAATTGTAGTCATCTATGCGCCAACAACACAAAGCACCGAGGAAGACATAGAAACTTTTTATTCCACTCTAGACAATGCCAAGGCACAATGTAAAATCCAAGAAATTAGAATCATCATGGGAGATTTGAATGCCAAAGTAGGCAAGGAGAGGGAAGGTATGACAACTAGCAACTTTGGTTTAGGAATCCACAACGAACGAGGAGAAAAATGGGTCCAATGGTGCATAGCAAATGACCAGGTAATAACTAACACCTGGTTTCAAGAACACACACGACGTCTATGAACATGGAGAAGCCCAGGAGGTGACACAAAAAATCATAACCATAAACAACAGATTTAGAAATGCAGTGGTTCAAAGCAAAGTCTATCCAGGCGCTGACTGGAAGCAACCACGTCCCAGTCATCTGAAAACTAAAGGTGAAACTCCGGAGATTGAAGAAGCCTAGAGCAGCACCAAAACTGAAATACAACACATTCGTGAATGACCTCAACTTACAGAAAGAATACACTAACAGCGTGAAAATCAAATACGAAAAACAAATTGGAAAAGAACACTTGAAATGGGACTCGCTAAAGGAAGCAATACTGACGAAAATGCAGACAGACTAAAGACGAATGGCTCAATGACAAATGTGCAGAAGTAGAGAGCTTGAGCAGGAATAATAAAGCAGACATCCATCAAGATATAAAAGAACTGGCAGGACAAAAAACTGCTGCTCAATAGGATGTATAAAATCTAAGGATGGAACAATCATTTTGGAGAAAGCGGAAGTACGCCATAGATAGGAAGAATATATAATAGATCTTTTCCACGACAAGAGAGAGCAACCGTTAATACGCAAAGATAAGGACGGACAAAAAATATTAAAGTGTGAAGTGGAATCTGCAATAGCCAAACTGAATAGAAACAAAGTAACTGGAACAGACAGCATAGTCATAGAGCTGCGGATAGCCCTGGAAGATATAGAGAAAATTAAAGAAATAATGGATGACATTTATAGTAGTGGTGTAGTACAAGATGACCTCAGCAAGCCTATTTTCAAAGCACTACCTAAGACGCCAGAAGCAAACGAGTGCGAACTCCACAGAACCATCAGTTTAATGAGCCATATAACAAAACTGATCGAATGAATAGAGGAATGCCATATTTATGATTAGGATGCTCTCTGAAAGGGCAATACAAATGAAGAGGGACTTATACCTGTACTTTATTGATTATGCGAAGGCGTTTAACAAAATACGTCACAAAGAATTGATGGAGATGATTTGACATATTTGGGAAAGACTTAAGAGTAATCAAGAATCTTAACTGGCAGCAAACCGCTTGTACACGGACAGGTAATGAAATCAGCAGATAGAAAGGGGCGTAAGACAAGGATACCTTCTTTGCTAATTTCTTTGCCCTATAGACGCAGAACCTGTTACCTGTACTTTAGTTGTTTATTTCCACGCTTTATACACGCAATAGCTCCTAACTTGAACTTATTTACTCATTTATTTGCTTTATACAGACAGAATCTCCTACCTGTACCTTATTTTTCCATTTCTTTGATTTATACATGCCTAATCTTCTACCTGTAACTTATTTGCTCATTTCTTCGCTTTATAAACGTAGAATTTCTTACGTGTGTCTTTTTTTGCTTAATTCTTTACTGTATACACGCTAAAGCTATCTTCAAAAATATCGTCATTTACTCTTACCACTCATTCAACTTTCTATTCATTAACCCTCTTCTTTGACTGACACTTGAACAATGTATAGTTTGAACTTTAGTCAAGAAAATGCAAAGATTTTGAGAATAATTAACTGTTGAAATGCATTGCAATCCGGAATGAAGCGATTATCAGTATCAGCAATTGATTTCAATATTACTGTACAACTGAAATGCATTCTTAATGCTTTTACACTCGTAAAATTTTGAAATGTATGAGATCAGCAATTAATTGTAACGACATTGTGCTTCGATACCATTATTTAATTAATCTATTGGAGTTAGTTAATCTATCATCAAAATCAGTTAGCTCTTTTCGCAACAATTAGATGGTATGTGTATATATATATTATATACGGTTTTATTTTCATTTGCAGGGAAACCAGGTTTCTGTCCTCATACCGATGTAAATATAGATACAACCTGTCCTGTTTACTGCAGTGATGACTATGACTGTCTTGGAAGTAAGTATAATAATAATAATAATAATAATAATAATAATAATAATAATTCTAAAATTATAGACCAATAAAACTTTTGACCACCACATATAAGTTGCTCACGCATGTCCTGACGAAGTTTACCTACTCTTTACTTGATGAAAACAGCATTCTTTGTCTAGAAACGAAGGGATATCCAAGAGGTTCATATGGTTAAAAAAGATCAAATACGAGTAAATAAAATGATCTAGGAAAGTTGTTCTGTGGTTTCTATCTTCAATTTTGTCTTCAAATCTCTGTGTCACACTTTCGTAGAACATTTCCCAGGTACTTAAATTTTTGTACCTACTTGATTTTAGTATCCACGCCTGTATTTGGGATTGTAAACTGCTCTTTTTGGCTGATGACCATACATTCGGTTTTCTTGCAGTTTATTGGTAGCCCTTTTTTGTCACTTTCTACAGCTGCCGTCTGTACAAGGCCTTGTAGTTTCCTTTCCCCGTCTGCAATCAGCACTGTATCATCTGCGTACTTTATATTGTTCAAATTGTCGCCTCCGATGACAAATCATGGCATAACATGTAGTGTCCTCAGGCTACCAGTTCTAATTGTTTGAATATCCGGTGAGAAATCTTTCAAGAAGACTCCATGATGACCATCTGTTCCGACTGCCTTTAAACTTCACTTTCCAAATTTTAAACATTATTGGATGTCAAAAATCTACCATCTATTGAAGAAGTGCAAAAGTTTCAGGAGAATATTTGTAGCAACCCAAAGGAATATACCCCAATGCAGTAGATCAAACGAGAACAAGAAATAATAACAAAAAGACCTGTGAAAGAATGGGAAAATATATCCAAGAATAATACAAGAAAAGCGCTAACGAAATCCAAGAAAAGGAAATTTACAGGAAATAACAAGATACCCGCCATTTGGGTCTATCATGGGTCATCAATCCATAAAATTTTAGCGCAAACTCTATCAAGGTTAATTAATTAGATTCCAAAAGTTGCTATATATCTCCTACCAAGAATATGTGAATCAGATGATCCAAAAATTTATAGGCCAATAGCATGATTATCCACGGGATATAAATTGATCATGTCTATCCTGTCGAGATGTACCTACTCTTTTCTGAAATATAAGGAATGTCCAGTAGGTTTATATGGTGGCAAAAATCAATAATAAACAAAATGATCCTGGAAAAGTGCAGAAAAAGGGTAGAAATCTCTGCACAGCTTGGATAGATTACCATAAAGCCTTTGATAGTGTGCCACACTTTTGGATCCTTAAAGATTTGGACATGCGCAAGTCTCCTCGGTGATAGTAAATTTCTTTAAATATAGCATAGAAATGTGGAAAACCACGTTGTACCTGAATCTCACCAAAGATACTGCCGCTTCCAATTGTTTGAATATCCGAAAAGAAATCTTTAAAGGAGACTCCCTGTTACTGCTTTTTGGTTCTTTCTGTCCTTAATTCTCTTTTTGCATGAACTAAACATAACTATTGATAGAATTTTTAAAAAAATACTTAATCATTAACTCTACATGAATGATCTCAAACACTTTGCAAAAGGCGACAATGAGCTGAAAGGTATCATTAATACTGTAAAAGCTTTCAGTGACATAAATAATAATAAAAAATATCCCTGATATATCATTTATAATAACGAACAACACGAGAACCAAAAATAGAAAGTAAAATCTAAAAACTGTCAGTTTACAATATGCACCTGATGATTGAATAGTGCATTAAACTTGGTGTCGTGGTATACAGATAGGATAATATGTATATTTATTAATATATATGTGTGTGTGTTTGTGTGTGCGTGTGCACGCGCGTTACAAAAATAATGACACTGGAAAAGATATTTGTGCGACACGTTTCATCCTCTAGGACTTGACCAAACGGACATATTGTTTCTGTTGTTGCAACTACACACGGGCAAGAATAGCATGCTTACATTTTAAATTTAATCTTTTGTAAGATGTAATTGGGTATATAGCCGATGTCATTTAAATTCGTTTTGTTTATGAGTTTATCACATTTGTTAATTATTGTCCAAAATTTATATATATATATATATATATATATATATATATATATGTGTGTGTATATATATATATATATATATATATATATATATATATTCACGAAATAAATTATTACGGATAGATTTATAAAAAAATTGTCTAATTTACATTCATTACTCAGTTACTTTGCAACATAGAGTTCCCATCAGAGTGATATCCTTCGTGGAACTATCTATACCATTTTCCAAGGATACTAATTATATATATATATATATATATATATATATATATATATATATGTGTGTGTGTGTGTGTGTGTGTGTGTGTGTGTGTGTGTGTGTGTTTGTTAGTGTGTGTGTTCGTGAAAGAAAACGTTTTTCAAAAATAATTAATAAATAAAAAATAATAAAAAATAAAAATAATTTTATATGCCTTTTAAAATTTTAAATTCATTTAAAATGTGAACAGCTTTCTTTAATTTTTAGATATTTTTAATTTGACATTTTATATTAAAAATATTACTTTGTTATAAAATATTTTCCAACCATTTTTCTATTTATATTTAGACAAGAAATGCTGCAATGTTGGCTGTATGAAAGACTGTGCGGAGCCTAATTTTTTATATCCAAGTCTAAAAAGTCTGGGCTAAGACAAAGATTGTTAACAGCAGTAACATCCCAAATAACGTAGCGTAAAGCAGGAAAGAATTGTTTAAAAAATGGTATGACATGAAGAGAGAAATCTTATTTACTCAACAATGTTTTGATGATGACATTTTTAAAATAAAAATAACCCTAAGTTCAAGAGGAACGTGAATTTTAAATGCACTGTGGAAGCAACACTTGTATCCTAACATTATTATTACTAAATATCCTTTTTTTTCAAATAAAAATGAAATCTTTTACATTTTTCTCGTTCATTTTTCAAAGTATCTACCTTACCGGTAACATTATAAAAATGATTTCTTTTCAGTTTATCAATTCATACATAGCCCAACAAATATCCAGGTGTATGGATTTTTCTACCTAAAGATGTTTTTACAACATACATCTAATGTCTTTTGATACGTGTTTTCTCCAGTTTTGTTTGATACATTTCTTTGAGTAATTGTATTTTATGTGGTTTTATTTTATTATTATTTCTTTGAATTTGCACTTTCTGTGTCTCTATTTTATATAACCTGCTGTTTTCACCCACTTCTTCCCAATTATTCTGCCCATCTATCCTTATTCTCACTTGATTACCAATTCCTAATCTAGGTAAGTCATGTAGCACAATGCTTTATAACATTTCCTGATTATTTCCTGATAGGAACGGTTTCTATTTTCTGTCTAGTTTCTTTTCATGACATGGTAATATAGTTCTTATTTTTTCCTATTAATCCTTCCGATTGTCTTTTGTTGTCAGCAGAAATCAGTGTCTGCAATATGCTCATAATTCGATGAGTATATATGGTTGTTTTCTTAATCTCTTGGCTATTTTCATTGCTTATTTTGCCTCTCTGTTAGTTTGTACGAAATACGGACTGTTTTGTTGTAAATTTCAAATTTTTCTGTAAATTGTTTAAAACTGTCACGTTTATATGATCCACCATTATCGCTGACCACCATACCAGGAATACTGTATTTGCTGAATAAGTTTTTCCTTTTCTTAATTATATTACAACTGATTAACTGATTTATGCCAATCATTAATCTACCGCACAAAGTAATGGTAACTGACTGTGAGAAGTTATTCTAACCAGTCAATTTTTTCTCGCAAGAGACATGGTCGCCCAAACTGGTATCATGCATGGCACTTAACTAATAAATTTATGAGAATATCTGGTGGTTTTTTCATTGCTGATTCTGCCTTTCCATTAATCCACAGAAATGTGGAGTACTTGTTATGCGGTCAAATCCATATTTGTAAACAATTTAACTATTCAAATGCAAAATAAATAATGTGTCTAAAAAAATTACAGACATGTCATGATAGATCATTCAATTTTATTTAAATCAACAATGCTTTGCGACAATTTTTTACATCAACATGAAATGATTCTTGTGGAAAATTTGAATAGTTTTAACACTTTCAACATTATAGTTAAAAAATAATGAATTTTATATAAGGTTCTTTTTTTTCTTGGCTTAGCATGATCAAAACAAATTCGCAGATTTTGGAAAAAAGCAGAATTACGTCAAAATCTGCGAAAGCTTTTTATAATCAGTTGTGCTTATTTTAATTAAAAAAACAAATGTTTATAAGATAGCAAGGATCACGAAGCACTGCCCAGACCCCCCTCTCTCTCTCTCTCTCTCTCTCTCTCTCTCTCTCTCTTTCTCTCTCTCTTTGTCCGTCTTCTATTGAGGAATGTTTAAGTTTTTAATTTCTGTTAGGTGGACTATCTCCTCTGAAAAATGAACTGGTCTCAATAAATTTTTTTAAATACGCTGTAATTCCTGGGCATTATATTGACATGTTGGCTATTCCTTTACATATATCTAGGCATAAATGTGTTTGGATTTTAACGTTTTCAATCTCAACATTCATGAGATAATTATTCTCGCCTCATAAATGTCTTTTACTGCTGTCAGTTCAATTTTGCACTTAAAATAATGATATACAAGGTTATATACATATTAGGTTGTTACAAAATAATAGCCGATTTCAGAAATATATGTTTATTCTTGAAAAATTAACTGAAGAAATGTTGAAATTAGAAATACGAGTCTTGAGCATTAATGCACCTCTGCCATTGATCGACAAGATATTTATTTCTCGTTGATAAAAAGTTATTTGCTGTGATGCAACAAAATCTTTGTAAGCTGGTACCACTTCTGATTTGGACCAAAAAGTTTTACCATTTAAACTGTGCGCAAGTGCTTAAAAGATGATAATTAGTGAGTAAAAGATCATGAGAATATGGAGAATATGGTAAACTCTCGTATCTCAAGTCTGTGTGCTTCTGCAAAATCTTTCTTGCAAAATTTGGCCGAGCATTACTGTGGAGCAGAATTAGATCACATTGATTCACCAATGTAAGTCTCACTTTTTGCAAGCGTAAAGGCATTTTAGCAAGTTTATTGCAGCAAAGCTCTGCATTAATGCTCCAGAAAGCTGTATTGAATTTCATTAATTGTATACCACCAGAAAGTTACCATAATTTTTGCTGATGCAATTTTTGCTTTAGGAAATGGTTGGGGGACTCATCACAAACACGCCATTGAGCTGATCGTTTACGGTTATCAAAAAGTATCCATTTTGCATCGCAAGTGACTATTCGGTCAAGAAAGTGTCATTAATGTTACACAGAAAGAGCATCGTGCACACATGAAAACACCTAAGATTTTTATTTTGTTGAGATCAAATATTTACCGAGTTTTTTTTATCTTACAAATACTCTTCAAATGGCATGAGACTTTTGCAGTGCTGACACCAAGCATCTGAGATACTTCTCCGACACTTTGATGTGAGTTTTACTCAACAATTTGCTTATTTCTTTGGTTTATACACGCAGAATATCTTGCTTTAACTTGACTTTTAAAACCATATACTTCCTGTTATTTAGGTAAAGTTTCTTTATCTAAAAAGAAATGAGCTTCCCATCTCATTCTTCGAATCAAATCTTCTGTTTTGTAAAATAATCTTACGAAATATTCCCTTTTGTTGGTATAAGGTATATTTTTCAGAGAGTTCCTGGAATTTATCTTTTCAATATTTTGTTAAAAAATAAATGTATACAGTGCTCTACCCACGTGGGGGCGATTTATATACAATTGAAGACAACCAATAGTCTTAGTATTTTGTATTCTCCGCGATTTACATTTTTCAAAATTGCTCAATAAAACATATATCCTAGAGCATAACATAATTATAATTAAATTTGTTTTTCTTTATTTTAAATTAATTTAATTTATATTGCGACACGACACAGAAATTGCGATGTTTCGAGATTTTACCCTCACATCAGTCAATGTTGACTCATTGTTGAGAAAATGATTTACATTTCAATGCAGAAAAAATAAGCGTGTAATTTAAAGAGTTAATATGAATGGTGGAAGAAAGAGCAATTTATATGTGTATTTAATTTAACTAATCAGAATGAAGTTCAACTTTTAAATTTGAAAATATCAGTTATATTTTTGGGGAATATATAGTTTCTTTCAAACTTAACCGGAAATTGTCAGTCTCTTGAACTACCATCTAGACTGCTTTTTTTCCGGTGTGATGTATCCATTATTGTTACAAGATTATTGTGTTAGCTTTCTCTGTAACCAGCATGTTTTTAAAACAAAAAAGAAATAAAGAGAAATTTTATATTTTTTATTTGATTTAAAGAAACCTTTGAGTATGGTTATACTAATTTTATTTTCGGTTCCGAATGCATTGTTTCCAAATTTTTCAAAAACTCATAATTTGTATATATGAAGGTATGGATGGAATAAAATTCCGCATCCAAAAAACACTATTCTTAAAAAAGTGCTCAATGCAAATTAAAGCGAATAATATTTGTTTAAAATTTATGTCATGTTATAATATGACTACAAAAGTAGCTAGTTTGATTCGACGCTTCTTGTGTCTTATCAAATGATGATGCTGATATGAAGAGTTTTAGAACTTTCAAAACTAGACAAACCTCCTCAATAGGGGAGACGTAGTCTGTGATGAGCAATCGATGTACAAGAAAATTTTTAATTTGAAAGACATGACAACAGACACTAAATAGAATTTATTGGTACGTTAATGTTTATTATGTAACTCCAGTAAATCGCGGAAAATACAGCACAGGATGAAGAAAAAAGATCCCAAACTTAATAAACACGAACTTTTTTCATCAAAATTTTATTATTATTATTAAGAGGAAAATCAACGTAGCTTTTTATATTATTAAAAATTTCTAATCTCTTTTAATACGTTCGAAATTTTTGTAAAAATCTTGTTTTTATTTCAGTTAGAGAGTAATCAAATCGTTACGAAAGTTTACAATGGAAAACCTAATATTAGATAACTCAGTTTTTTTCGGTTAAAAAAAACATAATTTGAAAATTTTTGCAAAAATCAAGCAAATATGGGATTTTAATAAAACTTCCGGAGATATTCACAAATGAATGATATTATTTTTAGAATTATTATTTTAAAAAAATATTATTAAATTATTTTTTTAAATCTGTTACCTCGTCTCCACTTAAATTCGCGAAATTTTAACAAAGTAAATTTTGTTGGCAAAATTGATTTTATTAGTTAAATGTAAATCATCTATTATTTTTTTAAATTTTGCCTTTATTTCCGAAAATCTACTCATAATAATAAAATAAAAAAATGCAATATAACTACGAAATTATTTCATGTAATAATCTTTTAAGTTTTGTTGTGGTTAGTTTACAATCTTATTAAGCTAAGATTATATTTACTAATCGAAAATTAAAAATTTTAATACGTTCCTTCTTATTTTTAAAATAATTTTTATATTTCTGTGTATATAATTTTTTCTGTTTGGTAATTTCTGTGTGAATGTTAAAAGGTCATGTGTTTAAAAGTTTCTTTCACTTACAGGAAAAAAGTTGTACAATTATGTCAATTATGATCGCTATACAATTATCTTATCTTATCTAACATCTGTCAAAACATACGGTGGAAAGGTCAGAACGTTGAACTCTGTTTTTAAGAAATGTTTTATTCTAAATTCCATGTTATAAATAACTAATACTTGTGTATATCAGATTAATGTAAGTTTAATTTGCTAATTTTTTAAAATCATGTATCCCAGATGTATATTTTATTTTTGCAAAATCTTTAAAACCGAGAAATAAGTTTTGTTTACAAATGTGTCTATCGCTTCAAAATGGCCGAAAAATTGAAAGATTAAAAAGAAAATTGAAAACTTTTAGATTTCAGTCAATATATTTTCTGTTTGAAATACACCAGCGTATTTTACTTATTGGAAATAGTAAATTTAATCATTTACTTTTCAATTAAAACTAAAATAAAATTTTGAGAAAACTTTTATTTTAAGAAAATTCAATTTAAAATTTAGATATCGAAGATGAGTGGCGGTATCTAATGTTAGTTTTTGATTGAAATAGAGATCAGTATTACTAACTGAATATTAATTTCATATGAAATAAAATTTAATTTATTTCAAAATGTCATAACAAGTTAATTTTAGAATCTACATCTATTAAATTCTAAAATTAATGAAGCATTAGGCTTAGATGATTATAAAGTTATTCAATTATGAAACGGGGCAGAGAGATTGACACACACATATACATATATATACACAACCACACGTATACAAATAAACTTATACTTGCACATACATTATGAAAAGAATAAGTAAAGAACAAGTAAGAAAAAGTGTCTTTAATCCAATCTTTAACAAGAAATGAATGAATAAATGAATGAATGCTGTTCTCATAGAGACTTTTATAACACATGCAAAAAATACTTATGTATATAAACAAGTGTCCACACGTGGAGAAATACATATCTGTTACGTCCAACGCATAGCAAAGTATCAGAAGGAACAAAAAGAAAAATCTTTAACTTTAATAAAATCCATTGGTATTTTGGATTCATGAAGTATTTGTGAAAAAATCTGAAAGTAGTGTAATGTTTTAATATCGAGTTTATGGTTATTAATATATTTTCAACGTATTGATATTACAACAGACTTTTTAAATAAATTTTTAATAATAATTTTTGATAAAAACTATATATATATATATATATATATATATATATATATATATATATATATATTATGAAAAAAAATTTCATTTAGGTACCTCCAATTAATCGCTAAAAAGTAGCATGAAACAGCATAGTATGAATAAAAAAAGTTCATAAACTTAATAAAACAAAATTTTTCCATCAAAATATTTATGCTATTATTAAGAGGAAAGATCAAAGCAATTTTTAATTATTTTTTAAAAATTTTTAATCCCTGCTAACATTTTCGAAATTTTGTTAGAAAATGTTTTTATTTGTGTTAGCGGCTAAAAAAATGTTTACGCCTGTTTTACAATGGGTAACGAAATGATGACACAACCCACTTTTTTTCCAGGTGACAAACGCATTAATTTGAAAATTCTCGCAAAAATCAAATAATAGTCAGATTTGAATGAAACTTTCAGTACTCATTCACAAATAAATGAAATTATTTTTGAAATTATTATGTTTTTAATATCTGGGTGAAAATATTTTTTGAACTCTGTTACCCCACCTATACGTAAATCCTTGAAATTTTAATAAATTTTAATTAACTGTAAAAATTGTTTTTATTCCTTAAATGCAGGACCCATTGGGGCATATAAATCATCTACGTTTTTTTATTTTAAAGTGGACAACCTGACCGATGAGTAAGATAAAAATGCAATAAAACTCTGATATAATTTAATTTGATAAACTTTTAATTGCTGGAATAAATAATAATTATTAAGAACATTATAGTCTGAAGAAAAAAAATTTTCGTTTACTAATAAAATTTTGAAATAATTGTTTTTATTTTTTTTTATTATAATAATTCATGAAAGTGTGACAAATATTTTAAAAACTTTTTATAGAAACGTTGTTGAATTTCTTTTTTACTTAAGAATTGATTATTATATTGCCTATCGAAAATTGAAAAGTCTAATAAAAATCGTACAGAAATTTTATTTTTAAAATAATTAAACAAAATAAATTTGTGTGTAAATATGGTAATTTTTATTAAGTACGGCATTCCATAGGGGTCATAACAAGTTTCCGTAGAGGTTGTATTGTTTTTAGAAGTGTTTGAATGAATTCCCCTTAAATCGAAAACGACACAAACCACACTTTGATTCTAATTTCATTCTTTTTTTTATTAAATTAAAATTATTCTAAAAGAAATTTAAATTTAAAATTTTTCAGAAAGCATATTAATAAATATTTTCAGAAAAATATGTAATATTTAAACATAAAAATATTTAATATTTCAGAAAAATATTAATAAATAACATAATATAACTTAGTGCGGTTATTTTAATTTAATTCTTTCTTATTAAATTATTAAAAAAGAAATTTAAATTTTTATTTATTCAGAAAGCATATTTTTAATATTCAGAAAGTATATTTTTATTCATTCATAAAGCATATTTTTATTTATTCAGAAAGCATTGTCTGGCTATAAATCTAAACTAAAATTCTATAAAATATTATATACTTGCTGAAAATATTATGTTAAATTTTACTATTTAGTTAAAAAAACAACAACAAAAATTTAAAGTTCCAAATGTTACGTTTTAAGCTACATTAATTTTTTGTCATTTTCGGTCGCCATCCAAACGTCATTAACACCTACTGATAGTCAATAAATCATTTGTCACCTAAGATAACGCAGATAAGAGGGCTACCGTAATGAAAGAGAGATTTATATCGTAAATTTCCAGGCAGTAAGCACTTACTACTTGTTTGAAATCAGATAAAAGTAAGTTTCAGTTATAAAAATCGACTTAAATAACGTATCAAGGAGGTATATATATGTTTGTTTTTTTCAAGATTTTTAAAACAGAAATTTGGCTACTGTTTACATAATGTGTCGATCAATCAATAATGGCGGTAAATTTTTAAAAAAATTTTTCTCAGCAGTTAAATTTTTGATTCCGATCAATATAATTTCGGTTTGAACTAAACCAGGGTATTTTGCTTACTGTAATTAGTAAATTTAATCTCTTGACTTTCAATTAAAGCTAAAATTAAAGCTTCAAGAAAAATTTTTATTTTTAAAAATTTGAATTGAGGTATCGAAATGTGCAGTGATTTAATTGAAGGTACCTATATATATATATATATATATATAGATATATATATATATATATATATATATATATATATATATATATATAATGTAGCACACTTAGTATACTATCTAGGTAAATTCCGATAGAGACGAACTCAAAAAAACTCAGTGTTAAATTCATTTATTCAATTTAACAGAGTAATAAAATTTTGAAAATATTTAGGATTATTACAATAGGTAATACATATTTCACCGCATATTGCGGCTCTTCAGACCCAAATGGTACAACAGTTGGTTCTCAAAAATTCCCTAATTTTTTTTTTTTACATAGACGCTCACATGTCCATATTTAGGATAGACATTTGCAACGGTTATTTACGAAAAATTTCTCGCTCATTTGAAAAGAACTTCAATTAATAAAATAAAGCAAGGATAAAGAAAAAGTAGACGATTGATTAAAGGAAAGAAGAGAAGAAAGGAAAACAGAGAAAAAGAAAGGTCAAAGAGATACAATAAAAAGAAAATAAACAGTATCCAGAGAAATAAATGTCTCCATGTATCGAAAACGCGTCTCTAACAACCGTCTGCTTTCTTAGAAAAATATGACGTGGAAAATTTCACTCTGACATTTAGTTTCAAATATAATGGGATATATTTACGGTACAAAAATAAATTATATCTCATAATTTTAATACAATTTGAAAAAATAACTATTCTTACTATTATTTTAAAAGTTCATATTAATTTTTAAAAATTCAGTTAAAAAATAAAAATTATAATTCAATATAAAAAAGAAAGACAGAAAGAAAAAGAAAGAGAGCGAGATAAAACAGAATTTAAAATAATTTTTAAAAAACCTAGATCGAAACCAACGTCTATTCCGCTAATATTCCTTCTTAGAAACACGACATGGCATTTATTCTTAAATTAAAATATACCGACTATTGAGTATATTTTTGGTGAAAAATAAATCATAAATCATACATCCTAATATGAATTACAATATAACCACTAGTAGTAACTTATTATGGATATAACTGAAATAATAATTCCTAGTAAGAAAAAATAAATAAAATATTAAAATAAAATTCTTTAAAAAAATCTTAAATAATAATAATAATAATAATAGCTAATAATAATAAAAATAATAAATACAGATAAATAATAATAATAATAATAATAATAATAATAATAATAATGAAAATATAACTAATATCTATGTATATATATATATATGTATGTGTGTATCAAACAAAATTTCTCTAAGACGTTAATGATAATAATAATAATAATATTCATTCTGTTAAAAATAGGGGGATGAATAAAGGAAGAAAGAAAAAGAAAGAGAGCAAGAATGAAAGGAATTTAAAATAATTTAAAATAAACGTCCTAGGTCGAAACCGACGTCTATTACATTAATATTCATTCTTAGTAACGCGATATATGATTTACTCTTAAATTAAGATATACCGACTATGGGGTATATTTGTGGTGAAAAATAAATCGTAAATCATACGTTCTAATATAAATTACAATATAACCACTAATAGTAATTTATTATAGATATAGTTAAATTAATAACTCCTAGTAAGAAAAAATAAATAAATAAAATACTAAAATACAATCTTTAAAAAAAGATCTTAAATAATAATAATAATAATAATAATAATAATAATAATAATAAAGACATATATATATATATATATATATATATATATATATATATATGGGCGGACGCGCATGCGTGTGTGGCTTTGCGCACGTCAATGGGTGTACAAATGTGTATATATGTCTGCGCGTGTCATGACAACAAATTTTCCTCCCACTTCCACAAAAATAGACGAATATACGCAGTCCTACATATGGCTAATTAAAAAAAAAAAATAATCAGTTTGTCTGACGATCGCAAGAGCGTGAAACCCAGGGTTACAAACTCACATTTATCTATATGAATATGTCAGCTCTATCACTGATATTGAGCGCTTTCAAATGCGTACCGCGCGTATATAATATATAAATAATATAATATATATAACAATTTGCATATATATATAGATATTTATAATTATATACATACACTTTTCACACACACACACACACACACACACACACACACACACACACACACACACACATACACACACATATATATATATGTATGTATGTATGTATGTATTTATGTATGTATCAAAAAATTTCTGTAAGACGTTAATAATAATAATAATAATAATAATAATAATAATAAGAAGAAGAAGAAGAAGAAGAAGAAGAAGAAGAAGAAGCTTAGGTGTAAATGAGAGCGAAAAAATTCACCATAAAAAATGAAAGAAATAGTGCGTAAAGAGTATTATAGAAGACTACGAATGATATTAAAAACTGAATTGAATTCTCAGAAAAGAATTATGGCCATTAATAACCTTGCAATCCCAGTTGTCCAATATAGTTTCAACATCTTAAACTGGGCTCTAAACGACATCAGGCGAATGGATTCTAACACAAGAAAGCTTCTTTCTAAGCATAAGATGCATCATCCAAAGGCTGATGTAGACCGTCTATACATACCCCGTAAAGAAGGTGGAAGAGGTCTTATTCAGCTAGAATTGTCATACAAGACAACAAGTATGGGCTTACTAACATACATAGAAACAACAAAGGACTGGATGATACAACTAGTAAGGCAACATGAAGAAAGAAAGAAAAAATATTTAATAATAAAAGAAGGCAGTAAATACAAACAAGATTTACATTTAGTAGATTCTGTAGAAAAGCAAAAAAGAAGCCTGGAACCAACTATTGCGGCAAAAGATATGAAAATGAAAGCCAAAGATAAAGCTCTTGAACAGATGAAACAACGCTGGTAAGACAAACTTCTGCATGGCCAATATCCAGAACGTGCCAATAAATCTAATGTTGATAAAGTTGATAATGTTGATAAATACTCATCGATGGTTACGTGCATCTGTATTAAAGTCTGACTCTGAAGGCTTTATTCTTGCAGCGCAAGACCAAAGTCTTTTCACTAGAAACTTTCAGGCAAATATTATACATAATAATATGGATCCAAAATGCAGGTTTTGTGATAAACACCAAGAAACAATACACCATCTAATCTCAGGCTGTTCTGTACTTGCTCCAAATGAATATAAAAATCGCTACGATAGAGTGGGGCAATATTTACATTGAACAATGTGCAAACACTACGGAAAATATTTAAACAAACACTGGTATGAACATCACCCAGCACCGGTTACAGAAATAGAAGATGTCACCATTCTATGGGATTACACCATCTACACAGACAGAAAAACTGAAGCAAATCGGCCGGACATTATTGTTAAAAAACAGAAAGAAAAAAATTGTCTATTAATTGATATGGCTTGTCCAGCGGATTGCAACATAGCAACCAAGAAATTTGAACAACTGTCAAAATATAAAGACCTGGAAATTGAAATAGAAAAAGTGTGGAAATTGAAAAATAAGAGTTCTGCAGTGATAGTAGGTGCGCTTGGAATGATAAAAAATGGAACAAAACAACACATTGAAAAATCCCTAAAAACCCCAGCTTAAGAGATATACAACAAATTGTCTTATTAAGTACAGCCCACACACTAAGGAGAACTTTGTCTATGTAACGCTAGGGATGATAGGGGAGATAGCAAAAACATGAAATGGATCCATAACAAAACACCACGACCTGCCTTCGGTCTTTCCTCAGACTTGGTTGGTTATGCGACCATAGCAAAAATCGAAATATGACGAAAAATGACATAATAATAATATAATCATTCTATCAAAATCGAAGAAAAAGGAATCTTAAAAATATACCTATAAATATAAAAATTACAAAAATAAACAACAAAAATAAAAATCTTTTGCTGTAAAATGATATTAACAGCACATTCCAGACTTTTCCCAAAATAAACACCTTTTTAAATTAAATTAATGCAAATTAATTTATATTAATTCAAATCACAATCAGGATTTATCTAGACTATTTTATATTTATTTTTCTGTCTGCATTTAAATATTAATTCATTCCGCTGATTAATGAGTTCCTTCGGATATTTTATAATCATCAATTTTTCCTCCAGGCATAAATTGCATCTATCCCTAAAATTGTTGGGAGTGTTAGCGTATTTAACAATCCGCCATCTGACCAGTGGGGTAAATCCTCCATCTTTAATATTCCAGTATTTTTTTAGACAGGGCAGTTTGATTTTTTAAGGAGGCGTTGGAAAAAGAGTGTCTGTGGTTGTACAGTCTGTTTCCAACTACCTCCACACATCCCTATATAAACACCTTTTTTGCTAGAATCCTCCACTGGACAAATAGACATCTTTTTCGGAATTACACCTGCCATCAACGGGACAATTAGTTTTATTGATGCAATTACAGGAAGGTTTGTCTTTCAAAGATTTGCTATAGAAGTCTCTAAGTAATTTATTATTATGTGAATTAATTGTTTTGCGTGTTTTTAGTGGTAGAACAACTACTTTTAAGAGTTTATATATATATATATATATATATATATATATATATATGCAATTCGAAATTAGCCACACTCTCGCAAAAAAAGTGTGTATGTTAGGATATTTGGTTTTTGAGTCGAATAAGATATTTCATTATTGACATTATCCTTTCATTATTTTTGCTGAGATATGTTTAAAGGAAGGTAGTTGCTTTTTGCTCAGCATATATATAGTTATATTCTATATCATGTCTCTAATAATTATCGCTCTTCCGAGATCAATTTTGTGGAAAAATTTAGTAACTCTAAAAGAAAAAAATAGAAGCAGGAAAATTATATGGTATAACCCTCTATTTAATCAGTTAGTTGATTTTAAACTGGGACATAATTTTCTTAAACTAATAGATAAACACTTCCCTAAAAATAACCCTTTAAGCAAAATGTTTAATAGAAATACAATAAAACTCAGTTATTAAAAAATAATTAAATTACGTAACAATAAAAGTTTGAAATCAAACAATCCATCGAATATGGTTTTGTTCGAGTTGGACGTTCTAGTTTATCCTTGCTGGATGTCTCGTTCACCATGTGTTATCATACTGATATTTGCCGGGCATACGGCCCGCCATTGATCGGCGGGTTGTATGGTTGTGGGGTGTTCTGCCCGACATCGGATGTCGCGAAGGCGGAGACTAGTATAAAGTTCGGAAACAGTGTGGGAGTTGGGCCTTGAGAATCATGGTTATTAGATGTTGGTTTGGTGGTTGGTGCTATGGGGAAGCGTGTTGGGTATTGGCTGGATGGTATGTGCTGGATTGGGGTCTGTCGAGTATGGGTGCCATAATTGGTATCGGATTGGGTGCCTCATGGCTGCATGGGTTGACGATCGGGGTTGGGTTGAATACTTGCCGGGTGTTAGTGTGGTGATATGTGCCGGATTGAATGTCTAGGGGAAATTCGTTGGAGCTTTCCGGGTCGGATGAATGTACCCATCAAATAAAGTAAAATTAATGTCTATGTATGTATGTATGTATGTATGTATGTATGTATGTATGTAGGTGTCCATCTATTTTTTGTACTAGTAGACATATTAGTATTTTGCTTTACTTGCTGATTTGTATGTGTATGTATGCATATATTGTATGTGTGTGTATATCTTATATATATGTATATATGCTTTTATATATGTGTGTATATATTCATATTTGTATGTATATATGTTCAGATGTCCATGTATGCATGACTATATATATATATATATATATATATATATATATATATATATATATAAGGAAAGGGCTTAACGGTAAAATTCTAAAGGATATCGTATTGGTATTAATTGTTAAAAAATTAGATATTAATCTGATCCAGCCAGAAGGCTTGTAGTGAAAAAAACAAATTCTAGATTTAAATATTCAAATGCTAAACACTGACTCGTCGATTTTGTTAGAAATAAACGAATTTTCTCGAATTTACAAAACCTTTGCTAAGCACACACAAAACTCGCAAAATTTCACACCTCGATGCGAAATTTTTTGGTCAATAGAAAACTAGGAAACTTCTAAAAACTTTCCTTTGAAACGCCAGAATCACATCCGGGATTGATTTCTTAAATGTAGTTTTTCAGTTCCGGTAAAAGATTTTTGCGTGGCTGTTATAGATTTGGTAAAATTCAATGTTTTGTAAAATATAAAATCAATGTTCTTCAATATTTAAAACAATAGATTCACTTCCACTAGGACATTTTTCGTATGCATTTAAATTAATTGTACTTTCCTTTGAAAACATTATTATATTTTTAAAGAAATTGGCATGCCCGACATTTATGTAAAATCAGACCACACATGTATAATTTCAATCTGATATGCAGCTTGTTTAATGACATGGAAAATATGTGAAATACTTCAGTTTTTTAAGATTAAGTTCATATTCGAAACCAGTGATTGTAAGAAAGGAACATTTGCTTCACAAAGGTAGAGATTCGAATATACGTGGAGGAATATTAACCAACATAAAAACTGTATTCTAGTGAGGAACTAGATATGCGATTAATTAGGGAAGAACATTATATATATATATATATATATATTGAGGGCTCAATGTAAATAACATTATTTATTTACAGAGCCTATATGTATTTTTTAAATTTTTTAAATCATTTCAGAAAACTGAACTCGCTTCATCAGCGATCTTTAATGTAATGGAAAATTTTAAAATTTGCTTGAGTGTGTATGTTGGTAAAGAAACCGGAAGTAAGCTTGCAAATGGTAAAAGAAAAGTGTAGCGTATAGAAAGTGAAAGGAAAGAGGAAAAAAGGGGGAGAAGGAAAATAGAAAGAAGAAGAAAAGGCAGAAAGATAAAAGAGTGAAAGAGGAGGGATAAACGTATTTCAGATTCGCAGAGAGGAGGAGCAGCGAGTCAGGGGAGAGGTGGGAGAGATTCTCTACCGTCGGTGATCTTTAATATTATGAAACATTAAAAAACTTGTTTGAGTGTGTATATGTGTGTGTGTGTGTGTGTGAGAGAGAGAGAGAGAGAGAGAGAGTCATGAATCTAGTAGTTAAGCTTGCGGACAGAAGAGGAAAACGAAAAGCGTATCGAAAAGAAAGGAAAAGGAAGGGAGGAAGGAAGAAAAAAGAAAAAAAAGAAGAAGACGAGAAAGAGAAAGAGAAGGAAAAAGGTATGTTTGATAAACAGACATGACTGGCTCTTGAATATTAGTAAATAAAATGTAAAGGTATTGATGATGATTAACTATTGAAATGCATTGCAATCAAGAAAGAAGCGAGTGTCAGTATCAGCAATTGATATCAGTAATACTGTCGTTGTATGCAGATTTGAAATGCATACTTAATGCTTTTACTCTAGTAAAATCCTGAAATGTGAGTGATGAGAAATTAATCAAAAAGCCATTGTTCTTCGATACAACTTGTTAATTATTTTATTCGAGAATAATATCGTCAAAATCAATTAGTTCTTTTGGCAACAAAAAGATGTTATGTTTATATATTATAAACGTTTTTATTTTCATCTGCAGCGAAGCCAGATGAGTATCCTCCTTTCGTAGCAGATTCATGTAGAACCATTGCTTACGATTGCAACGATGACCAAGTGTGTTCTACAAGTAATAAAATAATAATAATACAAATGATCCAGAAAATTATAGGCCAGTAACACTTTGGTCAACCATATATAAATTGCTCACGCAAGTCTTGATGAACTGTACCTCCACTTTTCTCGATGAAACCAACATTCTTCTCCTAGAAACGAAGGGATGTCAAACAGGCTCATATTGCTGAAAATATAAATAAAATGATTAATGATAAATAAAATGATCCATGAAAATTGCAGGAAAAAAGTGTAGAAATCTCAGGACATCTTAGACAGAGTACCCTAAAGATTTTGATAGCGTGCCATACTTTTGTATCCTTAAAGATTTGGACATGTACAAAGTCTGCTTGGTGATAATAAATTTCTTTAAATATAGCATGAAACTTTGAAAACCACATTATACCTAAACTACAACAAAGATACTGCTGCTTCCAATTGTTTGAATATATGAGGAGGAATCTTTTAAGGAGACTCCATGTCACTCCTTTTGTACTTTCTGTCCTTAATCCTCCTTTTGCATGAACTAAACAAAAAGTAAAAAAAGAAATTATTTAATCATCTACTCTACAGGAATAATATCAAACTCTTAGCAAAAGACGACAATAAGCTGAAATGTCTCATTTATATTGTATAAACTTTCAGTGACAGGAATAATAAATAAAAATAATGACATCCTTGATTTATAATTTATATCGATAACGAGCAACACGAGAACCAAAAATAAATATCAAAATCTAGAAACGGTCAGTTTATAATATGTACCTGATGATAACATAGCGCATGAAAATTCCGAGTCGTGATATAGATGTAGGACTATATGTATATTTATTAATATATGTATATGTATGTACCAACGCTCAGCCGCCTGGTCGTTGATGGCTTCCATTCAGTAGCTGGTCTTCGAGTCGACTATTACACTGGTGTTTTTTGCCGCCCACGTTGTAAATTTTGATCTCAAGCATGTCACTTTGAAATCTTGCTAGCTGTCTCTCTGCCAAGTTGAACAAGGCTGGACGCACGCGCACATTTGTGTTAATGAAAACGACACCAAAATTAAATTGAATGACGCCCGAATAATTTGCGGAAAAAGTCTTTATATAGAACAAACAAACAAAAAACAAAAACAAAAATATAGAATATAAACAATCGCCAATCACCTGTCTCTACTTAACCGACAACGGAGCGGAGGTTTTGTCCAAAAGAAGTGTTTTTCTTCTTAACATTAATTAAAGTTTTTGGTTGGTAATATCAGTTCACTCCAGTTAGAGCTTTTAAGTTTGTGACGATTCAAAAAAATGTCTTTGTTTGCTTTTCACCGAAGCTTTACGGAAACTGCCGAAGGTTGGTCTTTGTGTGTGGTAGGCAGTGGTGGCGGTAATTCCGTCTTCTCTGCCTCAGTTCGGCGCAACTATTCATCTGGCCTCCCCAGGGCCTTATTTTTATGCTTGTCAGAAATTCACTGGAAGGAGGATGACGAACATGCAAGTCCAATCTCTGGCCAATTAAATTACTTTCGCCCACGTCCTTAGGTAGAGCCACCTTTCTCTGTTCTTTTCCCTTGATTCAACCAATGAAGCAGCTTCTATTTTTGTGACATCATTTCTTTTCGGCTTTTTCTTTTGATGCCGAAAAAATCTAGCTTTTTTTAAAAATCTTTTTCAACTAAATTTTAAATTTCATTTTCTTCTTATGGAATTTAACATTTTGCACCCATCAAATATTTCCTTTTATTTGGGACTATCCTTTGTGACAATTCAAAAGCTATGTCTTGTTTAAAAGCTTTAATTTCAGGTGCAGTGTAACTCAGGCTTGGAAATTTGAATTCCACTTCTCTTCTATAGTCAGAATTTAACTTTTGTTTTCCCTTATAAAATATTTCCTTTATTAGTGACATTCCTTTCTAATGATCAAAAATTATGTTTTGATTTAAAATTTTTACTTTTCTCTGCGGTGTATATCAAACACCAATTGTATTTCTCCCAGTCTCGCCGTCACCGTTTCTCAATAATAGCACACCCACAAAATATGAATTCGTTCATATCTCACGACTTTGGGTTTTGCGACCCCTTACCTTCCTCTGCGTATATTGGAATAAATTTTATTACCTGTTTTCATATTACAATATATATATATATATTCAGCCTTCTGCTACCGAGCGCCCATAGCGCAGAGATAGAATCGCCGCCTGATGCCAATTCGGTCGGGTTTCAATCCTGGGTTAAAAGCAATCAGATGTCTAACCATACTGATGAGCTGTGATACAGCGAAACAGATCTGTCTGCAGATGACTATATATATATATATATTCTCCTGTAATGCTCAGTTGAGATAACCTATGAAGAAACAGCTAATAATCTTCTTAAATATTTTTGTTGTCAGTTTTTATGACAGTGTTACACACGTAATTATTAATAATAATGAGACAATATTTTATGCATTCTTTTTCAGTGCTGTCTCGATCTATTTTTTAAGTGACGTCATTTTGCACTAATTTTGAGGTTTCAGCTTTATAAAATAATAAAATAAAACCAACGGAGTCTTGCCTAGAACACTGACGAGAAATATTTCTTGATAATGACTGAGACGGTTGGGAGTATCTAGCCCGATGAGGTAAGCAGAAGTAAGTCACTGCTTATAATGGTGAATATAAAATTGAATAAATCTTAATGGAATTTTCACAAAAGCAACAGAATAAAAATGATTTTTCACACCAAAATTTGCGGAATATTACCCCAAATTTATGACTGGCAAGTTTAACTGTGCAAGATACTGAAAATATTTAATTGAATATATTTTTATTGAGGTTTGTTTTTGAAGAGTATAATTGATAAACAAAAACAATATTTACACCCCTACTCAGTGCGTATATATATATATATAATTATTATTATTATTATTATTATTATTATTATTATTATTATTTTATCATTATTTCATTTAACTTATTTGATTTTTTAAAACTCATTTTAATTCTGTTGACTATAGTTTATGAATATAGAATACAGCGCAGTACGTAACCTGTTCAATGAAACAACGTCAAAGATTAACACTCACGAGTCAGACACTCTACTGAATCGGATTATATCACCAATACTCGGGAAAATACGCTCGCCTTTTATACACGTCGCATTGAATATTTTGAGCCTTCTGATTGGTTAACCCTTCTATTGGTGAACTATAAAATGAGTCAGCCCATGGCTGACTTGTCAGTGTACAACGGTACCCAAAAAAATTCCAAAGCTCCATCATTTTGGATACATTATGGAATCTTCGTGCAAAATATTAGTAAAATCGATATTCATAAATATTCATAAATATTTTAGTATTCATAAAATATATCTTTTTGTTTTGTGATAAGAAAAAAATGTAAATTAATATCCACAATAAATTAGTTATATCATTTTGTTCACTGTTAAGTATTTCAGGTTAATAAATATTAATAACAATATTATAAATGTGGGTTGTGATCACAACAAAAAATTGAAACAAAGTTGTTATTTTATCCATAGCTAGAACCTATTAAAATAGGTACTATCACTCCAGGTCAGAGTGATTCTTAAAGTCATTCATAGGAGGATTGGGCTAAAAGTAGGACTATTTATGTTTATACCCCGAAACTAAAGACTCACATTCATACCAAAAACTAACGTCTCTAAATAACTAATGAATGCAGTTTTACGTCCTAAGGATTAATAAGGACCTTATAGGTCAATACCAAGTATGACAGGAATGAAAACCCCTATAAAATGAGTCAGCCCATGGCTGGCTCACCAGTATACAACCATACCACAAAAATACTCCAACATATTCTATATTATAATATTAGATCTAATGAATTTATATCTTTGTATTTTTTTTTTCAAATATCCTTTCTTTTACGTGTTAGGTATAATATTTCTATTTCTGTCACATTTCTCTCTTCTTCGCCCATCCCCTCTCAATTCCTTCTCCACTCTTTGCGTTTTCTTACTTCTTTCTCTTTGTTAAAGCCAACGCCGGGTCATCAAAGGCTATATATAACTATATTTTACTTCCTACATTTAAAGCTGGCGCCTGTCTTACCGCCTCTCAGAATGTCTTTTTGGTTCTCTCTATTTCTCTCCCGTTCTTCTCTTTTTTCTATATTCCTTGTCTCTTTTATGATCCCCTATTCTGGTTTCTAATTTTTCCCTACTCTCTTTACATTGCACACTTAGATTTGCTCATATAAGGAAACGAACTTTCCATCTTCCTTCAAAAAATAGCGTTTACAACCTGATGAGACATTGTCCCTTCAATGTCGAAACAAAACGTACACTTTGTAGTAGATTGTACTTTGAACATGTTCTAAATTATAATATATATATATATATATATATATATATATATATATATATATATATATATCCATCTGTAATATAATTTCCTCAAATCCTCAAACTGAAATTTTTTACAAAAACTTTGTAAAAAAATGTTAGTAAAAAATTTCGGTCTGAGGAGTTGAATATTTTATATTCACGAAATAAATTATTCCCGACGCATTTATAAAAATTGTACAATTTAATTTCATTACAATACTGTGTTACTTTCTAACATAGTTTTCTCATCGGATTGATACCATTCAGGGAATTATCCTTACCAATTTCCAAGGATACTAATTATAGGTATATATATATATATATATATATATATATATATATATATATATGTGTGTGTGTGTGTGTGTGTGTGTGTGTGCGTGTGTGTGTGTGTGTAAAAGAAACATTATTTTTTCATATTCTTTATCGATTAATAGCGGTGCTCTCGGGATCGTCTCATTGTAAATTTTGAAATGTTTGATTTACATTTATCACAATACCTCCAAGTATGAGGTAGCTAATCAGCTTCAGAATTACGATTCATTGATCAAGATTCGAGGTTAAATATTTTTCACCTATTTTTTAGACATTTAAAATTAATTTATTTTTAAATGTTTAATTTATGAAAGAAAATTTTGTATGCATTTTAAACATTTTAAATTAATCCATTCTAACTTCATTTAAAATATGAGTTGTTTTCTTTAATTTTTAGATATTTTAATTTAAATTTTATAAAAGATATAAAACTTTCCTTATGAATTTTTTTTCAACAATTTTTCTATTTAGATTTAGCACAGAAATGCTGCTTTGTTGACTGTTCAAAAACCTGTATGGATTTCAATCACCGACAAAAATCGTTAATAGCAGTCACATCCCTAATAACGTTGCGTCTAGGTACCGCCAATCATTTCCGATAGCTAAATTTAAATTTAAATTTAAAAAATAAACAAGTTTCTTTAAGCTTTATAATTAGCTTTAATTGAAAGCCAAGAGATTAAATTGAGTAATTCCAGTAAGCAAAATACACTGGTGTATTATAAACCGAAATTATATTGATTGAAATCAAAAAATGTTTTGATTTAAAAAAAATTCAATTTTACTGCCATTTTTGATTGATCGACACATTTCGTAAACAGTAGTCAAATTTCTGTTTTAAAAATTGCTCAAAAATAAAATATACCTCGCTGACATATTTATGTCAATTTTTTAACTTGAAACTTACCTTAATCTGATATAAAAAAAAAAAAGTCGTACATGCTGAGTGCCTAAAATTTACGATAAAATCTTTTCTTAAGTACGGTAGTCATCTTATCAGTGTCATCGGAGGTGACGAATGATTTAATGACAGGTTCCGGTTGTCAAAAACGCTAAGTATGGTGATCAAATTTGCCAAAAATTGTATGTAGCTAAAATAGTAAAATTTTCAAATTAATTGAATTTTTGGGGGGGTTTTTAATTACATAGTAAAATTAAAAATTTAACATAATATTTTCAGCAGTTATATAATATTTTTAGATGTTTAGTTCAGCTTTATAGCCAGACATTTGAATATGCTTTCTGAATATACTTTCTGAATAAATAAAAATTAAAAAATATAAATTTTTTAAAAATAAAATTAAAATAACCGAATTAAGATATATTATGTTATTTATTAATATTTTTATTGTGTATTTTTTATATTCTTAAGTTATTATTAAGTTTATGGCATAGTAAAAATACTTAATTTAATTTTTATAGTACTGCAGATGTTATAATTAAGTATACATATATTTGATTACCGTATTATGTCATTATGTATTTATCCAATACCTTGTGCTCGGAGAAAATGATTGGCAAAACAGGCTGTTGAATTTTAGAAACGTCTTGAACACACTTGAGTCAGAATGAAAATGCGGTCTTTTGGTCTTGCATGTAAGGGAAATAATCCAAAACGCATGTTAACTTTTAATAATCAATATGACTCCTATGGAACATCGTATTTAATAAAAATTAAAATATTTACAGATACAAATTTTTTTAAATTATTTTAAAAATATGGGTGCAGAACGATTTATATAAAACTTTTCAATTTTCGATAGGCAATATAATCATCAATTCTTAAGTAAAAAATCTAAGCGCAAAAGTTTATTGAAGATGTTTAAAAAAATTTTAAAGCTATATAAATTATTATAATAAAAAAATGAAACCAATTTTTTAAAATTTTATTAGTGACCGAATTTTTTTTTCTTCAGACTATAATGTCCCAAATTTTTATTATTTATTCCAACAATTAAAAGCTTATCAAATTAAATAATATCAGAGTTTTATTGAATTTTTTATTTTACTCTTCGGAGCAGATTTTCAGATACTGTTGTAAAATAAAAAATAAAAAATAGATGATTTATATTCCTCAATGAGACCTGCGTTTAACTAATAAAATTATAGTTTGCAGTCAATTAGAATTTATTAAAATTTCATGGATTAACGTGGAGAGTGGTAGGGGGTAACAGAGGTGAAAAATATTTTTACCAAGATTTTTTTAAAAATAATAATTTAAAAAATAATTTCATTCATTTTTGAATGAATACTGAAAGTTTTATCAACATCCAACAATTATTTGATTTTTGCGAGAATTTCCAAATTAATGCGTTTGTCACCCAAAAAAAAGTAGGTGATGTTGTAGGGAGTTCTTTGCTGAAATAAGCATCGTTGAAGGAATTGAGGCTCAAATCCATCAGACTGAAATCTGTACTTGGTCCAAGGCCAATTGTATTCAGAATCTTCTTTATAAATCCCAATTAACACCTTCAAGACTCTCTACAAAATTATGTTTATGATTCGATACTACTTTCAAGAACTCGTAATGAAGGATAAATGTGGAACAATAACATAACTCAAAGAACAGGAATAAAATATAAATATATTTTCAACAATGCATATATTTTTGTAGTTGAATAAATGAGGCATGCATTTAATACAGCAGGGTTGAGTACAGGATAAGTTGCGTCCCATAGACTAAATTTTTACATAGATGCGATTAAATTGAACTTAGAGTTCCTTGTATGAAGGAATAGAAAGATATTCATTATTCAATGTTCAATTTGCATTGTTTTGAAATATTAACCTGTTAAGGTACAAGAGTTCAAATTGATAATTTTGTGTGTGTGTCGTGTAGCGGGAAAAAGGTGTGTAGGGATAAGAAATTAAGAACAAAAAACATTTTGGAAAAACCCATCTAAGAAAAATTCACAAGTCAGTGTGAAAAGCTAATTCTGAATGCTGATTGGATTAAAAACAGCAAATTTATAAATTACGCATTTTCACGCATGGATGTTAAAAAGCTTTGCTGGAGCCGGCATCATGAGAAGTTTAACTATTTAAACAACAAAGCTAACTTGTCAAAAGTCAGTCGACATGGGAGCGGCTAGCTGGGACCTCGTGGCAATATAACGAGAGTTTCATTCGACCTTTTCTTCCAATTCTCTTTTCTTCCATTTCAATCCACGCCGAGAACAAATGGACACGTTAAGTAGAACTTCTTTATTTGTTTTGCCTTCTCTTTCTCTCAACCTGTCACGACCTACTAACAAGAGAAAGGAACAAAGACTTTACATTCTGCTACTACACAACCATGAACTTTAAACTTCTGCAGATATTTTAAATACCTACATTACTATCACGAACATTTTCTACAATGTTAATACCCTAAACTTTCTAATTGAACATTAATTTCTACGATTTCTTGTTATTCATTCCTTTTAATAAATTTCTATTTTAACATGAAAAATGTATATTCTATTTTTATACTATTATTCCGCACAATTCCATACATTCCAACCGACAACCAACCTTCTAAGGAAAATCTTTTGATCATAATTCTGCATAAAACTTGTAAGCTGTAAGGAGTTCGGTTAAGTCTGATACAAGGCCGAACCAAGAATCATTAACCAGCTCCCTTACGACTACAGGTGTTTTATTTGAGTTGGGCATTGTACACACTTGCATCGAGAAATTTTGCACCCAGCTGTTAATTTGAGCGCGTCAATCTTTTTTAAACTGAGTCGAAATCTACACGAATCGGTGATACAATGGTCTGTCACTTACCTTGTTGCTGATTGGTTACTACCAACCGATCAGCGAATGTCTTACAAGGAAATGTTCTAGAATGAACCACAGAATGTCCTGTGCAAATTTTGTGGGTGGAGAGAAAATTAAATGCGTAAGCGTAAATGTTTATGTATATATGTAAGAAAAATACAACTAGAAATATGTAATTTCACAGGTATGTATATGTATATGTTTGTACACAAATGAAAACATCTAAGTTAGACTAGTTCTACAATGTAATCATCACGTTTTCCATTGTAAACAGTCGTAACGTTTTGTTTAACTGCTAACTCAAATCAAAACAAAATTTTCTGCAAAAAATTCAAAAATGTTAGAAGGATTTAATTTTTTTTTCAAATAATTAAAACTTACTTTGATCTTTCCTCTTAATAATATACACATTTTGGTGAAAAAGTTTGTTTTATTATTTTTGAGATATTTTTTTATTCAGACTATACTGTTTTTTAGCGATTTAGTAGAAATACCTAAGTAAAACAGGAAAGTTCTTTTTTTAATGGCAAAACATGAATAGAGAAGCATTATTCAATTAACAATGTTTTGATGATGACATTTTCAAAAACAAAAGTAACCGTAAGTTTGAAAAGACCGTGTTTTTAAAAGCTAAAATAATTTCATTTTTATTTGAAAAAATAAAAATGAAATCCTTTACGTATTTTGTGGTTCATTTTCCAAATTATCTACCTTACCGGTAACATGTTAAAATCATTTCTTTTCAGTTTATCAATTCATACATTGTCCTACAAAAATCTAGGTTTATGAATTTTCCTACCTAAAGATGTTTTTACAACATACATCTAATGTCTTTTGATACGCGTTTTCTCCATTTTTGTTTGATACATCTCTTTGAGTAATTGTATTTTAGGCATTTTTTTTATTATTATTTCCTTGAATTTGCAATTTCTGTGTCTCTATTTTATATAACCTGTTGTTTTCACCCGCTTCTTCCCAATTATTCTGCTCATCTGTCCTTATTTTTACGTGATTACCAATTCTTTATTTCGGTAAATATTCTAGCACAATGTCTAATAACATTTCCTGATTATTTCCTTATAGGAACGGTCTGCATTTTCTCTAGTTTCTTTCCATGGCATTGTAATAGAATTCTTATTTTTATTCCCATCAATAGTTCCGATTCTTTTGTTTTCAGCAGAAATCGGTGTCTCTGATATGCTCAAAATTCGATGAGTATATCTGGTTGTTTTAATAAACTCTTGGCTATTTTCACTGCTTATTCTGGCTTTCCATTAGCCCACAGAAATGTGGAGTACTTGTTATGCGGTCAGATCCATAATAGTAAACAATTTAGCTTTGCAAATTCAAAATAAATTAAGTGTCTAAAACGAATTACAGACTTGTCATGATAGATCATTCAATTTTGAATAAATCAACAATGCTTTCCGACAATTTTTATCATCAACTTAAGATTTTTCTTGTGAAAAACTTGAATAGTTTTAACACGTTCAGCATTTGTATTTAAAAAGTAATGAACTATATTGTTCGTTTTTTTTTTATTTCGAGGCTTTGTATGAGCAAAGCAAATTCGCAGATTTCGGGAAAAAAAAACCCAGAATTACGCCAAAATCAGTGAAAACTTTTCATCATCAGTCGTGCATAATTTAACTTTTAAGGCATTTCAATGCATGTAGAAAAAAGCAAATGTTGATAAGATAGAGCGGGTCACAAAGCACTGCCTGGACCCCCAATCAAGCATGCTCCATCCTTTGTCACTGGGTTTGACGGTAGAACGTACCGGACCTTTTTTCTTTCTTTTTTTACAGTCCGTCTACTATTGATGCATTTTTTATTTTTCATTTCTATTAGGTGGACTATGTGAGTTAGAAATTGAACTGGTATCAATTAATTTTTTTTTAAATTCGCTGTTATTCTTGGGCATCATATTTACATGTAGGCTACTTCTTTACATATATTTAGGCATAAATGTATATGGATTTTTATGGTTTCAAATCTCAACCTTCATGAGATAACTCTTCTGATCTCATAAACGTCTTTTAGGACCGACAGTTCAATTTTGCACTTAAAATAACGATCTATAAAATTATATATATATTAGGTTGTTTCAAAAGTAATAGCAGATTACAGCTATAATTTAATGCTTGAAAAATTAACTGTAGAAATGTTTAAATTAGAAATACGAGCCTTGAGTATTAATGCACCACTGCCATCTATTGACGAGATAATTTATTCCTTGTTGATATAGAAGTTATTTGCTGTGATGCAACGAAATCTTTTAAATCTGATTTCACCTCTGATTTGGACCAAAATGTTTTATCATTTAAAATGTGCTTAAGTGCTTAAACGATGATAATCAGTGAGTGAAAGATCATGAGAATATCGAGGATATGGTAAACTCTCGTGTCCCAAGTGTGTGAGTGTTTTGCAAAACTGTGGAGCAGAATTGGAACACATCGATTTCACTAATGCAGGTTTCACTTTTTGCAGGCGTACATGCATTTCAGCAAGTTTCTTGCAGTAAAGCTCTGCGTTAATTCTCCAGGAAGATAGGAACGATTTGATTAGGTCAAACAAGTGTCCAGATATGCCATAGCCCTGTAGCTTGCGCAGATGGCCAGCGTGTCACATCCTGTCAAATGCTTTGGAAATATCTAGGGCAACAGCTCAAGCATCGTTGTTCTTATAAAAAGTCTGATATATGTACTTAGTGATGGTCGTTAGCATGTCAGCGTAGACCTGGAGAAACGGAAGTCATACTGGCTGTTTGAGAATAGAGAGTAGGCTATGAGATATTAAAAGACCAGCATTAATAATGATATCGAACACTTTCCCGAAAAACAGTAGGAGATTGATAGGATGATAATTAGAGGGGTTTGATGGTTCTTCCGAGTTCTTAAAAACAGTAAAAACAGGTGAGGACTTCCAGCAGACGGAAAAGCAAGAAGCAGAGAGACACTAGTTGTAAAGTTTGTCGAGGACAAAGGAGAGTTCTTTAAGACGATGACTTACATTCTCTCACCTTTGCTCGCTTTATTGGCGGTCAAGTTTTGAAACTGTGTTAGTGACCAGCGAGAAGTTAATGTATATTTGTTCAGTTGAGCCTCAGTTCTAGGTGGAAAGTAGCTTGACAATATTCCAGACGAATTAAGTAAGGAGTTGCAGGAGAATCTACGAGCAAAGCACTCATCCTTGTCCACTACAGCTTTGAAGAGCTCATATTTATTGATTAAAGGAGGGAGGTGTGCTGTTGTTTAGCATACTTTTGCAGAGCCGCCCGAATTTTTTGGAGCCCAACTTTCGCGCTGCTTTATTCTGTTGGCAAACAACAGCTTAGCTTTGTTAAGGATCCTCTTACACTCAAGTACCGACTGTGGATGCGACTACGTCCCAGTCATCTACAAACTAAGGGTGAAACTCCGGAGAATGAAGAAGCCTAGTGCAGCACCACGACTTCAATACAACAAGCTCAACCTGCAGAATAAATGTACTATCAGCGTGAAGAAAAAATACAAAGAACAAATTGGTAAAGGAAATTCAAAATTCAGTTAGCAAAAACACTTCAAATGGCCAGTAAATTACCTTTTCAAAAAACAGAAGTGAAAACCAAGGGTCTGCGACTTATCCTATCGCACGAGGGGAATCTTGCTGCCTACAGGTAAAATCCAAAGTGAGATGGGCTGATAAGATCGTAAGACAGATTAGACACAGATTTGTTGGATTGTTTTGTAAAGAACAAACAAATAAAGAGAAAAATAAAGAGAAAACCAAATATTTCTTAAGATATAACCAAAAATTTAATCACTCCATGGATACAGACATGCCTACATATGAGGCAAATACACTTTGAATTTAGGATATTGCCAGTAAACATAATTTTAATTCATGCGAAAAATAACTTGAATAAACACATTATTCAATAAAAATAAAATGAAATATTAAATATTTAAAACAGTTGTTTCCATCCCTAACACACATGCTTTAATACCAGTAAGGTATTAAAATTATTTTTATCTTTTTGGCCAGTAGAGGTGATAGAGGCGGGGGTGGAAAATCAACTAAATAGCCAGAATGGCCGGGCAAAAAAAAAAAAAAAAGGAAAAAAGAGGAACAAGGAATCTAACAGAGGGCTTAAGGAAAAAAGGGAACCAAATAATCCATCAGTCATTCTGGCTATTTAGTTTATTTTCCACCCTCGCCTCTATCACCTCGACTGGCCAAAAAGATAAAAATAATTTTTTTACCTTACTGGTATTAAAGCATGTGTGTTTGGGATGGAAGCAACTATTTTAAATATTCTTAAAAGTAAATGATGACTTTCTTTTTATTTACTTCCCCACACGCTTTCCAAGCTCTCCCTCTGGACACGCCTCTCTACTAGATATATGCTTTACCTCTGCACCTGACCCCTGCCAGGTCTCACAGCTTTGCCTCCTCGGCAACTCTGACCATGCTGTTGTCTCTCTTAATACTTCTCTCCACTCTCACTCCCCCAAGGAGCCTTGTACATATAGGACCTCCTATTGCTACCAAAGAGCTGACTGGGACGCCTTCTGTGACATCCTTTGCGACGTTCTTGGGGAAAAGCGTTCGATCTCCCAGTCGATGACTCTGCCTCTGAGATTTCGTCCTGGATGAAAACTGGCATTGATGCCTTCATACCTACCAGGAAGTTTCGTTTCAAACAACATTCCTCCCCTTGGTTCTCCCTTGCCTGTTCGGCCGCATTGCCTACTTCAGAGACAGTCATCAGACCACAACAGGCGCCTATTCACGTCTGCTCGTGACGAGTGCAAGAGAATCCTGAATGACGCCAAGGGGTTGTTTGCTGAGATAATGAGACTATGCATAGCTGACCGAAAGTTCGGCTCCAAAGACGATTGGCGGATATGCAAACGGGTGCTGAACAATAGCAAATCCTCTATCCCTTCTTTAATCAATGAATTCGAGGTTCTCACATCATCAGCGGACAAGGCTGAGTGCTTTGCTCGCAGATTCTCATTCAACTCCGCATTTGACTCATCTGGAGTAAACCCACCCGACTTCCCTATTAGAACTGAGGCTAAACTGTACGATATACATATTACCCCGACAATAATATCCCGTGTAATATCAAAACTTGAGCCCCACAAAGCGAGTGGTGGTGATGGAATCCCAGTAACTGTCCTTAAGAAATGTACCCCTGAACTCTCCTCTGTCCTCTCTAAACTGTATAACTACTGCATGCTGGAAGTCCTCTTCTGTCGTTCCTGTATTTAAAAACTCTGGTGAACCCTCAGACCCATCCAACTATCACCCTATCAGCCTTCTGCCAATTTTCGGGAAGGTTTTCGAGGCTATTATTAATGCTGAAATAGTTCAGCATCTTACAGCCCATAAACTCTTCTCCGACAGGCAGTATGGCTTCCGCTTTGCCAGGTCCACGGCCGACATGCTAACGACCATTACGGAGTACATGCTCCAGGCCCTCGATGAGTCCGGCGAGGCTCTTGCTGTTGCTCTGGACATCTCTAAGGCTTCTGACAGAGTTTGGCACGCTGGACTTCTATGCAAGCTATTGGGTTACGGTATTACCGGACGACTGCTTGATCTAATCCAATCTTTCCTACATAACCGCATAATGAAAGTTGTCCTGAATGGGCATGCCTCCACACCGTTCTGTTCAAATGCTGGTGTCCCTCAGGGCTCTATCCTAGGCCCAACGCTCTTCCTTATTTACATAAACGACATCCCAGACGAGACCAAGAGCAAGGTAGGCATCTACGCAGATGACACCGCAATTTACTCCCGCATCAGAAAGAATCCCGGTGTGACGGACAAATATAATCTCGCCTCTGACCTTGAGAGGGAATTTAAATGCAAGGTCAATACTCATCTCTTAACTACTTGACCCTAATTCTTTCCACGCCATCCTGTACATCCTTTCCTGTCTCACCACCTTTGCAACTGTCATCGCACCTGTACTCCCATCCTTCTCTTGCTCCTTTTAAACTGGTTCGGTCTTCTCTTCAATCTCCTAATCTTTTTCTCTTATGTAGCCCCCTGCACATCAGTGGCGTTATCGCCTTGTTCTGGGTGATATGATTAAAAAAAATCCTTTTTAGATAGGCAACACAGGCGACCTAAAAAAGGGAGTGGAGACCAAGGGTCTGCGACTTCCAAAAACATAAGAAATAAAAAAAAAGAAAAATTTACAATTCTTCCTCTCGTTGGCAAGTCGTATTGGCAACTAACTAAATTAGGAAGAAGGATACACACACACACACACACACACACACACACACACACACACACACACACACACACACGGCAGCCAGGGGTTCACCACTTCTCACAGAGTCAGGGTGGGTAGATGAAGTAATTTCATGGTCAAAGGAGAATTAAATATGGTGAAGGAATCAAATTCTAAAAGATTCGTTCATTTAAACAAGAACTATCGAAGATAAGAACATTTTCTCTGAAGGGGAAAGATTTAAGGAGAAAATATTCTAAGATTGTGGTTGCAAAGTCTGCCATGAATCTACAAAATGTTAAATTAAAAGAGACCTGAAGACATTCTATTTGCCATAGAAAATTAAAACTATTAAAAAAAAAAACCCGCTAACTCCAAAGAAAAGATAACTTATTATGAACAAGGGGAGCACCTCTTGATTTCATAAACATTAATATTACAAAGGATTTCCTGTTATGTAAAGTGAAAAAATTTTCAAGGTTTCTTAACTGTCTAAAATATCTCTGTAACTTCTATGAAAGATAAATATCTCTAAACGGTAATTTATATAATTTGTAATTTAATATATATATATATATATATATATATATATATATATATATATATTATATACTTCCACTCATTTTCAATAGCTAAATTGTAATTTTAATTTCTTAAAATAAAAACTTTTCCTTGAAGCTTTTTATTTTAGTTTTAATTGAAAGCTATATGATTAAATTTATTATTTCCAATAAGCAAAATACACTGGTCAATTTCAAACAGAAATTATTTTGATTGGAATCTAAAATTTGAAAATTTTTTTATCTTTCAAATTTTTTTTATCTTTTATTCAATCAATAGTAAAATATACATCTGTTACACATTCTTTTTAAAAAATTAGACAATTTTGTGTTAAATTAATCTGATTTCTACAAGTATTAATATTCGTAGCGTGAAATTTATAATATAACTATTACTTAATCACAGAGTTGCACTTTTTGACCTGTTCATCGTATATCAAAAGTGTTGACAGATAAAAGTGTATAGCGTTTACAAGTGACAAAATTGTACAAATTTTATCGTGTAAGGGGAGGAAACTCTGGCCTTTTAATGAGGACATAGAAATTAATATAAAAATACAATTTCAAATATACACAAAACATATTACATTATTTTAAAATAAGAAGGTCAGACGATTTGTATCAAACATTTTAATTTTTTGATGGGCAATATAATTTTCAAATATAAAATTAAAAATATAGCCACAATAAATATTTGAAGCATTTTAAAATATTTTTGAAACATTATAAAGTATTATAAAAAAAATGAAAGCATTTATCTTAAAGTTTTCTTTGTAATCGGAAAATGTTTTTCTTCAGACTATAGTATCTTAATTTTTATTATATATTGAAGCAATTTAAAGCTTATCAGATTAGATAATATCAAAGTTTTATTGAATTTTTTATTTTTCTATTCGGAGCAGATTTTCTGAAAATTTGGGCCAAATTTAGTAAAAAAATAGATGATACTCCACAATGAGTCCTGCATTTAATTAATAAAACCATTTACTGCAACAAAATAAAAATTATTAAAATTTCATGGATTTACGTGAAGAGAGGATTACATATGAAAAAAAATTACTAAAATTTAAAAAAAATAGTAATTTCAAATATAATTTCATTTATTTGTAAATTAGTACTGAAGATTTCATTAAAATCCTACATTTATTTGATTTTTGCGAGAATTTCTAAATTAATGTGTTTGTCACCAGTAAAAAAGTGAATGTAAACTCTCGTAACGTTTTGGTTATCCGCTAACTCAAATCAAAACAAGATTTTCTCCCAAAATTTCGAATATGTTAGAAGGAATTAAATTTTTTAAAAAATAAGTAAAAATTACTTTTTGTCTTTTAATAATAATATAAACATGTTGATGGAAAAGGTTAATTTTCATAAAGTTTGTGGGCCTTTATTATTCATACTATTTTATAATTTTATTTTATTTAAAATAATTTAAGTTTACATTACATCACTGAAATTTCTGTTTAGAGATTTTATCTCTTCATCAAGCAATGCTAACGAATTGCTGTAAAATTTATTTACATTTGAATGCAGAAAGCAACACTCTTGTTAATTAAAAAGTTAGTATGGATGGAGTAAGACAGAGAAATTTATGTTTAAGTTTAATTTAACTAATCAGAAAGAAGTTCAACCTTTAAATTTGAAAATATAGGTTATATGTTTGGGGAAGGCATCACTTCTTTCAATCTTAACCGGAAATTGTCAGTCTATTGAGCTATCGTTTAGACTGTTATTTTTTTCGGTGTAATGTATCCATTACTGTTACAAGATTATTGTATTTGCTTTCTCGGTACCCAGCAGTTTTTGAAAACACAGAAGAATGACATTTATATTTTTGATCTGACTTAAAAAGACATTTGAATATGATTGTTCTATTTATATTTTTCGTTTACAATGCATTTTTCCCAATTTGTTATAAACTTTTAATTAAAAAAAAAATTAATATCTATTAAATGAATATTATACCATAATACAAAGCAAATTATCGGATATATGTAAGTGAATGGATATTCTTTTATGAAGAATATTTAACCGTATTCTAAGTTTGTAGTAGGGGCAATGTCATCCCTAAAATGGTAATAGTGGTGATGACGGAGAATGTGCCATAAAACAGAAAACACTAAGTGAAAGAGAGGCGCCTTCGAAAAACTAAAATGTTGTTATGCTGTAAAGATTTTGAAGTGTTAATATCCAGAAAGTTAATTTAGAAATAAAGTCTTTTTGTAAGTGTACAAAGGATATCAGATTACTAATGGAAAATTACTGGAACAGTAATAATTTGGAACTTTTACAGAGAAATAGGTTTTGATTATATAAGAATTGAAGTTAAAATTACATATGTTTTGAACTAGAACTTTTAAAACAAGAATCGCTGTAGTTTACGGAATATTGGCGGAATAATTAATAGCAAGGTGATAACACAGTAGCGTTTTGTTGTGAACCTGGAAAACCGATCGATGAAAAAGTAAATTGTTTATTTTCGGAGGAGTGCGGTTGTACTTTAGGAGTATATTAGTATGTTCGCGCTAGAAAGACAGATACGTCACAAATGGAGGACGTGAGGCCAGTTCAATTAATAAAAGAGGCGAGCAAAATGAAAAGCGGAGAAGTAGGAGTTGGGATTATACTGTCTCGAATGCAGCCGAACTACGTTGAGAGACGTCAGAGATTGAAAGAAATCGTTCGCTGTGTGTTGCTGATGCTGAGGGTAAAGAAGTGAAATACCGCCGCTAACATCTAAATACCATTAATCCTACTATTACTAATACTCTTTCTACCGTTACTACAACTGAGAACGGGAGCGTCGAAGGCTGTAATAGTTGCACTAAGAAGAGACCAACAAGAGTTAAACGAAGGCCACAGCTCTCCTTTACCGAAATTTGTGTTTTATTTAGTTATTATATAACATTCAGCTTTGTGCAAATTAGAATTGTTTTGTTTGTGTGTGTGTGTGTGTGTGTGTGTGTGTGTGTGTGTGTGTGTGTGTGTGATTGTTTTTGAGATATAAAAAAAATTGTCCTTCCAAGATCGCATCAATTTGGTTATATATATATTTTTCTGTTACCCATTTCTTATCGAAAACACGCAATTAGACCAACAGGGAGCTTCTGGGTTTCTACAATCTGATGAGTGCATTCCAGGATCCAAACAATCAGATCATAGCTTGAGAGTGGCATCGAAACAAAGACTTGTGTCTAATCTGTAATACTGGACCATACCGGACCTGTCCATTGAGTTGAGGATACGGCGTTACAGGTGCGCATTTTGCGATGCGTATATTTCGAAAGGAATGTTCTATTTCTGTACTTATTATTAAAAACAAAGAAATATGTTAATACTATCATTTATAGCGAATTATTAGTACTACGAATATAAGTCTTTATATATAAACAACTTCTTCAGTTTTTCTGAATTATTAAGGTTTTCTTTAGAAGAAATAGTACATTGATAAACAATACATTCTGTAAGGTACTTGTTTTCCAAAGTATACACTATAGGATTTCTACAATTACATTTATTACTATCTAAATTATTGATTTCCATTTTTGGATGATTTATATTTTCAATTGGGCTTAAATTTTTATTTTATATATTATTATTATGATTTTGTATATTTTTCCCTAATTATCGTTCAACTATAACTTTATTTTAGAATATTTTATTCAAAATCTTGCTTAATGGATTATTATGCTGAAAATGGTTCTTGAACAAAGTCATGAATGTTTTGCCTAATTTGCTGCTAACCAATTGGTTGAAGGGAGATGTGTACCAAATAATTTTTATTTTTCTATTTTTTTTCTTCGTGGGTAGATATTCTCTTTTATATATTTAATATTTGAGCTTTTATATCCACTGATTTTTAAGGCAGTATTATAAAAATTAGTGTGTTTATTAGAAACCTATTCATTTCCGGAATTTCTACGAATTTTATATTCTATGGATTAGGATACATGCTTATAATGGATGGAAGATGGTTAGATTTTGAGTAGACATATCAAGCATTTGTATTTGGCTTTTATATGATTAGAAATATATTATTTTCTAAACCTAAAGTCACATCAAGGAAATCTACTTTTTCATATTTGTATTAATAGTCCCTTTTATATCAAAGTTTTAAAATCTCTATATATTAACTTTTCAATTATATCTATTTAAAATTTGTGGAATTTCTCATTACCATGAGACAATCATCGCTGTATAATTTAATATCTTCTGTATTTATATCATTATGGGCCATAATATTATATAGTACAGATAAGCCAACTAGATATAAAGACTCAGACGAATCCAAAGATCCCCTTGTTATACCAAATTTTTTTCTTTATGTTTGTCCATTCATTTTTATTAGGAATGTGACAGATTTTTTTGCATTCGTTCTGATGTTACTATCCTCCTCAGATAGATTCGAATAAACAGTGGCAAATTCTAATGCAGTAACAAATTGTTCTCTTCAATGGGTAATAATAATATCGAACTGAATTAAAGAACAACTGTTTTTTGCTTTTATATTACAAAAATGATTTGTTACATTGGTAGTATCTATCCATATTTTTAACTCAAGGGACTCCATAATTTGCTTATTTACTCTTCCGAGTATATTTTTAATTATTTTTTCAACCTCAGGTCTTATGGGAGTTATTAACCTAGTGGTGGTATTTTTATCAAAATTTTGCTTTTCGTCTTTTATGAGGATAGAACACTCCTTTTGGCTGAGATTTGCTACATTATCGTTTATTTTCATTCTATCGGTGACTGATTTACAAGAAACATTTATATTAAATTTTCTATGTTATTATTTACTTTTTTTATAGTTCTTTGTTACATTTTTCATAATTAGATTATTTTATTCCTTTTGTGTTAATTTATTGAAATTTGCTATTTTAGCCGATTTTATAAATATCTTATTAGAGTTTTTAATTTTTTCCCTATTTTTTCAAGGTGCTGTTGGAAATACTTTTCCTTTCTGAAGAAGATATTATTTACTATATCAAGTAAATCATTTTCAAATGCAAACGACTTTTCAAAATATGGGGCTGTTTATTTATTTATTTTTTTACTTTTAAATCTATAACGCATTTGCGTTGTGGTGCAGTGGATATTGACTTGGAACAACAAATCAGGAAACTGAGGTCGAATTCCAGTTGAATTCCTTGATTTTACTTACGCAGAAATACCCTTAGGAAAGGTATTAATCCGTCTCTTCCATACAGTTATGCGTGAAATAATAGGACAGATTGGGTTCTATAGCCTTGGCTGGCAACCAGTCTGCCGCAAAAAGCAATGGCAACCTACTGTGTGATATTCTACTGTCCAGTCATGATCGCCGAAAGCTTGTATCACGTATGACAATGAACTGACTCACTCAAATCTATATACTGTGGGATACTCTACTGTCCAGTCAGTCAGGTTTCTTTTAAATTTTCTTTGATATTATTTACTTTTTTACAATTCTTTGTTAAATTTTTCATAATTAGAATATTATATTCCTTTGGTGTTAATTTATTAAAATTTGCCGTTTATCCGATTTATAAATATATTATCAGATTTTTAAAATTCTTTCACTCTCTTTTTAAGGTGCTGTTGGAAATATTACATTCTTTCATGAAAAATTATATTATTTAATAAGTCATTTTCAAATCCACATAACATTTAACAAATAGCAGGAATATATGGTTATGAAATAAAAAAAACAACAGCTCCATATCAACCTATGGGGCAGTTTTTTTTAACTTTCAAAACCATATACTTCCTGTTATTTAGGTAAATTTTCTTTATGTAAAAAGAAACGAGCTTTCCATCTCATTCTTCGAATCAAATCCTCTGTTTTGTCTAATAATTTACGAAACATCCCCTTTTGTTGGTATTAGGTATATTTTTCGGAACGATTCTGAAATATGTTACCGCCTTGCTTGGGGTGATATGATTAAAAAAAAAACATCAAGCAATGTTGATTCATTGTAGTGAAAATGATTTACATTTAAATGCAGAAAGCAATACGCTTGTAATTTAAAGAGTTAACATGGATGGCGAAAGATAGGACAGTTTATATCTGTGTTTAATTTAACTAACCAGAATGAAGTTCAACATCTAAACTGGAGAATATAGGTTATATTTCTAGGGAATATATAGTTTCTTTCAAACTTAACCGGAAATTGTCACTTTATTGAACTACCATCTAGACTGCTTTTTTTCCGGTGTGATGTATCCGTTATTGTTACAAGATTATTATGTTACATTTCTCTGTATACAATATTTTTTAAAAACAAAAAAGAAATAAAGAAAACATTTTATATTTTTGATCTGACTTAAAGGAACCTTTAAGTATGGTTATACTATTTTTATTTTGGCTCAGAGTGCTTTTTTTTCAAATTTTTCATTAACTCATAATTTGTATTGAAGCAGGTATAAATGGAATTAAATTCCGTATCGAAAAAACACTATTCTTTAAAAAGTACTCAATACAATACAGAGCGAATAATATTAATTAAATTTTAAGTCATGTTATAATATTACTAAAAATGTAGCTATTTTATTTCGACACTTCTTGTGTCTTACCAAGTGATGCTTCTGATTGTGAGATGTAGAGTTTTAGAACGTTCAAATCTAGACAAACCACCTCAATAGTGGAGACATTAATACATAGTCTGTGATGACCAATATATGTACAAGTAATTTCTTTGTAGGGCATGAAAACAAACACTAAAAGCAATTTATTGATGCATTAATGTTAATTATGTACCTCAATTATATCACGAAAAATGCAGCATAGTATATTATTAAGAGGAAAGATCAAAGTAGTTTTTAATATTTTTTTTAGATTTTACTCCCTTCTAAGACGTTAAAAATTGTTGTAAAAATCTTGTTTTGATTACAGCCTGCAGGTAATCAAATCGTTACGAGAGTTTACAATGGAAAATATAATATTACATAGCTAATTCTTTCGGGTGAAAAAAACATAATTTGGAAATTCTTGCAAAAATCAAATAATTGTGAGATTTTAATGAAACTTTTAAAACATATTCACAAATGTATGACATCATTTGCAAAATTATTATCTGAAAAAGATTTTGGAAAATATTTTTTTTACAACTGTTACCTCACCTTCACATAAATTCACGAAATTTTAAGAAATTAAAATTTGTTGGTAAATTTCATTTTAATAGTTAAACGCAGCACCCATTAGGAAATGTAAATAATCTTTTTTTTTAAATTTTGACTTCATTTTCAAAAATCTGCTTATAATAATAAAATAAAAATTGTAATATTATGACATTATTTAACATATTAAACTTTTAATTGCTTGAATAAATAATATAAATTGAAATATTACAGTCTGAAGAAATTTTGTTTGATTAACAACCAAATTTGCAAATTAATTTTTGTAATTATAATAATTTATATAGTTAAAATATGTTTAAATTACTTCAAAGATTTGTTGGGGTTAGTTTAAAAACTTATTAAGATGAGATTATATTTACTAATCGGAAATTTAAATTTGAATACAAATTGTCGTACCTTTTTTTTAAAATAATTTTTATATTTTTTGTATATTTGAACTTTCTTTTTGTCTGTTAATTTCTATGTGAATGCTAAAAGGTCGTGTGTTTAAGACCCTCTTTCCCTTACAGGGAAAAATTGTATAATTATGTCAATTGTAATTTCTATACATATATCTTATGTTATCTCGTTTTTGTCAAAACATACGGTGGAAAGGTCAGAAAGCTGAACTCTTTGTTTAAGAAATAATTTTATTCTAAATTCCATGTCATAAATAAGTAATACATGTGTAAATCAGATTAATGCAACATTAGATTTGCTAATTTTTTAAAATCATGTGTCACAGATGTATATTTTATATTTGTAATATTTTTAAAACCGAGAATGTGTTTTTGTTTCCAAATGTGTCTATATCTTCAAAATGGCCGAAAATTAAAAGATTAAAAAGAAAATTGAAAAATTTTAGATTTCAATCAATATAATTTATGTTTGTTACTGGAAATAGTAAATTTAATCCTTTAGCTTTCAATTAAAACTAAAATAAATGTTTCAAGAAAACATTTTTATTTTTGAAAATTCAATTTAAAATTTAGATATCAAAAATTAGTGGAGGTACATAATTTTTTATTAAAATAGAGATCAGTATTATTAACTGAATATTAATTTCATGTGAAATAAAATTTAGAATTCCTTTCAAAATGTCATAATGAATTAATGTTAGAAACTACGAGTTTTAAATTCTAAAATTAACGAAGCATCAGGTTTAGATAATTATAAAGTTATTCAAATATGAAACGGGGAAGAGAGGTAGACACATATAAATACACCTATATATACAGCCACACATATAAAAATATACATATACATACACATATACTAGAATAAAATAAGTAAAGAACAAGTAGGAAAAAGTGTCTTTAATCAATCTAACATGTTTCACTTTAACAAGAAATGAAACGAACGAATGAATGCTGTTCTCACAGAAATATTTATAATACATGCAAATAATACATATATTTATAAGCAAATGTCCACATGTGTAGAAATACATATCTGTTATGTCCAACGCATAGCAAATTATCAGAAGGAACAAAATGAAAAAATCTTAATTTGAAGATACCACTGTTTGGCCATCTTCATGACAAGATTTGGAGGAGCCGAATTCATCTATGTCCCAAAGAAAAAAGGGATACGGCAAACTTCATCAATGTTCCCACGAGACGGCAGAAGTTCTATGTTCCAGCAGAACATGGAGGTAAACAGGTTCTGCTAGGTCAACGACCCAGGCCGAAGGGAACAACCTTCTTCGTTGGTTGTTGTGAGCTAAAAAAATGAGACTAACGCTGTTCACTATCAGGCGTTAAGTAACCAGCAGTTGACATGTGACCACATGACTATCTCGACCAAAGGGATATAAACATCTTTGTATTCTTACAACACCTACATCTAAAGAGGTTGTTACCTGCTATGAGGGGTATTTTTGCCTTTTGATGATATAGTAGAAATGTTGGAACATTTTATACAAGTTACAGCATAAACAATTATGCATGCAATATTAAAATTGATTAAAGACGGAACAATGTCTACTGAATATCACAAAACAAAAGTAAAATATTTCTGTGATGGAATATAGTAAAAGTTCATATGAAAAAAATATATACTATAAAAAGAGAGAAAATATAATCAATGAAAATGTACCTTCAGAATTTTGAATGGTCCTTCGTATTTGGTTGCCATGCATTTGACTTGGTTAAGTCGTATATCATTTAAAATGTCAATGTTTGAGACCTGGGTAATTGCTCATTTTCAGGTGTTAGATAGTTTAAGTGTGTGTGCCAACGATTAATAAAAACATTAAATGTTTATTATGAATGTAAGAATATGTAAGCGAAAATAATACGTGTCAAGCGTATTAAAACTATAAACGATTTTGTGTATATGTCGGTAACGTTAGTATGTGTAAATGACAGTGATAAAATACATTTAAGTTAAAAATGTTTAGCAAGTATTGTTTGCACGTGTCAAGTGATGGAGCGATTTTCTTTTTTAAATAAAATGAGAAAATCAGTTATAAATGTATGCATTGAGAGAAATTCTGTGTGAATGTGTGCGTTTCTGAGTCAGTAAAGTTAATATGTGAAACAAGGTATAAAATTTCTGGTGAAAATAATGTATTAAGCAAAACATTTTATAAATAAATAAATATATTTTCAAAAAATAATATGTTAACGGTTAGAATCATTCAATAAAATAGTGAAATACTAAGTATCTATATATAAAATTATTACAATAACATTATTAAGTAATAATATATTGATAAGGAACATATACATAAAATATTATGCTCATTATAATAATACAATTAAGCAATTTAAATGATATACAATAATAAAGAGTAGTGAATAAAAAACTTTAAAAAATTAAATACTAACACTACTACTACTAATAATAAGAAAGAAATAATAATAAGAAAAAATAGTAATAATAAAAAACTATAAATATACATAATAATAGTATGAAAGAAAGATATAGATGATAAAATAGGAAAATTAAAGAGAAAACAAATTATGGTATCCACTTCATACAGAGGAAACGATACTACCTATTAAAAATGCGAGGAACTCTCTTTAACTTGTTTGATAATATCTATTTGTATTTTGGATTCATGAATTATGTATTTGTGAAATAAACTGGGAATAATGTAATTTTTTAGTCGCGCGTTTATGATTGGTAGTAATGTTATTAACATCTTTTCAAAGTACTTCCCCCTCAAAAGTTTATTTTCTTTTTAAATTAAACTGTCATTTGAAAACTCAAAATTGTTTCCTACGTTATTTCGATGTAATACAAGAGTGTTGAAACGTATGTCCAAACGTAAGTCTCTTTTATGTTCGTAGACCTATGCTTTTATACACACACACACACACACACACACACACACACACACACACACACACACACACACACACATATATATATATATATATATATATATATATATATATATACAGGTACACACACATATACATACACAAACTGTTCATGTTTATGCATTGGAATATGATCATGTTTGTATTGACCCAATTCAAATCTCACACTTGCCCATTTTATCATCCGTATTCAGATTTATAAGTATCTAATATATACACACACGATTCTTACATTGGCTTAAATTAGGTAGATAGATTTTACGTCGCTAAAAACAATAGTTAAACAATTTTTGTGTTTATTACAAAATCAACGGCATCACTTGATAAGATACAAGAATTGTCGAAACAAAATAGCTACTTTTTTAGTGATATTAAAATAGATTTTTTTATTCTTTTTAAATATATATATATATATATATATGTGTGTGTGTGTGTGTGTGTGTGTGTGTGTGTAAAAGAAATAATAATTATAATCGTGTCGAAAAAGCTTCCGCCTATTTACGAAGAAGGGAAAATGCTTTTAAAAATGAAAGAGCTAAGTACATGAACATCAGTCAAAAGATCTCAGACCGAGTCAACTGGCTTTCCCTGAAGATCCGTTTAGGTGAAACCTTGGTAGGTTGTCTGGCTCTCTAGGTATTCTTTATTGATAAACACACACACACACACACACACACACACACACACACATATATATATATATATATATATATACTCCCGAACTAGCCACATTTTCGCAAAAAAGTGTTTATGTTAAGATATTTGGTTTTTGTATCGAATAAGATTTTTAATTATTGACATTATAAATTTGCTATTTTTGATGAGATGTGTTTACAGGAAGCATTGCTAACCAAACACACACACATCAACTTCTATGACGTTTCTAATTATCTGAAGATCTCTAGTGGATAAACACGAGTAATGACGAGGGCTCTTTTTTGATAAGCGTGTATGCTGTGAAGCGTTATTTTGTCGAGATAATATGGAAGTTGTGTACTTTATTTTACGGAGTAGGCAAACCTTTGCATTTAGATCTTTATTCTATCTTTTCTGAAGTGTTGGCTCTTATGGCAAGTTATCTGCTGGTTACTCCTAGGTAGTTGTTCTTTTGTTCAGCATATATATATATATATATATATGTGTGTGTGTGTGTGTGTGTGTGTGTGTGTGTGTGTGTGTGTGATCAATTTTGTGGAAAAATTTAGAAGCGCTAAAAAGAAAAAGTAGAAGCAGGAAAATCATATGGTATAATCCTCCATTAAATCAGTTAATTTTAAACTGGGACATCAATTTATTAAACTAATAGATAAACACTTCCCCCAAAAGAATCCTTCAAGCAAAATTTTCAATAGGAATACAATAAAACACAGTTTTTGTTGCTCAAACAATTTAGAAAAAAATGATTAAATTGCATAACAGTAAAATTTTGAAATCATACAACAAAAACAACTCTAACACCCGTGTCAGTTTGCCCCATCATAATAACTCTTGTAATTGTAGAAACTCAAACCAATGCCCACTGCCTAATAAATACTTAACAAAATCCCTGGTATATATGTGTTCGATTTCATCCGTTGAGCATCTAAAGGGCGCCAAAATTAATATCGGAAATATTATGAACTTTTCAAAATCTCTTTTACAATCATCTCAACAACAAGGACAAACAAAATATGACATCACTTTCTAAATATTTTTGGAAGTTAAGAAATGAAAATAAGACAACTAAAGTTAAATGGAAAATCCTCAGGTTAGCTAGAACATATAAATCATTAAAAGAATCGTGTTTCCTTTGTCTAAATGAAAAAATGGAAATCATTAAATGCAGTGACATATGACTAAATCATAGGCATGAAACCAGAGTAAATTGCAAACACATTAAAGAACTAACCTCACAATCATGCTAAAATTAATAAATCTAAAGTTCAGATCTCTAGAAAAGATAGACCTTTATAGTCTATATAAAGTACTACGATATTCACTTCGAACTGTAAGATCTCTCTATTTTTACCTTTTAATTTTTATATTAATTAATTCTTTTTTTACTTCAACAATTTATTATATTAGCACTAATGAATTCATATTTTCGTGTGATATTGCTAAATATCCTCAGATCTGCGATTTTGAAATAATTTCAATATAGGTGTAAGTGATTTCATCATCTTTTATAAATAATGCCAAAGATTTAGGTTTATACTATGTAACAACAAATGTATCTATCTGCAAACTGCTTCCGGTCAAATTTTTGACATTTATATTTCTTTTACGTTTCTACTGTCGCCCCTCCCACACATCTTCCCGTCATGCATTTTCTCATTTCTTCCTTTTTGTTAACGTGTATCTATCTATATTTCACCTCCAATCTAATTTCGGGTATATTTCTCTCTGAGCCGTTATCATTGGCTCTCTCCTCTTAGTTCTTTCTTTCTCTCTTGTTTTCCTCTTTACTTTCGATTTCCTCTGTGTTTACTTTTTCATTTTCTCTGTATGATTTTTATTTTCTGTATCACGCTCTTTATTTCTTGTGTATTTCTTTTTCCTTTTTGTTTCACTGCTTTTTATCGATTTCCTTTTTGGTTTTCACATCTTTTCTATATTCATTACCTCGTACAAAAACATTTCCATAAATGAAGGCGGAGTGAGATTTATGATTTATTTTTTCAAAAATAACGTTTATTACCATCATTATTAACTACCTAATGAGACATTGTTTTTTCGATGTCGAAACAAAACGTACGCTTTTGTAGTAAACTGTTATTTGTACATGTTCTAAACTACAACTATTAATAAATATTCATAGATCTATTTCTATATTGAGTACAGTTTAAATTGATGTTGTGAACGCTGTTACTCCTTTCTTTGTTCTTTATTCACTTGTATACATACACACACACACACACACACACACACACACACACATATATATATATATATATATATATATATATATATATATATAATAAAACATAAATTTCGATATTTAAATCCATTGGATAGCCATTTCTACGAAGAAATCCTCGCTTCTTCAGCAACGGCACAATGAAAATTTTATTTACTCAAATTCAAATGTGTTACAAGATTTTATACCGGTAGAAGTCCAAAAACATCATCCATACACAGAAAAATAAAATGGGGTGGGATTAACAATTTTTGAATTTAAGGAATTAAGAAGGGAAAAGCAGACAGATACCTATACCAGAGTCAAGAGTTTAAAAGTTAACATTTAGCCATGTCGGAGGGATAGAAGTGGTAGGGGGAACGAAAAGAAGAAAGGGGGAAGGGGTAGTTGACTGGGAAGTAAGCTGTGAAAAAACTTTCGCATACTAACAAAAGAAAACTGCTGACAACAATGTTGAAAAAAAACATAAAAAATTTACCAAAGATATTTTAGTATAAATAAATAATGACTGGGAAAAATGTTATAGAAATATTTGGACATACAAACTTAAAAATAAATCTTAAATTTTAAATTAAAAATTAAAATATTAGTTTCAAAGGTAAATCTCAACAAATCTATTTCTAATAAAACAAGTACACACACGCATATACACATTCACGAACATAATTTACTTAAATATCTAAAGGATATTCGCAATTGACGAGCTAAATTTAATTTTAATTATGTTTAAAATTTAAGAAACTAAATTTAAGGCGGTTTAGTTTGAAAGGAACCGAATAATTATATATATTCTATAGGGTTCAGCTAAAAATTAACCAAAATTAACTTTTTGTGTAAATTAAAAGGTAATATAGATTTAGCATTAAAAATAAAAAAATATAAATAAATAACTTTTATTTTATTTTAAGGTGGGTTCAACAATGTTCTATATATACATATACACACACATATTTACATATATACACATACATACATACATATATATATATCTGATAATCCTTTTGGATTTAATTTATATATATATATATATATATATATATATATATATATATATATATATATATATTATCAGATCGCAGGAAGCAAGGCATTTTACTGCCACAGTTGAGCAGGGGGTTACATAGGAGGTAGGTTATGAGAAAGAGTGACAGATTACAGGGAGGGTGTCAGAAAGACGGTAGGAGAAGGATAAGTAATGGATTAGGAAAAATAAGATCTAAAGAGTTGGTCTACAGATTTTTACATGTTAAATAGTAGATTTTTAGATAGGAAAAGGAAGAAGGAAGGTATCTATAAGGCAGGGATCAGCATTTAGTAAGGGATTAGTATTTCCTCGTAGTATATTTTAAATCCAATCGCTTCTACAATTTTACAATTTATGGGTTTTTCAGTAAAAGGGTGGGACCTAGTTGCTAATCTTGTGGCTCGAGCAAATTCATGTATGTGGAGTAACAGTGAGCTAAGTTCGTCTGAGCAGAAGTCATGAAAGTTTTTGTAGAAGAGACACAGGGAAGCTACGTTGCGCCGGTGAGAAAGTGACTGTATCTGAGCTGCCGAGTCGGAATCCATCACATTACAGATTCTCCGTTGGATTTTGTCAAGGACTCCTAGGTGAATAGCAGAGGCACCCGACCAGATATGGCAGTAGTATTCAATGCACGGGCAAATGGTAGATTTGTATAAGTGCAAGATTATTTCAGACGGGAAAAACTTCCTGGACCTGCACAGAGAACCGACCTTCTTAGCATCGGATTTAGCTATGGACTCTATATAGTCATTTCACTTGCGGTCTGTTGTGAGAGTTAACCTGAGAAGTTGCAGTGTTTTACTTTCAGGTAGACTAGACTGATACATACATATAAATATATACCAATACACATATATTTATATACATATACACTTGACGAGCACACAAATGCATACAAAAATACATTCACATGTCTATAAACTCACCCACCCGTTACAATTATAACAAGGCGCAGCGAAGTTATATGAGTAATAGAGTCATGGAAAAAAAATAGAAATAAGATTCGTCGCAAAAACAAAAGAAAATATTATAAAGGCGCAGGAAAAATAAGGGCTAAAGAGTTGGTCTACAGATTTTTACATGTTAAATAGTAGATATTTAGATAGAAAAAGGAAGAAGGAAGGTATCTATAAGGCTGAGATCAGTATTTATTAATGGATTAGTATTTCCTCTTAGTATATTTTAAATCCAATCGCTTCTACTCCGCATTTTCCTAATTGGGGGTAGGAGCAATTTTCTGTGGTGATTAATAGATAGCAGCTTCGTTTTAGAAGCATTAAAATTCCCGAGCCATTTTCTACCCCATTCCACCACGGATTGGAGGTCATTTTTGAGCTCGGCAGCGAGGTTTGCCTTGTCGGCCTCGGTATACTTTTGATCAAGGCAAGAGTAAAGCGTGGTGTCGTCTGCGTATATGCCTACTTGGGATCTTTGTTCATCAGGGAGATCGTTAACGTAGATAAGAAAAAGGGTGGGACCTAGAATAGAGCCTTGAGGGACACTTGCCTTCATATGATAGTGTTGGGAGGCATGTCCGTTCAATACTACCTTCATTGTGCGATCTGAGAGGAACGACTGGATTAGATCAAACAATTGTCAATTTATGCCGTAGACCAATAGCTTGCATAAAAGGCCAGCCAAACGCTTTGGAAATGTCTAGGGGAACAGTTCGGGCTCCGCCGTTCTTGTCGAGAGCCTGGTAAATATACACAGTGATGGTCGTGAGCATATCAGCAGTAGACCTGGAGAAGCGGAAACTATACTGTTTGTCAGAGAAGCGTCTGTGGGCTGTGAGATGCTGCGCTACATCCGCATTAATGATGGCTTTGAACACTTTGCTAAATATCGATAGGAGGCTGATAGAGCGATAATTAGCGTGGTCGGAGTGTTCTTCTGTATTTTCATATATAGGGACCACAGAGAACAGATGAGAGCTCAGGAGCACATTTCTTTAGGACAATTATTGATAATCCGTCATCACCGCTCGGTTTATAGGGGTCAAGTTTTTAAATAATTTTGGAGACCACCGATGGAGTTATGTGTATGTCAGTCAGTTGGGCCTCAGTTCAGGGTGGGAAGTAGGTACTGAAACACCAGATGAATCCAGTGTTGAGTTGGTGGAGAATCTACAGACGAAGCACTTGACCTTGTCTGTTGAAGAAGTGAGGATCTTAAATTCGTTGATTGGAGGCGGGATTGAGGGCTTGCTGCACACTTTTACAGAACCTCCAGTAGTCTTTGAAGCCAAACTTACAGGATGCTATGCGATGCTTCATTCTGCTGTAAACTTCAGCTTAGCTCTTGTAAGTAAATTCTTGCACTCGAGCCCATGCAATATGGCTCCTTTTATGGTTCGACTCGTGACTCCGGAAAAGCCGAATGAAGTGATTTTGGTGGACAATGGCGGTCGAATAGGCAGGGGTGAACCAGGTGGGGTGAGTTGGATTTAAGTCCTAACTTCCTGGCAGGAATAAATGCATTGATACCAGCCTTAAACCGAGAGGAGACCTCAGCCGCTCAGCCTTCAACGGGAAGACTAAATATTTTATTCCAAGGGACGTCACACAGAAAATCGCGGAACAAATCCCAATCAGCTCTTTGGTAGCAGTAAGATATTCTGTTGGTCTGATGTTCTTAGAGTGGGATTGGAGGGAGATACTAATGAAAAATACCGCATGGTCAGAGTTTCCGAGAGGGCAGAGTTGTTTGACATTCCAAGAATCAGAGATGGCGGTAAAACAGAGATCTAGCAGTGAGTCGTGTCCATTCTCCAGCTACTTGGCGTGGTGGGCGTTAAAGTCGTCAAACACAAATGTATGGAAAAACTGATGGGAGGAAATGGCTTTGTCAATATTATTGAAGATGCTGTCAAGAACTGAATAGTTGGGAGATGAGGGGGAACGGTAGAGGAAGAAGAGATAGCTAACAGAGCTTAGTAGAGAGACGGAAACACATATAAGAATGATCTATTGATTCAAGAGAAATCACCCTAGCTAGAGGAAGGCGTTCGCTGACGTAACCACCAAGCCCATGCATGTGGACATTGGAGCCCTTCCTGAAGAGGGAAGGTAGCCAGAGACGTAGAATTCAGAAGAGAAGGATCAAGGTTAGTTTTGCAGAGGTTTAGAATATCAGGTGAGTTTAATTGGAGGAAGGATTTGACGCTGTAGATGTTGGAACGTAATTCACGAATGTTAGTGAAGGAGATGTTGATGGGTTTGGGTATTTTTTGAGTAGCTGGTTACGTTTTACTATTATGGTAGTTTGAATTCATGTTTTGCTTTGTTAGTGAGTTTTTTGTTTTTTTAGGAAAGGTCCAGAGTAGAATCAGTCGGTCGCTATATGCAGCAGGTGTGGAAGATAACCTGGCGCAGAATACAGCATAATGTGGCCTGGAGGTTTATGCAGGGACATTTATCTATGCGCGACATGGCACTACATAACACCCCGATATTATTCAACTGTTGATCACAGTAGTCTCTCTTGACTCTACGCAAGAGTTCGGGCTCCTAACTACCAATCGGGAGCAACAACCAGGAAACTGCCAACCCAGTACCCTCAGAATGAAGAAACGTTGCCATCCTCCCAAGCTACAACAAACAGCTTGCGACATCTCTTGACTGGGACCTGATGAGTGGAGAGAACCGAGAGACCCCCGCTTCCTAAACAGGAAAAAAGGCGCGCGCCTCTACTCCTGTCCAAAAGAAGAGGGAGGAGTGTGAAACGGGCGACAGAAGGGTCTATCTACTCTAACTGAAAAAAATAATAAGGTTTAACTTAGTATAAGTCGGAAAAACCCTCCGAACCAATAGAAAAGTAGTAACCACCAAATGCCAGTTTGAAGAAATGACAAGAAAAGTACTGACTCATTTTGGGGGGGGGGGGGTTTCACTGCTATATAAAAAGACCAAATATTAAATGTGCTAAAAATAGTTTCCAAACTAAACAAAAGTAAATTAACTTATTTCCAAGATTTGTATTTAACTACTTTCAAACGAATACCCGTCAATTAAATGAAGTACTAAAGTTAATTAATAAACAAAACAACAACAAACCAGTTACCAAACTTAAAATTGATATACAAAAAAATTCATTTACCAAACTTAAAATTAATATACAGAAGAATTCAGTTAACAAATTTAAAACTAAAATACATAAAGATTCAATCAGTAAACAAATTTCAAGCTGGCCACAAGAGAAAAATAAAAGCTCAATCACAAAAGCAAGGCGAGTGAAACTTCGAGTCAAACATGGCTGCTAAATTTCTCTCTTCTTCTTAGATACAAGACAAGAGAGTTAGCCCTGATGGCTGCTTGACTGATGCTATATATATATATATATATATATATATATATATATATATATATATCCATGGGTTCCAGTTCTGGGGCCATTTGAAATTTAGTAACTTCTACATGGCTAACCTTGATCATATTTAACACCACCAAAAGTATTATATCGACCTAAAATACGTAGATGATTCATTCATATTAGTTAAAACATATATGAAATATATAAACTACAAATAAACTTTCAAAATCACTGCTCTTAATATATATATCCATGGGTTCCAGTTCTGGGGCCATTTGAAATTTAGTAACTTCTACATGGCTAACCTTGATCATATTTAACACCACCAAAAGTATTATATCGACCTAAAATACGTAGATGATTCATTCATATTAGTTAAAACATATATGAAATATATAAACTACAAATAAACTTTCAAAATCACTGCTCTTAATTTAAACACCGAACTTAACATTAATGATAAATTCCCTTTTCTTGATGCATTGATAGACAGTAATAATAAAAATACATTTACTACCTCCCCATTAAAAAAACAACTAATATAAATAATTGCAATCTAAACAATAAAAGTGAATGTCCTGACTATTAAACAAACACTTATAAATGTTCTTCTAATTACATCTTTGATAAAGAATTTAGAAATAGAATAGAAATATCAATATAAAAAAAAGAATATATTACTTCCTCAAATAAGCCTAAACTTGACAGTCTACTATGCTGTAATCAAATACAAGTCTAGCATGGAAATGCAAGTCCTCAAAATCTCATTAATATTAAAATTCTTCCCACCGAACACAGTAAAAAATAAAAGTAATTAGATATTATACTTAATTTAACAATACCAACTTAATCATACGCACTTAATCTTTTCTGTCTGCTCGTGTTTTGGATAAAATCTATAGATATATATCCATAGTTTTCAGTTCTGAGACCATTTTAAATTTATTAACTTCTACATGGCTAACCTCGAACATATTTAACACCACTAACATTCATATATCATACGTAGATGATGCACTTATCTTAGTTAAAGACATAAATGAAATATATCAACTACAAATAAACTTTCAAAATCACTGCTCTTAACTTCACATACGAAATTAAATTTTAATAATAAATTCCCTTTTCTTGATGTATTAATAGACAGTAATGTAGGGTTAAGGAAAATAATTATTTTCAAGACATAGTCGAATGCTTATAGATACCGCCACTTCATTTTGATACCTAATTATTAAAACTTAAAACTTTAATTTTAGCTTAATTGAAAACTAAATGATTAAATTTACTATTTACATAAAGCAATTTATATTAAAGATTTCTAAACTTTTTCAATTTTCTACCATTTTTTGAGCAATCGACACATTTGTAAACACAAATTAATTCTCAGATTTAAAAATCTTGCAAAAAGAAACAATACAACACACGTTATTTTTTGAAAATTAGCAAATTTAAAATTAAATTAATCTGAATTAAAATAAATACTTCTTGTTTATGACAAGAAATTTAGGATAAAAGTATTTCTTAATCACAAAAGTCTGATACATTGAGATTTCAAGTAGGGGATGACAGCACCTCAATCTCGAAGTATGGTGAACTAAAGTTGATATAACCCAGTTTAACATTTCGTAAAGTGAACAACTCTTGAAACGTGTGACCTTTTAATGATTAGTTTCTCATAAGTTTCTAGAAATTATAAAAAAGATATATACATATATATATATATATATATATATATATATATATATATATATGCAAACACGTTTCATTAAATTCAGCAGACAAAGTCTACTAATTCAGTTCTTATTCTATTACTTCCAAGTGGCTACCCCTTACATTTTTTAATGTGGTGGGTTTGAATCAAACCAACGAGACGTCATGTGCAACAGTTAAAAGGAGCATTAAATATTAAGTCTTTTTCTTAAGGCAATGATCGATATATGCACGAACTCACTAAGCTTCTATAAGTTAAATTACAAGTATATATGGTATATGTGTGGCTGATGTAAGAATTTAATTTGTTAATGATTATTATTGATCTTGGCGAATCAATAACCTGAAGGCACGAGAATTCACAAGCAGTATAATTTTTACACAATTGGAATTACTGAGACCTTAGGTATTGGTAATATTTAGGTTAGATATTTTGCCATTTTTATCATAAAACGATAAATCTAAGATGTTTCTTGGTAACATTAAATGATATGTAGCTGCGAAGCATATTTTTAATTGTGTTGTCATCTTCTTTATAATTAGAGTGCATCTGTTTCCGATAGTATAGTTACTAATGTGCTTAGTTCTGCTTATCATGGTAATTAAGCGTATTTTTATCGACAGCATCGGTAGGGGAATTATTGTTGATGAGGACCAAAATGCATTTTTTTTAATCGTGTCACCCCAAGCAAGGCATTCCACTGCCACTATAGCGCAGGGGGTTACATAGAAGGATTGGGTATAGGAAATGTCAGAAGGAGGGTGATAGACGACTTAGGATGTACATAGGGAGAGAGTTGGAGAGAGTGGGTGTGAGTTAGTGTGTTAGGAGGTGTTAGGAGGTGTCTATTGACCTTATATTTAAACTCCTGGAGGTTGTAGCCGTCGGGGAAGCAAGTATGCGGTAGGGAATTCCACAGGCGGGAAGTGCGAGGAAGGAAACTGTTGGAGTAGAAATTGCGGTTACATTTCATCAGTTTCACTGTAAAAGAGTGGGACCTAGTTGCCAATCTTGTATTTCGTGCAAATTCACATCTAGGGGGCACCAGTGATTTAAGTTTGTCAGAGCAGAACCCATGAAAGTATTTATAGAAGAGGCACAGGGAAGCCACGTCACGCTGGTGAGAGAGATACTGTAGACGGTCAGCCAAGTTGGTATCAATCACATTACAGATTCTTCGCTGTATTTTGTCAAGAACCTCGAGGAGAATAGAAGGGGCACCTGACCAGATGTGGCAGCAGTACTCAATACACGGGCGGATGGTGGATATATATAATTGCAGGATAGATTCAGGCGGAAAGAATTTCCGGGCCCTGCACAGAGAGCCGACTTTCATAGCTGCGAATTTAGCAATGGATTCGACGTAGTCATTCCACTTGAGGTCCGCTGAGAGTGTCAGGCCAAGCAGGCGTAGTGATTTTCTCTCTGGGAGGCAAGCCTGTTCCATGCTAATGGGAGGGTGGTGCGGTTGTCTGTGGTGGTTAATTGACAGTAGCTTCGTTTTGGAAGAATTGAATTTTACGAGCCATTTCTTACCCCAATCCACCACGGATTGGAGGTCCTTCTCAAGCTCGGCAGCGTGTTTCGCCTTGTCACCAACACGAGAGTTTTGATCGAGGCGAGAGTAAACTGTGGCATCATCGGCGTACATGCCTACTTGTGATCTTATGGCATCGGGGAGATCATTGATATAGATTAGAAAGAGCGTAGGACCTAGGATAGAGCCTTGGGGTACACCCGCGTTTGTAGGGTAGTTCTGGGAGGCATGTCCGTTTAATACCACCTTCAGTGTGCGGTTAGAGAGGAATGACCGGATTAAGTCCAACAAAAGTCCAGTTATCCCATAGCTTTGCAGTATCCGTAGAAGGCCGGCATGCCATACTCTGTCGAATGCTTTAGAGATATCCAAGGCGACTGTTCGGGCTTCACCATTCTTGTCGAGAGCCTGGTATATATACACGGTGATGGTCGTTAGCATATCAGCAGTAGACCTGGTGAAGCGGAAGCCATACTGTATGTCCGAGAGGAGCCCGTGGGCTGTGAGATGCTGGATGACCTCGGCATTGATAATGGCTTTGAACACTTTGCCGAAGATCGGAAGAAGGCTGATGGGGCGGTAATTTGCGGGGTCCGATGGTTCGCCAGTGTTCTTAAATATTGGAACCACAGAAAAAGTCTTCCAACAGGCAGGAAAGCAGGAGGAAGATAGGCAGAGGCTGTAGAGCTTAGAATGGATAGAGGAGAGTTCAGGGGCACAATTCTTCAAAACTATGATTGGGATTCCATCCCCTCCACTCCCTTTGTGAGGGTCCAGTTTTGAGATTATGCTAGAAATCAGCGAAGGCGTGATGTGAACGTCATTCAATTGGGCCTCAGTTGTAAATGGGAAATCGGGTGTATGGATTCCAGACGAATCCAGAGTCGAATTGGTCGAGAATCTATGGGCAAAGCATTCAGCCTTGTCTGCTGAGGAGGTGAGGACCTCAAACTCGTTTATTAGTGGGGTTATTGAGGACTTACTCTTGCTAAGCACGCGTTTGCAGAGGCGCCAGTAGCCGAACTTGAAGGATGCTATGCGCTGCTTCATCCTGGCAGTAAACAGCATCTTAGCTTCGTTAAGTATCTTTTTACACTTATTACGAGGTGCCTGTTTTGGTCCGACACGTGGCTACGATAAAGCCGGAAGAAGTGATTCCGGTGGGCAATGGCGGCCGAGCAAGCGGGCGAGAACCAGGGTGACGAATGGGATTTAAGCTGAAATTTCTTGGCAGGGGTGAATGCATCGATGCCAGCCTTAACCCAGGAGGAGACCTCTGATGCACAGTCTTCGATGGGAAGACTAAAAACATTGTTCCAAGGGACGTCGCAGAGGAAGTCACGGAACGAATCCCAGTCTGCTCTTTGATAGCATTAGGATATTCTGTTGGTCTGGGTTTCTTGGGTAGAGGTGGAGTGGAATGAGATGTTGACAGAAACTAAGGCGTTGTCAGAATTTCCGAGAGGGCAGAACTGTCTGGTGGAGCAAGAATTTGGGGTGGAAGAGAAGCAGAGATCTAGTAGCGAGTCCCTTCCATTAGGGCAATTGGAGAAACGCGTGGGTAAGTCCACCACTTGTGTAAGAGATTGGGAGATCGGAAAATTAAAGGTGTGGACACCAGCAGGGTCAGTTACAGAGTTTTCCAGCCACTTAGTGTGGTGGGCGTTAAAGTCACCAAACAGGAAAATATGGGCAGATGGGTGCGAAGAACTGGCCTTGTCGATATTGTCAGAGATGCTGTCAAGTACCGAACAGTCAGAGAAGGAGGTGTAGCGATAGAGGAAGAAGAGATAGCTAACAGAGTTTAGAAGTGAGAGACGGAAGCACTTTAAAGACTGGTCCAGGGAGTCGAGAGATGTTACTCTAGCTAGGGGGAGATGTTCACTGACATATACACCAAGCCCATACATATGGACGTTGGAGTCCTTCCTGAAGAGGGAAGGTAACCAGGAACATAGAACTCAGAGAAGGGGATAGACGGGTTAAGGTTAGTTTTACATAGGGCTAACATATCAGGTGAGTTAGTTTGGAGGAATGCTTCTACGCTATAAAAGTTAGTGCGGATACCGCGTATATTAATGAAAGAGATATAGAGAGGTTTGGGCATTTTCCGAGTAGCTGGTTTGATTTTGGTATTTTGTTTGTTCTTTTTCATGGTGTTTTGGTTGAGGAGAGAGGACTAGGGCAGAATCAGTTGTTTACTATTTGCAGCATGTGAGGAATGAAGACTGGCGCAGCCTGCAGCATAATGTGGCCTCGGGGTTGCTCACCGGAGGTTCATGAAGGGACGCCCGTCCATGCGCGATATGGCACTACAGGAACCCCGATATTATTCAACTGTTGATCAGAGCAGCCTCTCAAGACGCTACGCAAGAGTTTGGGCTCCTAACTACCAGTCGGAAGCTGCAACCAGGAAACTGTCAACCCGGTACCCTCAGAATGGAGAGACATTGCCACCACACTCACTAACAGCAAAGAGCTTCCAATTAAACTACCACTAAAACCGAAGGAGGAGGTAGAAGGACCAGGAATCCCTTCCTAAACAAGAAACAAGGTGATCACCTCTACTCCTGTTTAATAGAAGGGGGTGGAGTGTGAAACCGGGCGATAGTAGGTACTATCTACTCCAATTTGGGGAAAAAAAGTGGTGAATTAACTAAGTTTTAACTTAGTTAAAGCCCAAAGAAATTTCTTTGAAAATTACAAAAACACTCGTTAAAATAAACCATAGAATCAAGCAAAAAATAGTAAAAAAATACATAACTTTAGCAAGTTTCAAAAAATAAAAAAATAAAAAAATCTTTCCACCCCAGCTTACCCCACTCACCTTTACATGCCATTTGGTAAAATAAACTTATTTTGCCATTTTGGTCATAAATGACTGCGAGTGGTAGCTGCTGACGGAAATAGCCCGGAGAGCTTAGTAAAAAAAGAAGAAAAAAGATGAAAAAAATGGAATAAATAATAACATAGAGCTTAAAAAGTCCAAAGAAATTTCTTCGAAAATTACAAAAACACTCGTTCAAATGAACCATAGCAAAAAATAGTAAAAAAAATACATAAGTTTAGCGAGTTTCAAAAAATAAAAAAATAAAAAAATCATTCCAACCCAGCTTACCCCACTCACCTTTACACGCCATTTGATAAATATGTATGAGTGGATAATACTAATATATATATAATACCAATATATATATATATATAATGCTCAGTGTGGATGACCTGTGAACAAACACCTAATATTACTCTCAAATATTTTGTTGTCATTTTTTTACTGCAGTGTTACACACGTAATTATTAATAAGAATGAAACATTTACTGCATTCTTTTTCGGTGCGGTATCTATAAAAATTATTCAGTTTTGTTTTTAAGAGTAAAATTGATAAACAAAAACGGAAATGTTTTTACCACCCTACTTAATGCGTATATATATATATATATATATATATATATATATATATATAAAAAATAGACACTTTTTAATCGTATGATCTTTTCTGAGACCTGAATTCGCTTCATCGGCCATCTTTAATATAATGGAAAATTAAAAAAATATGCTTGAATGTGTATGTTGATAAAGAGACGATCATTTACCTTGCAAAAAGAAAAAGAAAAGCGTAGCGTCTAGAAAAGAAAAGGAAGAAGAAAAAAGGAGAAAGAAAGAAATAAGAAAGAAGAAGAAAAGAAGGAAGGGGAACGGAAGAGAGACAAGGGAAAAATATATTTTAGTTTTGCAGACAGGAGTAAGCCCCGAGTTAAAGGTGGAAGCTGGAAAAGATTCGCTACTGTCGGTGAACTTTAATATTATGAAAGGTTAAATAACTTATTTGAGTGTGTGCGTGAGTCATGAATCCAGTATGTAAGTTTGCGGATAAAAGAGGGAAAGAAGAAGCGTGTCGAAAAGAAAGGGAAAGGAAAGGAAGCGAGAAAGAAAAAAGAATAAGAGGAGAAAGAGAAAGAGAAGGAAAAACGTATGTTTGATATACAGACATGATTGGCTCTTGAATATTAGTAAATAAAATATAAAGGTATTGATAATGATTAACTATTGAAATGCATTGCAATCAAGAAAGAAGCTATTTTCAGAATCAGCAATTGATATCAGTAATACTGTGGATGTAGGCACAAGTGAAATGCATACTTAATACTTTTACTCTAGTAAAATGCTTAAAATGCGATCGATAAGCAATTAATCAAAACGTCATTGTGCTTTGATATCACTTTTTAATTAATTTATTGGAGTTAAATATCGTCAAAATCAAATAGTTCTTTTCGCAACAATAATATGTTACGTGTATATAATATATACGGTTTTACTTTCATTTGCAGCCGCAATAAGTTCCTGTATTACTATGCGACCATTTTGCTGTTCCGAATTTGATAACTTATGCATTTCAGACGCAGAATGTCCTTCAGGTAAGTAAAATAATAATAATACAAATGATTCAAAAATTTATAGGCCAGTAACACTTTTATCCACCATATATAAATTTCTCACGAATATCCTGACAAACTGTGCTTCCCCTTTTCTCGATGTAATAATATTCTTCTCAAAAACAAAACGGTGTGTCGAAGAGGTTCATATGGTTGCAAATATAAATGAATAAATAAATAATAAATGATTAATGATAAATAAAATGACTCGAAAATGTTTAGGCCAATAATACTTTTCTCCCCCATATATAGATTGCTCACGCATGTCCGGATAAATTGTATCTACACTTTTCTCGATGAAATCAACATTCTTCCGCTAGAAACGAAGGAATGTCAAAGAGGTTCATATGGTTGCAAATATAAATAAAATGATTAATGATAATTAAAATGATACATGAAAAAAAAGTGTAGAAATCTCAGGACATCTTGCACAAAGTACCGTAAAGACTTTGATAGCGTGCCATACTCTTGGACCCTTAAAGCTTTGGACATGTACAAAATCTGCTTGGTGATAATAAATTTCCTTAAATATCGCATGAAACTTTGAAAAGCCACATTATACACCTAAACTACAACAAAGATAATGCTGCTACCAATTATTTGAATATCCGAGGAGGAATCTTTCAAAGAGACTCCATGTGACATCATCCCTACTTTCTGTCCTTAATCCTCATTTGGCCTGAAATAAACTGAATTTAAAAAAGAAAATATTTAATCAATCTACACTAGAGGGATGATATCAAACTCTTTGCAAATGACGCTAATGAGGTGAAATATCTCATTTATATTGTATAAGATTTCAGTAGCAGGAATAATAAATAAAGATAATGACATCTCTGATTTATAACTGATATCAGTAACGAGCGACACAAAAACCAAAAATTAAAATTAAAATCTAGAAATGGTCAGTTTATAATATACACCTGATGATTACATAGTGCATGGAACTCAGAGTCGTGATATAGATGAAGGACAATATATATATATATATATATATATATATATGGGGGGGGAGGTGGGGGGTGTTACGAAAAGCAATTACACTGGCAAAGATATTTGTGCGACGCATTTCATCCTTTAGAACTTGATCAGACTGAGTAGTTGTTTACGTTGCTGCAAATATACACGCAAGAATGAAAGGCTGACATTTTAAATTTTAAACTTTATTAAAGATGTGACAGGCTATATGAACAATATTATTAATTTTCGTTTTGCTTATGATTTTATCACATTTGTTAATAATTATCCAAAATTTTTATATATATATATATATATATATATATATATATATAAATTTTTACAAAAGTTTTATAAAAAGATATTTTTAAAAATTTTCGGTCTGAGGAGTTGAATATTTACGACGTATTTATAAAAAGTTGTCCAATTTACTTTCATTACAATATTCAGTTACTTCCCAACATCGAGTTTTTATCGGATTAATAACCTTCGTGTAATAACCCTTACTTATTTCAGAGGATAGTAATTATATATATATATATATATATATATATATATATATATATATATATATATAACAGTATGTGTGTTTCTGTGTGTGTAAGAAAACATTTTTTATCATATTCTCTACCGATTAATACTTATGCTATCGGGATCGTCTCATAATAAATTTTGAATAAATTGGGCTTTATATGTCTATAATCTTTCAAATGTTTGATTTACGTTTATCACAATACCTCCAAGTATGAGTTAGCTAACCAGGATCAGAATTACGATTCCCTGATCAAGATCCAAGGTTAAATATTTTTCAACTGTTTGTTAATATTTAAAATGATTTTTTTTCACGTTTAATTTATAAAAGAACATTTTTATGCATTTTTAAACTTTTAATTAACTCATTTTAAATACATTTAAAATGTGAGTTGCTTTCTTTAATTTTTAGATATTTTTAACTCAAAATTTTATATAAGATATAAAACTTTTTTTATGAATTATTTTTCAATAATTGTCCTATTTAAATTCAGAAAAAAGATAAAATAATTCTTCTGTCACTGGTTGAGCACGTGTTTTTTGGTGTGGCTGGGAACAACTTTACTAGTAAGTCATGATTTTGCTTTGATTTTATTTTATTTTAATTTTTGTTGTGGCTAATTTTAAAAGTTTCATAGTTATTTGAACGAGTGCGTTTTTTTTGTATATTTTTTCAAAGAAATTTTTTTACTGGAGGATAAATATGTTTTAAAATTCCTCTGTTAAAATGGTCGTCTTCTTTGCTCGGCCATTGTCTAGTTAGTTGACACCCATACCGCCCTGCATACACGCACGTAGTATCCAAAAAGATAAAATAATTCTTCTATCACTGGTTGAGCAGGGTTTTTTTGGTGGGGGGCTGGGAACAACTTTACTAGTAAGTCATGATTTTGCTTTGATTTTATTTTATTTTAATTTTTTGTTGTAGCTTTTAAAAGTTTCATAGTTATTTGTTGTGGATTTTTAAAATTTCATAGTTATTTGAACGAGTGCGTTTTTTTCATCCCTTGTTCCCTGTTCAGGACGTGGTTTCCGGCTTTCTCTTTTCCGATCTTTTCACTTTTTTTTTCCATTTCATTTTTTTTTTCAATTGGAGCAGATAGACTAAACTATTGCCCGGTTCACACTCCACCCACGTCTATTGTACAGGTGTAGGGGCTCATCTCTTGTTCCCTGTTTAGGATGTGGTTTCCGGCTTTCTCTTTTCCAAATCCTTTTACTCTCACGTAGCCCCTTGCACATCAGTGGCGTTACCGCCTTGCTCAGGGTGATATGATTAAAAAAAAGCAATGCTGCGTTGTTGGCTGTAGAAACTCTGTGTGTAAGATGAGGAGACTAACTGAAAGATCGTTAGTAGCAGTGGCATCCCTAGAACGTTGCGTTAAACAGGAAGGATGTTTTAATGGTAAAACATGAAGAGAGAAACCTTATTCAACCAACAATGTTTTGAAAAATAACCGTAAGTTCGAAAAGACCGTGAACTTTAAATGCAAAGTGGAGGCAACTATTGATTCCTAACTTTATTGTTACTAAATATCTCCTTCATTTTTCAAATAAAAATGAAATCCTTTACGTACTTTGTTGTTCAATTTCCAAATTATCTACCTTACTGGTAACATGTTGAAATCATTTCTTCTCAGTTTATCTATTCATACCAAGATCCTACAAAAATCTAGGTGAATGGATTTTTCTACGCAAAGATGTTTTCCCAACATGCAGTTCATTTCTTTTGATACAGGTTTTCTTCAGTTTTGTTTCATACGTTTCTTTAAGTAATCGTGTTTTGATGTTTTTATTATTATTATGTCATTTTTCATCATATTTCGATTTCTGCTTTGGTCTTACTACCAACCAAGTCTGCGGGGAGACCTAAGGCAGGTAGTGGCGTGTTGTTATGGCTCCATTTCATGTTTTTCTATCTTCCCTATCATCCTCAGCATTACATAGATAAAGTTTTCCTTAGTGTGTGGGCTGTACTTAATAAGACAATTTTTTGTATGTCTCTTAAGCTGGGGTTTCCAGGGATTCTTTCAATGTGTTGTTTTGTTCCATTTTTTATCATTCCAAGTGCACCTACTATCATTGGCACAACTCTTGTTTTCAATTTCCACATTTTTTCTATTTCAATTTCCAGGTCTTTATATTTTGACAGTTTTTCAAATTCCTTGATTGCTATGTTACAATCCGCTGGACAAGCCATATCAATTAATAGACAAGTTTTCTCCTTCTGGTTTTTAACAATAATGTCTGGCCTGTTTGCTTCAATTTTTCTGTCTGTGTAGATGGTGTAATCCCATACAATGGTTACATCTTCTATTTCTGTAACCGGTGCTGGATGATGTTCATACCAGTGTTTGTTTACAGCTTTTCCATAATGTTTGCACATTGTCCAATGTAAATATTGCCCAACTCTATCGTGGCGATTTTTATATTCGTTTGGGGCAAGCACAGAACAGCCTGAGATTAGGTGGTCTATTGTTTCTTGGTGTTTATCACAAAACCTGCATTTTGGATCCATATTATTATGCATAATATTTGCCTGAAAGTTTCTCGTGAAAAGACTTTGGTCTTGTGCTGCAAGTATAAATCCTTCAGTTTCAGACTTTAATCCAGATGCACATAACCATCGATGAGTATTAACTTTGTCAACATTGGATTTATTGGCACGTACTGGATATTGGCCATGCAGAGGTTTGTCTTGCCAGCACTGTTTCATCTTTTCAAGAGCTTTATCTTTGGCTTTCATTTTCATATTTTTTGCCGCAATAGTTGGTTCTTGGCTTCTGTTTTGCTTTTCTACAGAATCTACTAACTGTAAATCTTGTTTGTATTTACTGCCTTCTTTTATTATTGAATATTTTTTCTTTCTTTCTTCATGTTGCCTTACTAATTGTATCATCCAATCCTTTGTTGTTTCTATGTATGTTAGTAAGCCAATAGTTGTTGTCTTGTATGACAATTCCAGCTGAATAAGACCCCTTCCACCTTCTTTACGGGGTATGTATAGACGGTCTACATCAGCCTTTGGATGATGCATCTTATGCTTAGAAAGAAGCTTTCTTGTTTTAGCATCCATTCGCCTGATGTCGTTTAGAGTCCAGTTTAAGATGTTGAAGCTATATTGGACAACTGGGATTGCAAGGCTATTAATGGCCATAACTCTGTTCTGTGAATTTAATTCAGTTTTTAATATCATTCGTAGCCTTCTATAGTACTCTTTACGCACTATTTCTTTCATTTTTTTATGGTGAATGTTTTCGCTCTCATTTACACCTAGGTATTTATAAGCTTCTTCTGGTTTCAATTCTTTTATTGTTACAGCAGGGTCTAGGCTAATTGAGGATGTTTCTTGTATTGATCCACGTAAAACTGTAGCTTTAGCACATTTATTCAAATTAAATTTCATTCCAATGTCTTCGCTGAAGCATTTTACAGTTTGCAGAAGACCTTCCAGCTCATTATCATTCTTAGCATATAACTTTAAGTCATCCATGTAAAATAGATGGCTTATTTTCTTTTGGCCTATTTTATAACCACATTCTGTCTTATTAAGTTGACTGGTTAGTGCTATTAATGCAGAATAGTAAGCGATTATTATTATTATTATTATTATTATTATTATTATTATTATTATAAATCAATATCTACTATGGTCAGACTACATACCAAATATTTAGGAAGATTTAAGGCAGGTAGTGGTGTATTGTTATAGCTCCATTTCATGTTTTTTTTCTCATAACACTCTAACATCCCTAGCGTTACATAGACAAAATTCTCCTTAGTGTGTGGGCTGTAATTAACAAAACAATTTTTTACATCTCTTAAGCTGGAGTTTCCAGGGATTATTATTATTATTATTATTATTATTATTATTATTATTTATTTGAATTTGCACTTTCTGTGTCTTCTTTATATAACCAGCTGTTTTCTTCCGCTTCTTCCCAATTATTTTGCTCATCTGTCCATATTATTACTTGCTTACCAATTCATAATTTCGGTTAGACTTTTAGCCCAAAGTCGTATAAGATTTCTAATTATTTCCTTATAGAAACGTTATCTTTTTTCTCTCTATTTTTTTCTATGTCTTGGTAATAGAGTTCTTATTTTTATTCCCATTAATAGTTTTGTTCATCGTGCTTTTTCACATTAGTAATACTCTGCAATTGGCATGAGACTGTTGCAGTGCTGACATGAAGCGTCCTAGACATTTCTTTGACACTTTAATGTGAGTTTTGCTCAACAACTGCTTGCAATTGTTCGTTGTCAAGACTGTATGACAGTCCATTACGTTCTTAATCGTCACTAGTACGGAATTTCTGGAACAACTTTGTACTTGCCGGTTACTGTCAGACCTATCACCCCATGCTCTTTTGATATTGGCAGAAGTTTGGGCGGCAATTTACCCAAGTTTGGACTCATGCAAGAAAAGTAAACGAAGATCATGTTTTGTCATGTTCATAATTAAGGTCTTCTGCGCTTCAAGAATATTTCTGTCCGTAAATAAATTAAGAATTGTTAAAGAGCACACATTAATCATTATGTATCGCAAAATTCACGTAATATATACCGTGAATACTGTGTGAAAATCGCTTTTTAATATACAACACATCGAGCGGCCATTATTTTTGTAAACACCTAATATATATATATATATATATATATATATATATATATATATATTAGTGTATATATTAGTATATATATATATATATATATTAGTATATATATCTATGTATATATATATATTAGTATATATATATATATTAATGTATATATATACTAATAAATATATATTACTATATATATTAATATATATATATATATTAGTATACATATGTGTGTGTGTGTGTGTGTGTGTGTGTGTGTGTGTGTGTGTGTGTGTGTGTGTGTGTGTGTACTAATAAAATTTGATCAGAATATTTGCATAATAAGCACTGAAGGCGGCTATTGAAGGTTTCCGTTTTAAAAGTTCGTCCACTTCTTGAACACTTTTTTTGCAAGGACCTCCAATCTGTGGTAGACTAGGGCAATAAACAGCTTACGCTTCCAAAATGAAGCTGCTTTACTGTAATCACCATAGACAAACTCTTCCACCTCTTATCAGTATGGGTGACGCTAGTCTTCCAGAAAGCGATGCATTGCAACTCCTCGGTTTCACCCTCATAGCCGCCTTCAAGCGAAACGACTAGATTTAATCAATAGCTACAGTTAACACATCACTCAATAAACCGCGGTCTTAACTAATAAAATAACAATTTTAGGAAAATTATTCATCAAGATATTCTCTTTCTAGGGTGATACACTGATTACAATGCTTCTGTAACAATTCAATGACTTATCATTGGCCTCAAAATACACCTCACCGATGTCACTTCTTTAATGGAGAAAAGTTTACCCGGCTTGTAAATCAACTTGCGAAATCTTTTACATTTACTTTGGACCTTCAATGAGAAAAGAGCCAACTAAATACAAATAATGAACATTCGTAACCCCGAAGACAGGAAAAGCAACAAATGACATAATTGCTGGGTTTGAGCAAATGGATAACAGAGCAGGGGTTGGAAATGGTTACAATATAAAGGATGTTAAGAACTATAAGGGATAAGGAAATGTGAAATCACGTGATCGTTTACGACCTGAAGGGACATGACACATAGAAGAGGAAGAAAATAACGTTGTAAGTAAGAGGATGGAGAAAATATGGTCAAAAGAATGTGTTAATATGACTTCATTTGAACGACGACTGCTGCTATGATTTTATACAATTAAAGCTTCTTCTTTGCTAGACGGGCACCCAAAATAAATGCAATGTGATTTAAGTTCAAGTCGGTGCCTACTTAATTACGTAATTTTTCTAGAACAAGGACAGTCAACAACCGGTCCGCAGCCAATATCTGGCTACTAATTGATTCGAAAGTTTTTCACACCAATGACAAAAGAAAAAGCCGTTGCCGTCAGTTCTTTCAATTTGATTTTTCATCTCTGAGAACTCGTAGTGAAAAGTAAAATTATCGACACCTCTCCTAGAATGGGCTTTAATCCGACTATTCTAATCTAAAAAGCAATAAAAGAAGCAATATTTTCAGGTTTGTTTTTTATTTTTTCTTTATTATTGTTTACTCAGCATATTAGAGTCGAAAGCGGTTGACGAGACTTGAATGAGATGAGATTGTAGCGATAGAGAATGAGAATTATTCGTCCCTGTATACGTGATGTGGTGAGTTTAGGTCTGAAATGGTGGAAAGAAAGAATGTAGCTCTCAGAACATTTGCCATGGAAAGATTAATAGAGGAGCGAGCGGCTTGCTCTGTTTCGTCTGTGGGAATGAGGTAGAGTGGAAAACAATGTAGTGTCTACATAAGCTCCAACCCAGATATGTCAGCAATATTGCATATTTGGTCTAATCTGACTCTTTTAAAAATAAGCCAGTTAAAGTCAGATATTTTCTGAAGCGGTTTAAGGAGCTGTGTACTTGTGCCTGATCGGAGACCAAATCCTAAATGAGAAACAAATGAGAAACCTTGATGCATGTTTACAAAAATCTTTCCTTGTTTTTTGAAAAGAAGTTTTGATTGATTATTTGGTTTATTTTTTTATTTCCTGTTCAGAATTTGGTTTCGGTTATGTACTACTTTCCCTGTTCTTTTGTCTTTAATATATCAGTTACCGAGGTCGAAGGTAATTTTCTGAGGAATGCTGAAGCCTAAAACGGCTGAAACTTTGGGATTGTCACAGCCAAGAGATGCATGCTGATCTGAAGAGTAATGCAATTAATAATCATTTTAAGAGTACATCTTCTGTCAAAAGTTCTTTATTTTATAATCTCATGAATCTTAACAATTTAATCCTTAGAAAATGATGTTATAGCAATTGCACCTTTAGAATAGCTGCTTTTATCTATCTGCATATACAGCTATTTATTTCTCTTAAGACAATAATATTCTGTTTGTTATGTCCTTAGCGAGAGAACAAACGGATCAAGTTCCAATTTGTAAATTTAAAAGGACATTCTGAGGTCTGTATCTATAAAAGGACATTCTGTGATCTGTAACTAAAAAAATAAAGGTGAAGCACACGCAGAAAGATAATGCAGAAGAGTTCAATCGAATGGAGATCGATGAGAGAAAAATCCATTTAAAATCTTAATTAGAAATTATAACGGAATAATGGAATAATGTTAACGAAAGAAGCAAAGAATAAACATAATTTTACTTTGCTGGATCGAATAAATCAAGAACAAAAATTCAGCCAAACAAAATCGGATCCATCTCACTAGTCTGTAGATGATGTGATTAATAGCTTCTTAGATAAAATGTAATATCGTAGATTCACATGAAGTTGTTTGTATTTCATTCTATTAAACTAATCCTTATGTAGGAAGAGTTAACTTCTTAAACTTCAGGTACTTGTCAGCAGTAGCATAATCTGGTTTGCCGACAAAGTAAAATTCTAGATTAAATTTAGATTTAATTAAGATAAAATAAACTTTAGATTAACTGTCTAAAATTCATCAAAAATTAATGTCAGAGTAAAAAATAATTACTTATTTAAGAAACCGACGCGGAATGATAAACAAGAACGTTGGACAGCCGCCAAGAGGACCTATAGGTGACGTAGGCGATGAATGAACGAACATAGAGAAAACATAATTACATCGTAGAATCGTATCCGCTTACATCTTTAATCAGCTACTTATGTCTTTATAATAAACGAAAGGTTGCTGAATGCTAAACAGGCATTGGAGTTGTTATTGACCGTACACAGAATATAAAAAATAACATTCAAGTCAAGAGAAAACGGAAAACTGAACCATACTTTAGTTGAAGACCTACAATTGTTTCCAAAATATATGTAGTTGAAGACCTAACATTGTCTTCATAATGCATGTAGTTGAAGACCTAATATTGTGTTTAAAATATATACGTAGTCGAAACCATAATGTGTTCAAAATACACGTAGTTGAAAGCCTAAAATTCTGAAAAAAATATATGTAGTTGGAAACATAAATTTATGTTAAAAATATATTTAATTAAAACCTACAATTCTGTTCTCATTATATGTATTTGAAGACGTAAAATTGTGTTAAAAATACTTTTTTAAAAACCTGAAATTGCATTCAAAATATATACGCAGCTGAAAACCTAAAAGAGTGTAAAAATATAGGTAGTTGAATGTCTAAATTCGTGTTCAAAACATATTTAGTCGAAAACCTACAACTGTGTTCTCAATATATGTAGTTGAAGAACGTACAATTGTGTTCAAAATATACTTAGTCAAAAATTTAAAATTGCGTTCAAAATATATTCAGTTGAAGGCCATAAATTGGTTTCAAATATATATGGTTAAAAACCTACACTTTTGTTCAAAATGTATGTAGATGAAGCCATACAATTATGTATAAATTATTTAGAATATTTAAGTAACCCATAGCGTTTCGTCTGCCGCTAACCCAAATTAAACAATCCAAAACCATTGTATTCAGAACATTCGTTGAGACACGCACATCTTCGTTGGTTCAAGTCTCTTCTCTATCTGTGCAATGATTGTCCAACATTCACTACCATAAGAAAATAAATATTACAAACCATTTTGAACCCTATTTCTTTGACTTGAAGTGTCATTTTTCATCCTTTTATAGGTTCCTTAATTTCTGAAAGTTCTCGTTCATTATTCCTATAAAAATATTTTGGTGCCTTTTTTTTGCTATATTATCTGTCATGGGTCCTTACCAGTAACTCAGGAATGAACACTTTTTAACACGATATATACTACGCCTCCTCTCTCTCGAGAGAGAGAGAGAGAGAGTCGAGTTGGTGGTAGTTCACTCCAGTTAGTTTCAAATTGCCGTGAGACTCGCCTGATGATGAATTCAAAGACCACAAGTTTGTGGTGTCAGCAGGTAAACACTTGAGGAAGCGATAAAAACTCTCCAAATCAAAGCCAAATCAGTAGCACGTAGAAGCCGTGCCATATGGGACATCCTACTCGGCACACCTGAATAGTCAAAGGAATTATCAGGGACGACGCTGGCTATGAAGACGCTTTGTTTTCAAACCGAATACATGGGCATACGGAAGACCCGTGTTACTTTGCACGGGTGCAAATGGACATCTCCGAAGACAACGTCGGAGTATTCTTCGCCCAATATGTAAAGGTGGTGGAGGTAACGTCAATTACCTGTAAGTCTGGAGTCGCAACGAGAGATATCAATCTGCAGGTGAGGGTTTCACGCAAGCAGTTCGGATAGATCCCCAACATCCTCACCTGGAGATGCCGCTCCATCTTCGTCGTGGTGGAGGGTAGGAAACCGTTTTGTTGGGTCTGCGGAGCATCGCACCATGTTGCCAGGACATGTTTGACCAACAACACGGCTCCGGAGACCCAACCGTCACAACCAAAGACCCAAACGTAGCAACCAACAGTGGATGACAAAGTTCGAGAAGAGGTCGTCGGCACCCAAGGAAACTGGCAGACGTTCGGAAAGAAAAAGGTTAAGGCGTCTTAACTACAAGGGAAGTCTCCTCTACTGCAAGATAATTTTTCCCACCACGAAGGAAGTCTCCCCAACCAAAGTCTCTTTAACCAAAAACTCCTTCGCCACCAAAGTCGCCTCCTAAGCAGGATGTCTACTGGGGAGGTCAAAGAAATCCCCTAAAAGCAAATGACCCAGGAAGAGTCAACCAACTTGGAAGTTGACATGTCAGCACCCAGATTATCATGGCTGAAAAAAGCAGAGACGAGGGCGTAGACTGCAACAACCCGAAGGTGTTTTGTCAAATCGGGAGTGCAGAAAAGGAAATCAAATGAGCAGCGTCTTCATTACCAGATTCACCGGAGATACCTATGAACACTTATGCAGAGAAAGCGAGTAGCCTTCTATTTCCACAAGAAAACCCCACAATCCCCTACCCATTAACTGACCCCTCTTACATCAGTCGTCCTGGACCCCAAGTGGGATAGATGGCGCGTGATCACAGCTTGATTGATTTGATTGAAGATTTCGGTCTCGTCGATAGATACCGGGTCCATTTTTTAAATTGTCCCACGTTCCACTTGTTAGGCTACTCAGACCACAAACTTGTTTTTGCCCGGGTAGAGTTAGAAAATAAGCCTAGAATGGCTGGTTACTGAAAGTTCAATCAGTCCTTACTGGACAGGCGGGACTTTCGGTGCCAGCTAATTAATGTAGTGTAGCGGACGTTAACTGGAGGAGTAATTTGGAATGAGTGGAGGGAGAGTCTTAAGGATATGATTAGGTCTTTCACCAGCAAATATAACCAACGGCTCAAACTAGATAAAGCTAGGAAGATTGAGATGCTTAAAGCTAGTTTCGTACGGGCAGAGGCTGGGGGGATTCCCTAGAGATAACCGTAGCTAAGGAGGCGTTTGAATAGCGAGCGTTACGATTGTCAGATAATTAGACAAATGTTAAGCAATATATCTTCCGAAGCTGTGAACATGGGCACAGAACTGCGCAAGAAAGAGATTCGTCGAGGCGGCGATCAGTATATTTGAGAGGTACGTGACCCCTAGGGTCAGACTCTTCGGTCGAACAACGACATGTACGAGTCGTTTCGGCGGCATTTCGTTCACTGGTTTATCAAGGAACCTGGTCTGCATGACGAGAAGTTTCGCATCTGTTTGACTGACTCCCCCGGCTTTCGCCGGCTGATGCAGCTAGCTGCGAGGGGAGATTAAGGAAAGTGAAGCCTTTGAAGAAGGTCGCGATCGCCAGGTCTGGATGGTTTTTTCTATGAATTGTACTTGAGGTTGTCACATATCTTTGTCCCGATTTTTACTGTCGTGTTCAACAACTGGATTCGGCAATGGTCCATCCCCAGCCGGATTACCAGGGGTGTAGTCACACTGTTGAGAAAAGGCAAGGATATTGGGAGGGAGCTAAATCGTTACAGGCCCATGAATTTGCTAATCTCAGAGTTAAAGACTGTGGACAAGATCCTGACGAATCTTTTGCAGCTAGTTACCGATTCTCTGTTGGCACCTGAGCAGACTTGTTCTGTGAAGGGTCGAAAAATTTAGAGCAACATGCCTCTGATTCGAACGATCATAGAGGGTGTAAAAGACGACGAAGAAGCCGCACTGATCAATTTCGATCAGTCCAAGTCATTTGATAGAATTGACCATCGCTACCTGGTGGCTGTTCTGCTGGCTGCCGGATTCGCACCCGAATTTTGCCGCTGGATTAGCATCCTGTATCAATCCACTACGGCTGTGGTAGGAGTGAACCGGAAGCTGTCGCGAGCTTTTGCGCTTTAACAGTCGGTCCGATAGGGTTGTCCACTGTCGTCCCTACTTTACGCTTTGGCGTTGGAACCTCTCCTTCGCCAGCTAAGGGACTGGACGTGTAGTCCGGCCCTACGTGGAATCGCTGTCCCTGGTGGGGCTCGAGCCAAGTTTTCCGCTTACTCTGATGACGTTACTACTTTTGGGTTGTTCCAGGATGACATTAAGGTGGTGCTGAAGGCGCTTGAACGGTACGAACAGGTCATATAGGCCAGGATTAACCACGACAAGACTTCCAGTTTGTGGTTAGGTGCCTGAAAGTGTGTTTCTCTCCCGGGGTCCTTTGACTAGAACGACGGCCCTATCGGCATTCTTGGAGTGTGTTTTGGGCCAGACCTCCAGTTGAAGAAAAATTGGTCAGAGGTACAGGCAAAGTTCGGCGCGTCGATCGAAATTTGGCGTTGAAGGAATTTGTCCTTAAAAGATTTGGCTAACTCGTGTGCCGTATACGGCTTTCCCATTATACTTTACCGGTTGGCTGTACTTCCCCTTGAAAGCGGCATGCGAAGACGATAGAACGTTTGTTATTCTCCCGAATAATGTCCGAAGTTCTCACAAAAAAGTCATTTACATCAGATCAGAAAAAGGCTGCAAGATGATTCTAACAGTCTACCGCAGGAAGAGAAGGAAGTAATGGACACAATATTTGACACGTTCGATATGCAAAGGCCTCAAGCAGTTTCAAAACCACGGAAATCTAGCAGAAAAAAAATTTACAGAGCTTTGGTGATTAATCCAAAGAGGAAAAAATATTAAAGACCCCGACGGTATAAAAGCTTGGGAGAGGTTGTCATGGGTCTCTACCTGTAAATCCACTATAAGCACTTCCTAACACTATATATACTACGCCTATCTCTCTATCTCTCCCTCTCTCTCTCTCTCTTGAGAGAGAGAGAGAGAGCGAGAGAGAGAGAGAGTGGAATAGGTAGTAGTTCACGCCAAACCAAACTGACAGTCATACAAACACCTTCCACATTTTGTAATTTTATTTCTTAATAATATATATTTGTTATTTCTACCCTGGTGGTCGTGTTGTTCTTGTCGTGTCTTAACCTGGTCCATAACTCTATCCAATCGTTTTTGCTTTCAGTATATATAAAATAACTCTGTTTGAATATCTGGTACGTGGAATCAAATTTTTTTATATTCGGAGTATTGACTCCATATTTTTTGTTATTAGGACTCCCTATCGGTTGTTATTCCCTCCGGCCTTCCACAAGCGTAATGCAATCTACATGACATGATGAACTAAACCCTTTCTTTAATATACGAGATTAGAATGTTCTCATTTCACTGCCCATGTCTAGGAATATAATCTAGTTTTTAATTTTGTACTACTCCTTTATTGTTCGACAGCTTCTACTGGATCCAGGTATACAATACACAATCCAGGATCAATGTCATAGTGGATTAAAGTGTCGGTTTGTAAATTTGGTCACATAGTGAATGTGGCTTCAATATATGGGTCAGGTAGTGTACATTTACACCTAATGGAAAATGATGATCGATAACTGAACAGAACTAAAATTAAGAACTAGAGGATATGGGCAGGAGAACGGGAACAGTCTCCAACGGTAGATTAAATAAAGTGTTCAGTTCACAATTAGATGTAGATATATTTTGGGAATGTCGGAGAACAAGAAGCCCGAAATTTTGAGTTAACCACTAAAAAGTTAAGGACAATATTCCAAATAAAAATAATGTAAGTAATAGAATATCTTGCACGCATATTCAACTTGCAGCACGGCTCGTAAACCCTGCTCTGCCATCCATTTACCCAAGCCTATCAAGTAGGTCTCATGCTGCTTTCTCCTAAATCTCTTTCCCTCTATCCGTACTGTGAGTATTAAATTCTCCAGGCACAACTTCCTCATTACATATCCCAGAAACACCCTCTGTCTTTTCTTTACATTAAGTATGAGTTTTCTCCTCGTTTCTATTCTCTCCAACACCTCATCGTTAGTCACGTGCTTATTCCATGGTATCCCAAGCATCCTTCTGTAAAACCACATTTCTACTGCCTCAAGCCTCTCCTTCATCCTTGATGAGATCATCCAACATTCACTGCCATACAGAAGAACAGATATCACATAGCAATCCAGCACACTCTTCTTTGTTTTCAATCAGAGGTTTTCTTTTTTTCAGTACTCTGGTTAACTTTTGAAATGCATTCTTGGCCATGCCAATGCGTCTTTGGACCTCAACATTGCACATTTCATCTTCTGTCATCATGTTTCCCATTTATTTAAATTTCTTTACTTGGTTTATTTAAATTTCTCTGACATGTAAATTGCATTGTGGGATCTTCTTTTTGCTGATGACCATACATTCAGTTTTCTTGAAGTTAATGCTTCATTTCATTTACCAGCCTGAATATTTTTTTAAAAATTTACTTAAGAAATACATGCGCTCACTAGTGGAGTTTGAATGTGCATCCTTCTAGAAGTAAATGAAAACCGGCATTTGATCTGACCTGCTCACGGTCGCAAAATCATTCGAAGCTCAAACAAAGCTGAATTATCTCTTTAAACGTAGATGAATGCATAAATATATTGTTTAAGAAAAAAGCGGAGAATTTACGAAAATATGGTATCCGCAAAAAATAACGTTTAACTCAGAATCTGTCAGATTAATAAATAAAAAAAAACATCACGTTCTTTAAAAATTACATTAAACAATATAGGTACGATATTGTTCTGTTAACTTTTACTATATTTGAAGCAATTTAATGATTCCATCCTATAGGTGCTTGGCATTTTTTTAAGTTCTTATCGTCAGTTGTGTATGGATAAGTTGCATTGCAAAAAGGCAAGATCAGGTGAGTACAGTGGATGTAGTTATACATTCCAGAAAGCCGTACTAATTCCTCCCAGTTCTGCAGACGAGGAGGAGTAATCTCTGGTGTTGTCCTAAAGGAAAACGATATCCTTCCCACTGAAGAATTCCGAACCCTTTTTATTGATTGTTGTCTGTAATCGGTTCAACTTTCGGATTATAATACTGGATTTTGCGGAAGGCACTCAGAATATACCGTACTGTCTCAGGGCATCTTGAAAGACTTAAAAAGAACTTGTACTCGAAACAATGATTGTTCCAGTTACACTCATATTATATAACCCATAGCTGGGGATAACAAAGGTGGATTTATATGTTTCTCAAGCGTCCTTTTGTTGAAATGAATGTAACAAACTCGTCTAGAATTCAAACTCGGTTCTTCGATTTTTCATTCCGTGTGGCTATACATCATACTAACAGCATATTCACAACCACAAGAATACAGATATATTTTAGTACCTCTAAAAGATTATTTTAAAAATATATGGTAAAAAATGCCTTAAACTTAATAAAAATAAAAATCCTCAAAATCTTTTTGTTATCATTAACAGAAAATATGAAAAGTTTTTTTTGTTTTTAAATCATACTTTTTAATTCTTTCTTCAAAGTTTCTTTTTTCTTGCATCATAGTTTGTATGGGGAAATTTAAAAATATTTTTGACATCTATTCATCTGCATTTATTTAATTACATGAAATTTCGAGAAATTCATTTTCGTAGGGCTTAATTAGCTATGAATATTAAATATGAATATTAGTTATAATAACAATTTCTAGGGTAATTAAACTCTTCACTTTTATTTTGTAAAACAGGACCTCTGCTCTGAATCATAAAATAAAAAATGCAATAAAATTAAAACCAATATAGAGAGAAATGCTTTGAATGTTACATACTAACGATGCTATCATTGGAGATTAAATTTGTGAAGATCTGAAAAATAAGAACCACATGCTCAGGCGTATGTTTTTACATTGTCGGTTCTGAAGGTAACTAAGAAATAACATTGACAAATTAAAAAAATATAAGTAAACAGAAAAAAGAGACAAGCAAAGGGGAAGTAAACGATACAGGCTTGTAGTGTGGTAAAAGAACACATATAAAGAGGAAAAGGTAAGATGTGACAACATGGAAGTCTAAAAAAACTGAAAAGACTTTACAAAAAAGCATATAGCATTGCTTATATTTACTGCTGCAAAAGGTGACAGAAAATGTCTATTAAGAACATCCAGCAGCAATAACAAACCAGGTTTGGAAATAAGATTATATGGCAATTTTCAAAGCTTAAAAAAAATACAATACTATTCAAAGATAAGTCAATCAATAGAAAGAGAATCTGCATCAGATGGGGAAAATAAATTAAAACCATAGTCAAAAGTTACTGTAGTAGTCTGTTCATGGAAATCGTATTGTTTCCGTGCCACCAGACACATCACCTACATATTAAATGTAGGCAACATTTTCTTATTTGCTCGATAATGTCTGACAAATATGCTTTGGTGAAGTGCAGTCATTATAAATGCCTCTGTATTTGCTTTCAGACTTGCACTCTTCAGCTACTGATGTGTTTCATGTTTAACTATTTCTGCATACATATTAGCCATGTAAAAAGGCTTGTTCGATACTATTTATTAAACTGTCTAAACCTTGTGTCTTACCACTTTATTTTATAATGTTAGCTGCATTAAATGTTTGAGAATTTTTTATCTATTTCCCTCATACTGAAGTCATTCTTTTCTTTTTCTCGTGAATATCAACAAATTAACAGTAAGATATCTTCATTAAATATTACGTAATCAAATAACTGTTTTTTTTATTTTTTATTTTTTTGTTTATTTTATTTTTGTTTGTTTCTTTTTGTTTTTTGTAGTTTTATAGTTTGTCTCTAGTTGGATGAAGATCTGAACACATTTACTCCTGGCAATATAAAAAATGTCATAAGCCATCTTAAAGCAATTTCAATAATTTTAACATGAAATTCCTTTTCATTATTTCAGCTATTGTCAAGGGCAAAATATTGAGGCTGTTAATAACAGCTGGTATCGCTAGCGTATTTTTAGCCATGATTCCGATTCTGACAATTGAGTTAAATTAGCAGAACTCCTCTTATTCTTCTGTAGAATTCCTTTCTGACTTTTCATGTTTGCGACAAGATAACAATCCTGAGTTTCTATGCTATGCCAATTTACTAATGATGGTCCACGTCATAGATATTCATAGTTTACCCCAGCTATGAATATCTATGGCGTGGGATAAAAATAGCTTGAACAAAAAACGAAAATCAACATCCCTTACCATGTGTTACAAGTAATAGGAGTTAAGAAAAGACATTGTAATTTGGAATTAAATCAATGACGGGACCTAAACTGAAACGATCATAAAAAGTCAAGATGTGGAATTAGTAAGTCATCAACGCTTCAGTGTATGGATAAGTTATAGCTAATTTGTTGTAAGTGATAAAGAAATTGTACTAGTGGTAGTTTCGCCCAACACAGCAAATTGTTACAAAACCAAAACATTCACTTGATAGATCGAGTCACGTTTTAAATGATCTCATCAGATCGAGACTTTCATTTTGATATCATGTTTGACGGCAAATCTGTTCAGAAATATATAAACTGTCAGTTGAATACAACTGCTTCCTAAGATCAACGTTTGAAAATGGATGAATTTTCGTCAAGATCATCATTATTCGAACATTGTGGATTGGTGCAACATAATCACAAACAAACGTCACACTATTTTGCGCATAAGGGTTAAAAAGTTAAAAAGAAAGACGCACCGATAATCTGAATGAAGATATATTTTTTTTTAGAAAAAGTACAATCTCAAAAGACTTAAAGAGATTTTCCCCGGAGAGAGGTAAAATGCAAAAAATGCCATGCGGTAAATTTGAACAGCTGAATAATGACCCGGCCTTCAAGTACAATTTATCAAACACAGAACCGGAAAAGGAATCTTATATAAGTGAAATTTGAAATAATAAAAATTTATTAACCACTAGCCGGGCGGGCGACGAACGGAATAGCACTAACAAACTGGACCACAATATAAGCATTTCTTTGTGAATTAAGAAATTAATGACCCTGACAAGAAATTGGCAAATCTCTAAGTATGAACCAGAATTTTCCTTGCGTAGGAGAAATTTGAAATCATAAATATTTAATTAATGACCGCAAGTGAATTTTCAATCTTAATCAGTCGAAGTAGTTCTAAAAGCAGGTGTCTCTCAAAGATCTATTTTAGGTCTTATGCTTTTCCTGATCTACATCAATGATTTTTCTGGTGTAATTTGCTCCCGTCTCAATAAAAAAATCTGCCAAAGCTGACAAAGTAAATCCTGCTTTTGAAAAAGACCTTCAATCTGTGGTAGACTGGGGCAACCAATGTCTCGTAAATTTTAATGCTTCCATAACAAAGCCGCCCTCTTTTACTGAAAATAAACAAACCCTCCTACTTTTCATCAGCGTGGATTACTCTAGTCTGTATGAAATAAATACACTGCGCTTCCTAACTTCTGTTACTGCTACTGCTAAGAAGTTCTGGTCACTGTGTCAGGACAGGATGCTTTGTCTCGTCAGAAAGCATCTTGCACACCTACAAATCAAGCATTCGTCCGTGCATTGAATACTACTGCCATGTCTAGCCGCTCGCCCCTGCTAATAATCTCAGGATCCTCGAGAAAATTCAAAGGAATATCTGCAATATAATCGATCCCGATCTAGCAACCCAACTTCAGTCACTTTCTCATCGACGGAATGTAGCTTCACTCTCTCTTCTATGAATTATTTCACAGCTTCTGCTCTCACTAGTTCATCTCCCTGGTGCCGCGTCTACATGATGATACTAGCGTGACAACTAGGTTACCCGTTTACAGAAAAAAACTATCGAATGTAATAGCCACTTCTACTTAAATAGTTTCTTTTCTCGCACTTTCCGCCTGCTAAACTCCCTTTCATATACTTGCTTTCTTTTTAGCTACAATCTCCAAGAATTCATATGCAATTTTTAATCTCCTTGATTCCCATCTTTCTCTTACCTTTTCCCCGCCATCCGCGTATCTTGTTCTTCCTTTTCGCTCTACTCGAACCGGTATTCCGATTTTTCTCTTACACTCCTTTTTTTCGCTCTCCACTCATGCGCACCAGTGGCAGTACTACCTTTGCTTCGGGTAAAATTATTATAAAAAAATATTGTTTATATATAGGAACCGCCGGAGAGAGTATGTTTAATATGATATAATTTAAAATAAAAAATCCCTGCCTGTGAACAAGAAAGAATAAACTTTATCGTAGATTCCGATAGTTTATTTTTAATCAAGTTCACCTTAAGCAAGACATTAAAGCCACTAAGATACAAGTCACTTGGTGTGCAAGAATTAGTAAAGACAAACATTGTTAAGAAGCGAGAACAAAATAACCAGGAGGACAGCAAATAGCGATTGATATTGTATTTAAGTTTTTTAGGAAGACATTTGTTATAGCTACATAAAAAGGCATGAGAAAAAATCCAATAGAAATCACTCAACGTTGCAGCTAAGAATAACTGTATTAGAACCAAATGCATCAAACCAAAAAGAGACAAAATATATTAGGGTTAATTATATATACTTTCTGTTTGTAAGGAACGAATGATGAATGTCATACTAACTAATCATTACTGAAATGTATCAATCGATTTCTCCAAGATAAATAAAACAGAACAAATTTCGTTTTCTTTATGAAAAATATAAAAGTAATATGAAGGAAAAAAAGAAAAAAAAAAGAAAAATGAGAAAAAATATGTTGGGGATTCGCCACTTTGTACATAATAATGTACTCACCTGAGAGTACATAATAATCCTGCCTATACAGAGAACGACAATTGTAAAGAGTAGTTGTAAAGCAGTTACTTAGTTGGTCAGTAAGTTGGTGCAGAGTTAGTTGTTGTTGTTTGGATATAGACTCATTAACCGGACATACATTTTTACTGCAAGACTTTAAATATTGATTAATAGTAATAGTATTACTGAATTGACTAACCCGTGTTCCAATGCATATTTTGTTCAATATAAGTTACATTTTCTATCTCCATATCTTTTTTTGTTATTTATTATTTTGCGTGGTTTCTCACCCGGAATCCACAACAAGAAAGAAAGAAAGAAAGAAAGAAAGAAAGAAAGAATAACGGATAAATGAAGCGAAGATTAAAAAAAGTCAAAGAAAGAAAGGAAGAACAAGAGAAATAATAAAATTGAAGGTAACACTTAAATGAAAAGTTAGATGAAAAGAAAGAAAGAAAGAAAGAAAGTATAAAAATTAAGGTAAATTGAAAAATGAAAAGCGAAATAAATTCATATAAAAACGAAAGACAAAGAAAAAAGAAATAACTGAAGAAAGAAAGAAAGAAAGAAAGAAAGAAAGAAAGAAAAGCAAATAAAAAACCAAGAATGAAAATGAAGGAAAAATTAAAATCAAAAGTGTAAAAGAGATAAAGAAAACCAAAGAAAGAAGAAGAAAAAAGATTGAAGGAAGGAAGAAAAAAAGAAAGAAAATAGAAAGAAAGAAAGAAAAAAAGAAAAAGGTGAATGAAAATAAATCGAAGATTTAAATGAAAAGCAAAATAAAATTATATAAAAGAAAGAATGAAAACTAAATAAAAACGAAAGAAAGAATAGAAAAACAGAATGAGTTGAAAAAAATTAATGAAAGAAATTAAAAAAAAGAAAAGAATAAAAATAAAGGGGCGATTTTAATGAAAAGCGAAATATAATAATCAAAAAGAAAAAAGAAAGAAAGAAAAGATTAAAGAAAGTCCAAAAGAATGAGAGACAAAACAAAAATGTTTATGTTCTATGTTTGCCACATGGGCATAAGCTGATTTAAAGAACTTTAAAGAATTAATCTGCTTTAATGACCATAGCGAGGCAATAAGTAAGATTGTTTAACATAATGGATTGTTAACCCTTAAACTGTATGAAAAGATTACAAGAACGTACATGTCAAATGGTTAACAAAGCGAGAAACATGTTTTTTGTTATTTACCCCAAGCAACGTGATAATACCACTAAACCGCAAAGGATGAAAGAATATAAATGGTGAAAAGTAAAATAAAAGAACAGATTTCATGAAGACAGAAGATGGCGATTGATATTGAATTTACATTTTTGAATAATGTAGGCAGAAGAGAAGCAAGAAACAGGAAGAGACTTCCACAGACAGGAAGTGTGAGAGAAGAATCTATTAAAAGAGAACTTACTGTTATACCTAGCTATTTGGAAACTAAGATGACAAAACCCAGTAGCCAGCTTAGTAGTACTCTTAAATTCATGCAGTGGAAGTAAAAGAAAAGATAACTAATTAGAACAATTGGCATGAAAATATTAATAGAGCAAAACAGACGAAAGTTATGTCAGGTTGATGGGAAAGTGATATGGCTTTGAAATGGAGGTGGTCCAGTTTGGGGCCTCAACACACATCATCGGACCAGCCAGAGGCCACGGAATCGTCCAACGTCGTCCCTCTGCCTTTTGCGTCCGTTTTCTGATTGCAACTGCTATCCGACTTCTTCTTCCTTACAACTGCCAACTTAACTGTCTTTCAAACTATGCATAACGAATCCCATTTTTAATGTTTCAGGCACATTATTTACAAATGCAACTTGAGGTTTACATTATCTGACTTTGACTACGCTGGTTATCAAAACATAATTCCGCCCGTCACCTTATGTCCGCATTTTTAACTTTCAAACAATCAAATATTTTCAAAACAATTGTATTTTCTTTTGCTCTCCAGCTTCATTTTTTGCTTCATAAAAATAGATTTCTACGTGCGAATCATGCATCAGGTCAGATAATATATAATACATTACGCTACTTTCAAAATTTATAACCGGCAATGCAAGTTCAGAAATAAAACAGTGTGCCAAATAAAAGAAACAGAAAATGATTTCAGCGAATAAATTCTCAGGGTCATGACAAATATCATCCTTCTTTTAACATTGTTGACCAGCAATAAAAAATCACAAATAAAACATTACGAAATAACAATAATAGTAAAGGCTTTTAGAGACTGAAGGATCATGTTTTGACAAATGTCATCCTTCTTTAAACATTGTTGACCGTCGCAACAAGTCATTCTCTTGGAAGTCAGCATCAGATATATTGATAGGTGACAAGGAGGAATCTAACGGCTGATTAACAGAGAGCAACGTAGTTTTGAAGACCTTAATGATAAGACTTTTTTTGTCCCATTTAACAACTGACTGAAAATAACTTTGGATATCAAATGCTATGTTGACCTTATCAGCTGATCAGACTTTCTATCAAGCGAGGAGTAAATGGTAGTGTCGTCAGAGCATATAGAAGTTTATGTATACGGATGATCATTAATGAAAATTTAAAACAAAGTAAGACAAAGGATGGGGCTCTGTGGTACACCATCATCAGTACGAAAGGAACTAGAAAAGTAGCCATTAAGTGTTACCTTCATTTCACGATCTATGATAGATTAGATCAGCTCAAAAATGTGTCCTGAGACACCATAACTTTCAGTTTGTGGAGAAGATCTATAGACAAACTAAAATACAAATATAAATCGAAATCAATAAGGAAAAAACAGAAAAATGTTAAAAACTGTAAAATAAGATGGAAGGAAGAGAAAGAAGATAAGAATTTCGATAACTATGATAAATTTAAAAGACTAGCAGTATAGACCGGCGTTGCTCGGGTGTAATAAAAGCTTTAAAATTGATCCATTGTCCTGTAGCTCAGATTATTTGGGCGTTGGCACGAAAGACAAACAAGTAATAGTTGTTTCCAGTTAAAAACCGTAGACTGAGAGAAAAATGAATGGATGTAAGTCAAATTTTGATTTCCTGGTATCGATATCAAATAAGTTTATTTAGTCGTAAACTGAATTTTGAAGGCTAAATAAGTCCTCTGGGTAAATGGTTTCATGACTGAAACTAAGAACTACAATTATTTCTACTTAGAGCCAAACCCGAATTAAAAACAAAAATAAAAGAACTGAAAAAGTTCAGACAGACAGGCAGATAAACATACACACACACACACACACACACACACGCAAATCTTGCCTTTTATATATATGTATATATTTATTATCGATTTATAAATAAGTTTAGATATAGAAAAACGCCAGTACAGAAATAAAAAAAAACAAAAAACGGATACAATTTGATCTCATTCTTTTTGCTTGTAATTGTAATAAAATGTTTTAAGATCGACATTTTGAATAATCCGCTTTAAAGAACTGAAAAATTCGTTTGAAAAATTCGTTTGAAACAAAGAAAATCTTATTCTACAGAAAGATGCTGATGATACCAAGGACGGAACATCTGAGCAATGACGAGGTTTTGGAGGGAATGGAATCAACAAAGATATTTATACTTAGCATCAAGAACAGACAGTTGAATCAGGGCTTAGAGAATGAGACACTCACATGACGGATTGTTGGAAAGAGAGGCAGGAGTAAACAGAGTGTGATATACTTGATAGATTCAAATAAAATTGATGGAGGAGCAGGGTTTGAGAGAAATAACAGGATCAAATATATTAAGCACAACAAAAGTCAGGAAGATGTGGAGGGCCATGATTGCCTACGTTTTGAAGCAGCTCGCTATATAAGAGAAGAATATAGTGAATATGATTTACATAAAATAGGGTCCACAGTTCATACATAAAAGACACAAAAATCAAATTAGGAAACTGCTAACTGACGAGGCTGATAACGGGTTTCCTGAGGAAAGAGCGATGGATACAATATATGACACTTTGAACATTTCTGTCCAGGCATTTTTCTATAATTTTTAAATTTATCATAGTTTTAACATTCCAACACCTCTAACAAAAAAACCTTTAAAAAGAAAAGCAACGGAGTCAAGCCAAAGCGGAAAAGATATCAAGACCACAGAAATGTAAGTTGTCAAAAGTTTCTATCGAGAACTTCGGTAGACTCCTGCGGAGTTGAAATTTTAAGAGGTGGGTGTGATGGTGCCATCCTACAAGGAATGGAATCTTCCTATTGTTATATATGATTACCTACGTGACTACCGGAAAACAGTTTGTGAGCAGTTAAATACGGCAGTTGACAGCAGTTAACGACAGCTCCAAGTCAGGTAATAAGCAGCGTAACTGTACCGTTTGGACTTACTTATTTCTGTTACTTATCCCTAACACTTACTTTATATATTTTTCTTGTTATACTAATACACTGTTTTGAACTTACTTCCTGTGTTCCGTGTCTTACTTCCGGCCAAACCTGTCACTAAAACTTTGCCGTGAAGTTTCGCCACAACTCCCCTAGTAATTGGCGACAAAGATCAACAACAAATATACGGCACTTGTCCGAATGAACCGTTTTGCATTAACAGAAATAAAATACACCTAGCCACTACTTACATTGCCAAACTCTAAGTGTCTCTTTCCTTGCTGTTCAGTTCATCTTTGTCATTTGAACTTGTGTTATTACTCTCTGCAGGACCACCATCCTTTTCCACTCTATACGAGGAAGTGATAATTCTTATCTTAAACAGTTTATTACGGCTTGATTATCTAATGTACTGATGAAGATTAATTGACTACAAATTCTTTTAAGCGTGAATGGATGAAAATTTATATCTCAAATAAAGTGACTTTGAAACGCAAATTTCTTCAGAAAGTGCGTTGAGTGCTTTTGCTAATAAAAGTGCTCGTTGTATAATAACAGAGCCATATTTTATGTTTGCTGAAAGACTAATGAAAGATTTTTGTCAATAATTTTTATATTGGGCCTATCATTTACTGTTCAAACACAATGTGTCCTTCAGCCATGTTCTGTTTATGTTGATTGCAGTTTGAGAAGAATTAAGAAATAATGATCTTCCTGATGTAATCAGTTCCTAATTAGGCATCTCTGCAGATAACACCATTTACTTCCGTATCAATAAAAAAATTTGCTAATTCTGACAAAGTAAAACTGGCTACTGCCCTTAAAACGAACTACAATCTGTGCTGAAGTAGTGAACAAGAGACAAAACCAGAAAGTTTTTTTTCTTTTTTTTTATACACTGCACGTCAAACATATGTAGTTGACTTAATAGGTAACCTATACGTTAAGCCGTAACAAATTGATTATCAGAAGATGGGAGAATCATTCAATATATACGAGGGGAGATATAGATGTCTAGTTATATTATATTAGGAAAATTGACAATACTTTATGGTATATTTTAGACGATGATGACAATTGAAAGTTACTTCGTTACGTTTATTGAGAAAGTTTAGATTGGGGAATTTGATAATTTGTAAATTTTCTTGCAAACTGTAAGTTTAAAAATAACTTAAAGACACTCCTGTCACAGTTTCACGATGACACAGGATAACTTTTCAGACTTGCTAAATGCTACATATGTGTCATTCAATTTTTTTCATCATCGGCATGGAGAATGTCTGGGTCTTATGTCATTTCTCCATCACCGTTTACTCTTATAATCAAATTTCTCTTATATATAATGACCTGGCTTTCTATTGGTTCACTGAGACAAACCATTCGAATATCTTCCCACCTTAATTGGCTGGATTTGATAAAAATTGTGTTGTTTTTAAACTTTTATATATAGTGATTCCAAACAGAAAACTATGTCACTGCCTGACGAGGAGCTAACAAAATAGATACCGAAATACAACGGCCCTTGTGTTCCAGTAATAATAAAAATATTGACCGACATATATATATATATATATATTCAAACACTAGTGACAAAGAACATTTTATTAATTATTCTACCGAATGCAAAGCCCAGTAGACAAGAATTTAAACTGCATAAAAATATCTATCTATTCAGATAACTGTATCCATCAAAGATAACGTTTTAAAATAAAAACTGAGTAATATGTGTGTGCTTGCATCTTGTTTATTCGTGCTAATGTTTTTCTTTCTACGCATATGTGTTTAAAACATTTGAATTATACACAGTATTCAGTTTGGTCGACCCATTATTACTATGAAATAGGGATAGCGAATTTGGCCCGGCTACATGGCCAGGAATAGCCACTATAAAATGACCATGTGTCACATCTAGCCTTGCGTGGGAAGGCTGGTAAATACCGTGGAGTTGAGTAGTCAGCTGAGTTTTTGTTGTCAGTCAGAACACTTGAAGCGCCGCTCGTTGGTCAGCAAGAAATTTAGACTTATTACCGGGCTTATTTCTTTGTGTATATTTGATTTCCACTAACAAGTATTACTAAATCTACTAACCCTGTACAGGTTGTATATTTTTTGTTCAATAAAATTATCTTTTTTCCTCTCATATCTTTTTTGTGTTATTATTATTGTATTGTAGGGCTTTCTAAACAAGAATGCACAACAATTTGGCGACGAAGATTCGAAGAAGTTTACGCGGAGGGTAAAATACGTTCTCAAGTCAGTCGCCGAACAACAATTTGGCGACGAAGGATTCGTACAAGTTCACGCGGAAGAAAAAATACATTCTCGCCAAACAACAATTTGGCAACGAGGATTCTAAAACGTGCACACGGAGAAAAAAGTGACGTTGTAACATCAGTCGTAAAAAGCAAATTGGCGACAAAAAATAAAAACGAAATTACGCATCATACCAAGGAAAAAAAAACTTAGCGTTGAGGACATCGAAAATCACAGAGGAATCGACAACAAATTGGCGAAAATGATTCGCGCACAAGTCGGACAACAAAATCGTGACGAATTTTTCTCCCCCCACCCCGAATCACTTTAACAAAGTGTGCTATTAATTGATTCAAACAAACTGGATGGATTTTAAAAGGGAATACACGAAATTATAAAGAAAACTGAAGAAAGACACTATCAGTTAGAAATTAAATGAAACAGAAATGCAAAAGAAACAGATGGAAATGCAAAAGTTTAGCAAAATAAGACAAATGGAAAAGCAAAAAGCTAACGAAATAAACAAATGGAGATACAAAAGCAAAAATGAAGCCTCCCCCTTCTGTATGTTACAGATGTAGTGGTTGGCATTGGTTTGAGGATTGACTTTTTAAACACAAAAATTGCCGATCATGTGGTAAGATGGGCGACAAAGCGACGGTATGCAGAAATAGAAATCAACCTAGTAGGGTAAGGTCTACTAAACTGAAGGATGAAAATAAAGAGAATATCAGAAAATACGTTGAAATGGAAATTCTGAATAAAAAAATTAAATTTCAAATGGATTCGGTATCTGATTTGACGATTATAAACTTACAAACATGGCGGAAGTTAAATAGGCCGACCATGCTACGCACTAAAAAATTGCTAAATCCATAACTCGAAAAAAGATAAATTTCGAATGTAAAATTATAGTATATGATATACCCGTGTATGAATGTGTGAATGTGAGTGCGTGTGTATGTGGAGGGGAGTTATGCCAATAAAATCCGATCAGAATATTTGTATAATAAACAATTACTAAGGAAAACAATGTAAAGAAATTCGAATATTTTATATTTCTGAGAAGAACATTTCCACGTTATTTCAACTGACTGTTTCATTAAGGTTTTCCTCCACCTTTTAATAATATAATTGCTGTTGTTTGTTTTATTTCATTTTTATGATAATTTTTATTTCTTGTTGTTGTTGTTGCTGCTGTTGATGTTTTTTTGTTGTTGGCTGGAGGGAGAAGCGACGGATTAATTCCTTTCTCAAGAGTATGTGCGCGTAAGTGAATGCAAAGAATTCAACTGGATTTTACTTAATACTTTGCTCGTTTATGGACGATATAGTCCTTGTTAAAAGAATTACTTCAGTTAACACCATCTCGTTCCCTGTTTTTATTTTTATCTTATCAATTGCCCCGTCAAGGACAATATACTGTCCACATATGATTTTTACGTCATTTTCTTTAGTGCTGTATTCAGCTGAAGTTTGATATTTCGGCTTCTTATTTGAAACTATAACTTTCTCCAGTCAAATGATTCCTCATTAGGGAATGTAAACCAATTATTACTTTTTGTTTCATTTTGCCTTTATTTCCGTAGATCTGCTCATAATATTAAAATAATAAATGCAATATAACTATGACATTATTTAATATGATAAGCTTGAATAAATAATATAAATTAAAACATTACAGTCTGAAAAAATGTTTTCGATTATCAATGAAATTTGGCAAATTCAATTTTGTAATTATAATAGTTTATAAATTTTAAAAATATCTTTAAAATATTTCAAAGTTTTGTTGGGCTTAGTTTAAAAAACTTATTAAGCTAAGATTATATTTACTAATCGAAAATTAAAACTTTTGATACAAATCGTTCTGACTTCCTATTTTAAAAATAATTTTTATTTCTCTGTGTATTTGTTTTTTTTTTTTGTTTGTTTGTCTGGTAATTTCCATATGAATGTTAAAAAGTCGTGTGTTTGAGAGTTTCTTCTTCTTCAGGGTCAAATTTGTACAATTATTTAAATTGTGATCGCTATACACTTATCTTTTCTTATCTCTCATATGTCAAAACATAAGGTGGAAAGGTCAAAATGTTGAACTCTGTGTTTAAGAAATAGTTTTATTCTAAACTCTTCTATATAAATAACTAATCCTTCTGTAAATCAAATTAATGTAACATTAAATTTGCAATTTTTTAAAAATCATCTGTCATGGATGTATATTTTGCTTTTCCAAGATTTTTAAAATTGAGAATGAACTTTTGTTTACAAATGTATATATCGCTTAAAATGGTCGAAAAAATTGAAAGTTTAACAAGAAAATTGACAAATTTTAGATTCCAGTAAATATAGTTTCTGTTTGAAATATACCAGACCATTTTACTTATTGGGAAAAGTATATTTAAACATTTAGTATTCAATTAAAACAAAACAAAATTTTCAAGAAAACCTTTTTATTTTTAGAAATTCACGTTAAAATTTAGATATCGAAAATGAGTGAAGGTACCTAAATTGTTTGATTAAAATAAACATCAATATTACAAAGTGATTATGAATTTCATATGAAATAAAATTTAAAATTAAATTTAAAATATCATAATGCATTAATGTTAGAAACTACATGTTTTAAATCCTAAAATTAATGAAATATCAGATTAGATAATTATAAAGTTATTCAAATATGAAACGAGGAATGGAGATAAACAAACATGTATACACAGCCACACATATACAAATATACATATACATACACATACATTATGAAAAGAATAAATAAGAAAAAGTAGGAAAAATGTCTTTAATCCAACGTTTGACTTTAACAAGAAATGGAACGAATGAATGCTGTTCTCAGAGAGACTATTATAACACATGCAAACAATACAAACATATGTATAAAAACATTTATTTATATATTTTATATATATATATATGTATGTATTATATTAATATTTATATAACAGATATGTCCACACGTAGACATATATGTTATGTGCAACGTATAGCAAAGTATCAGAAAGGACAAATGGAACAATCTTAAATTGAAGATACCACTGTTTGGTCATCGTCATGACACCGGATTTGGAGGGGAGAAATTCATCTGTGTCCCAAAGGAATGTGGCAAATTTTATCTATGTCCCAACAGGACAACACAAATTTTATGTTCCAGCGGAACATGGCGGCAGACACATTCTGGTATGTCAAATGCCCAGGCTAAATTATCAGCATCACTTGATAAGAGACAAGTGACGAAACAAAATAGTTACTTTTGTAGTGATATTATAACGGACATTTTAAAAAGATTTTAATAAACATTATATATATATATATATATATATATATATATATATATATATATATGCACTTTGCAACTAGCCACACATACACGCATTCAGATATTTGGATTTGTGTCGAATAAGTTTTTAACTATTGATAATATCCCTTCGTTATTATTGATGAGATATATTTAAAGGAACGATTTCTACCCAAGAAAGCATGCACACACACACACACACACACACACACACACACACACACACATCAACTTCTAATACTTTTCTCATCATATAAAGATCAGGAATGTGTGAAACACGAATAATGACTAAGTTCCTTTTTTGATAGTTGTGTATGTTGTGAAGCGTTTCTTTTTTCTTTATCGGGCGAATATGGAAATTATGTACTTTACGGACTAGGCAAACGTTTGCATTAAGATCTTTATTCTATCTTGTCTGAGGTTTTTGTTCTCATGGCAAGTTATCTGCTGGTTACACCGAGGTTGTTACTTTTTTTCTAGCATATATATATATATGTATATATATATGCTGAAACCAAACAAGTCAAAGAAGATTATATGGCCCAAGGCGAGTGAGACAAATTTATGGCTTGAATTCGATCAAGACGTCTGTATGATTCTAGGCGCAACATCATCAGGAAATGCAGACAGACGTCTAAAAGCTATGACAACTACCACAATTAATTACGCCTCGAGCAGATTCGGTTGCGTAGAAGAGGGTGAAAGAGAAATAAAAAAGAATAATCATCGGACAGAAAAAGTTAAGGAGTTAAGACAGGAATTAAAAACCCTTCGGAAACAATTTCGAAATAATAGTGAAGAGGAACGTCTGGCACTCACGGAGCTTCGCGACATCGTGAGGAATAAAGTTAAATTCACCAAAAAAGCAGAGTGGCTCAGGAAACGGAGAAAAGAGAGAGCCAGAAAAAGAACAGCTTTCATAGCAAACCCATTTGGATTTGCCAGAAAGCTACTTGGTGACAAACGAACAGAGCAACTGAAATGTTCTTCAAGCACTGTTAATTCTTTCCTACACGATACGTTAAGTGACCCTGACAGAGAGAAAGATCTGGGCGAAAACGACTAAGTGGTCACACCCCAACTTCCAACGGTAAATTTTGACATGAGAGAACCGAGCTTAAAAGAGATCCAAGATGTCGCACGAGCAGCACGATCGGCGTCACCTCCAGGGCCAAGCATTGTGACGTATGCCGTATACAAGCGCTGCCCAAGACTTCTCAGGAGACTATGGGTTATAATCAAAACAATATGGCAGAGAGGAAAAATAGCCGGACAGTGGAGATTTGCGGAAGGCGTTTGGGTCCCTAAAGAGGAAAATTCAAAAGATATAGAACAATTCCGAAGTGTCTCCTTATTATGTACTGAAGGCAAGATATTTTTCAGAAATTTGTCCCGGCGGCTGGAGAACTATTTGTTAAAGAACAAATATATTGACACTTCAGTGCAGAAGGGCGGGATTGCTGGAATACCAGGCTGCCTCGAGCACACAGGAATTGTGACACAACTGCGAAGAGAAGCAAAAGAAAACAAAGGTGACTTGGTCGTTTTGTGGTTGGACATGGCTAATGCTTACGGGTCCATTCCACACAAACTGGTGGAGCTTACTCTTGAAAAATATCACGTTCCAGGTAAAATTACAACGCTTATCCTGGATTACTATGAAAATTTTCAAATAAGGATCTCATCGGGACCAGTGAGATCGGACTGGCATAGACTAGAAAAGGGAATTATCACTGGCTACACAATATCTGCTTCACTTTTAACCTTTGCATTAAACATGATCGTCAAATCTGCTGAAAAGGAATGCCGTGGTCCTATTACCAAATCTGGAATAAGGCAACCCCCAATAAGAGCTTATATGAACGATTTAACAGTTACAGCGGCCTCTGTCACTGGATGTAGGTGGTTAGCACGTGGCTTAGAGAAGCTTATTGTATAGGCCAGAATGAAATAAAAACCGGCAAATCAAGATCAGTCGTCATAAAAAAAGGAAAAGTAGTCAATAAATTCCGTTTCCGAATCGCAGACCAAGACATTCCCACTCTGACAGAGAAACCAGTAAAAAGCTTAGGAAAAGTATTCAACCACACGTTAAAAGATACGACCGCCATTAATGAGACAATTAACAACCTAACAATATGGATTAAAAAAGTTGATAAGTCTGGGCTACCAGGTCGTTTTAAAACTTGGATATACCAACACGCGATTTTACCCAGGATTTTATGGCCATTAACGATTTATAGCGTGCCAATATCGGCGGTCGTGTCCCTAGAAAGTAAGATTAGTAGTCCTATTCGGAAATGGCTTGGCCTATCACGTTCACTAAGCAGCACAGCCCTATACAGGAAGACAAACCCAATACAACTGCCCGTTAGTAGGTTAGTCGAAGAATTTAAGGTCTCTCGCACAAGAGAAATTCTGATGTACCAAAATTCTAATGACCCTAACGTTACCGACGCCGTTACATACTGGCAAGAAATGGGATGCAGGAAGAGAATTACGGTTGGCTGAAGAGAGGCTAAAAATGAAAACAATTATAGGAACTGTTGCAGAAGGGACAATGGGACGAGGCTACACCCAGCGGAAATCTATGGACAAGACAAATAAGAAAGATTACCAAAAACATCTCCAAAATGAAGTAAGAGCTAGTGTGGAGGAGGATAGAATTACAAAAATGGTGGGATTAAGCCAGCAAGGAGCATGGACCAGATGGGAGAACATAACAAAACGGAAAATTACTTGGTCTGAGATATTATGGAATGAATTCACATAGACAAAATTCCAGATCCAGGCAGTTTATGATACATTACCAAGCCCTGTGAACCTCCATATTTTTTTTTTTTTTTTTTATAAGCGTTTCACCCCGAGCAAGGCATGTCACTGCCACTACTGTGCAGGGGGCTACGTAGAGAGGAGAAAGGCTGGTTAAATATAGGACATAACAGAGGGTGGGTGATAGGCGGGTGAGGATACCGAGAATGAGGGTTGGGTAGATGAGAGTGTTGTGAGAATAGTTGGGAGTTGGGGGAAAAAAGAAACTCCTTCATGCAAGTTATGTGAAGGAGGAGCATCACTCCAACATATACTTAGTAGTTGTCCCAAGGCATTAAGTGATGGGAGATATCGCTGGCGCCATGATAAAGTTTTCAAGAAACTAACCGAAATATTCAACGCAGCCATCCGGAGTTCAAAATTTTACCCAAAGAAATAGAAAATTCAATTTGTAAGAGCGAAGGAAAAAAAACAGTATGTAAGAGACCCACAAGATGTGTACTTTCCTCAGCCTCAGATTGGCAACTCATGGTAGACCAAAGATGCCGACTGAGGTTACCAGAACACATTCGAAGTACTTCCTTACGACCAGATATGGTCTTGTTTTCGAATTTAACAAAACAGATTATTCTGTGAGAACTAACAGTCCCATGGGAAGAAAACATAGAAGTTGCACACCAGCACAAAATGGACAAATACCAAGAACTTTTTGATGAGTGTAGAAGACGAGGATGGCAAGCAATATGCTACCCAATCGAAATTGGTGTGAGGGGTTTTGCTGGGAAATCTTTAAATTTGGCCTTCAATAGAATGGGAATTACAGGGTTAAAAAATAGGAAAATGACTCAAACAATCCTAGATACATCTCTGGGTTCATCCAGGTGGATTTTGATATGCCGAGATAATAATACCTAGACGGAACAAAATAACGGTAGTGTCCGATAGACCAAAAACCATTGGCGAGGAAATGAAATAACCTAGATTAATGTCACCAAATGCGACGACTTTTTTAAATCTATTCATTTATCTATTCATATCAATCATTTTCTTTTTTAATAACCCCAAATATTTCATTAATATCATTCGCTTTACTTTTGTATTTTGCTGCAGTTTTTATCTATTCATTTATCTTTACAATCCCCTAGTTTTTTAATCAGAAACATTACATTAATATCATTCGTTTTTTAATTTTAGTTATTTACATATCTACCGTATTCGGTACGATTTTCGATTTTTTTTTAATAGCATATTCCTTCATCCCTATAGAATGGTATCTTCCACATCGTAATTTATGTATTTATTTTACTATATTTAATGAGGTTTTTTACTATCTAGTGATTTAGCTATTTTAAGCATTCATCTTCACATTAATATCACGAATATCAATTTATTTTAACTTATATATTTCCGGATATTTACTGAAACCATGTAGATATTATCATCACTGGACATTCATTTATTGATGGACGACCTTATTCAATAAATTTTTCCACTTCTTCTGAGCAACCATAACATCTTGCATTCCAATAACGTAGCAAATAGAGATTAGGACACAGGCTGGGGCCTGATCAACCTTGGCTGGGTCAACCTGGGGAGAAGGTATGATGTTTTTAAAGGACCGAAATCGTCAATGAACCAGTGTAACATCACTGACGATGTGTCCGAACTGCATCTAAATGATGTATTTTTCAAACAATATATACAACATTTTTTGCTGTGTCACTGCTCATCAGTATGGCTAGACACATCCACTTGCTTCTGGCTGGAACCATTTTAAATTTAGTAACTTCGACATCGCTAACCTTTAACATATTTAACACTACTAAAATTCCTATATCTACCTAAATACGTAGATGATGGATTTACCTTAGTTAAAACACATATAAAATATATCAACTACAAATAAACTTTCAAAATCACTACACTAACTTAAACACACGAACTTAACATTAGTAATAAATTCCCTTTTCCTGATGTATTTATAGACACTAATAATAATAATACATTTACTACCTCCCCTTATTAAAAACAACTAGTATAAATACTTGCACTCTAAACTATAAATATAAATGTCATGTCTATTAAACAAACTTCTATAAATAATTATTCTTCTAATTACATCACTGATATTGAATTTAGTGGGGCTATTAGAAATATCAACATTAATAAAATATTATTACTTACTGAAATAACGCTAAACATCTCAGCTTACTATGCTGTATTCCTATGCAATCTAACTATAAACAAGATGAAGTCCAACAAATCTCATAAGTATTAATATATTGCCCACCGAATGCTGTAGAAAAATAAAAGTAATATTATATTGTACTAAATTTAACTTAACCAACTTAATCCTACGCAAGTAAAATTTTCTGTCTGCTCGTGTTTTGAATAAAATCAGTATTGTACATCAGTTTAAATATCAACTTGCAGATTGTATTTCTGGCAAAATATGTGAGGACATCAGGTTGTTTGATGACCACAACATGATCAAGACGTCTTACACTTCATTTAGTGGATACAAATTTTATTTCACAACATTTACAGTCATATTGCTATCCTTTCCCACAAAACAGGAAAAACGCTAATATACTATACCATAAAAATAATTTCAAGTTCCCGAGGTCCACTCTATCGAATCAACCAACAAACACTCAACAAAATAGTGAGAGACTCTAAGGATACAAGAATTCATGCAAAAATAACCATATTTTCCCATACATACACATACATAATTATCAATATACATTACATAAATTTAAATACTATTACGTCTAATACCACTAGTTCAATAGAAATAAGATGAAAACATATTGTCTATGTTTAATCAAATACATGTAAATACTATTATTTTATAATACTACCAGTGCAATTACAGGTAGTATAAATACGATGGATGCATAAATGTTGATAAATGTGAACTATGAAAATGTCTTTAGTTTGAAATGCTGATTTGAAAGATAAGTTTTAAATATTTCTCTAAATTATATTTAGAAATGTCGACTGAATTTGGAATTGAAGAGAAATTAATGAGCTCGAATTTTGTGCTAGTGGAATTCAGATAAAACAACGCACAGTGCAATTTAGAGATAACCGGTTTGTCTTTTCATGAAAAGAAAAGAACAAGCAAAACTTTTAAAAAATAAGCTTTCCGAATGAGGTGATGACGTGTTAGGGATTTGTCGGCTAAAAGGACACAACTTGAAATCCGTTTAAAAATATTTAGAATTTATATATCTTAAGTAGGACAAGACAAAACCTGTTTTATACAAAATAAAGTGAACAAAGTTATTCATGAATTAATCATCCCATTTTAATGGTTTTTCTTAAGTTTTATTGTTTTCACAAAACAACCCCACAGAGATAATTTTTTCTTGTTTGTTTTCACGTTGTGTAGCAAATAATTAGATTTTCGACAATAAAAATGGGTATTTATTCTTTTATGTTTTGTTTTATTGTGACGTGTTACGGATTTGTCAACAGAAAACAAAAACAACTTGAAATGCGTTTAAAAATAATTAGAATTTACGTATCTTAAGTAAGACAAGACAAAACTTGTTTCATACAAAAAAAAAAGACAACAAAGATATTCATGAATTAATCATCCCCATTGTAATGTTTTTCTTAAAAGTTATTGTTTGTCCGAAACAACCCCATAGAGATAATTTTTTTATTGTTTGATTTCATGATGTGCAGCAGAAGATTATATTTTTGACTATAGAAATGGATATTTATTCTTTTGCTTTGTTTTATTGTATCTGGAGAAGATATATAAATGGGAAAACGGAAATAGTCGACAAAACAACATTGCTTGTTTTACTCGTGACGATAAAATTGTCTGAATAATTGTCAGAGACTTTGTCAAAGCCATTTGACTGAGAGAAAATGAGAGCCACAACTGTCTTGGCTGTGTTTGTCATTTTATCAACAAGTAAGGAAAAACTTTTGTTTCCGATTATATTTTAATAGATTGAAACAAATTTTCTCGTTTTTTATTTAATTCTTAACTCATTTTTGTTTTATCTTAAAAATTGTGGTGCCAGTATTGTATGTGGTCTACTTTTGAAGCTGGCCTATGAAATTCCGTCATTTGTATAGTATGAAGCCTACCTTTTGAATGTCACTGGTATAGTACTTGGTGTACCTTAAAAAGAGTATTATAATGAAATATTATAATTGTCTGGTAAGGGTTAGGGTTATTGTAGGGTTAGGAAAAATAATTAGTTTCAATTCATATTCGACTGCTTATATCGATATAGGTACCTCCACTCAATTTTTAAATTGAATTTCTTAAAGTAAAAAAAACTTTTCTTGGAACAGAAAGTTTAGTTTAACTGAAATCTAAAAGATTAAATTTACTATATACATAAAGCAATTTATATTAGAGATTTCTAAAATTTTTCAATTTTTCTACCATTTTTGAGCGATCGACACATTTGTAAACGAAAATTAATTCTCGGGTTCAAAACCTTGCAAAATGAAACTATACAACTCATGTTATTTTTAGAAAATTAGCAAATTTAAAATTAAATTAATCTAATTTGAAATAAATAGTTCTTGTTTATGACATGAAATTTAGAATAAAAGTATTTCTTAATCACAAAGTTCTGACACCTTGAGCTTTCAAGTAGGTGATGACGTCACCTCAATCTCGAAGTATGGTGAATCAGTTGATATAACCTATTTTAAAATTTCGTAAAGTGAACAACTCTTGAAACATGTGACCTTTTAATAGTGAATTTCTTAAAAGTTTCTAAAACTTATAAAGAAGATTGGGCGTGTTTATACGCGCTAAAAAGCCGACCTTCTTCTGCCGGACGCTCGTGGCCTAGGGGTAGAATCGCCGACTGACGCCAGTTCGGTCGGTTTTCGATCCTGGGTTAGGAAGCAAACGGAGTCTAAGCCGTACCGATGAGCTGTAATACAGCAAAAGAGATCTGTCTGCGGATGACTATAGTATATATATATATATATATATATATATATATATATATATATATATACGTAAAAAAATCACAAGATCGCCAAAACCTACCGCGGTTTCACACAACGGCTCGTCAGGGCAAAGGCAAACCAAGCCCTGACGAGCCCTGACGAGTCGTTGTGTGAAACCGCGGTAGGTTTTGGCGATCTTGTGATTTTTTTACGTGTATTTGCTCTACATTGCTTCCTATTTGTTATTTCGCTTTGGTTAGTTTTGTATCGAGCACTTTTTCTTTCTTTGTGGTTGGTTCCGTTTGGGGTTTTTCTCTTTACTGCGGGGTATTGTATGTATTGTCTGTATTCCGCAGTTTTCTTTTTTTTTCTCCCCTCTTGTCCAACGCCTTACAGCGACGGATAGTAACGGAATTAGATTCTGTCTGTTATTTGTTGTCCTTAAAGTTTATTTTCGTATAGTTTTAGGATTTAGATACTTACAGAGTCGGTCTTGTTATTATTTTATATGCTCTGGATTTACCCATCGAGCACTGTTTGCCAGTTCACAATGGAACAAATAATTTTAGACTGTTCCCTCAAAGACATCCCAGTCCCTAAAAAGCATTTTTACGAACTCCAGTTACTCCATAAAATCGAAAATTTTATTAGTAGATTAAGATGGAGGGCCTTCTTCTTTTTAAATAACCTTAATACTAAGGAAGACAAGAAAACTTATGGATTTAAAACCTATAAACACCCACCATATTCTAAAAAGTTGGAAGGTTTCGAAAAGGACCTAATTAGTATTATTCGAAAAATTAAATATAGAAAATTAGGGCAAAATACTTTTCAGAAACGGCTTAATGATACTTTAAAGTCATGTAAAAATAACGGTAATATTTACATTAAAAGTGATAAGTCCGCTAATTTATATTCAATACCTAAAGAACAATTTAACAGTGAACTAAAAAATTCGGTAATTAAACATTATAGAAAAATAACACCGGATATTATTTCTAACATAAATAACGAAGCTACTTCATTGGTAGCTAAATTTAACCTACATAATAGGGTGGAAAAAATAACCCTAAAAGATTGTTTCCTTACGGTCAAAGACCATAAAGATTCATTCCCTAACCACCCCGAATTTAGACTTATAAACCCAACTAAGACGGAGCTTGGAAAAATAAGCAAAATTATTATTCAAAATATCTGTAATAACTTACGTATGTTCCTTAACATTAACCAGTGGAAATCAACTGGTGACTGTATTACTTGGTTTAAATCACTAAATTTCAATAAGAACTCAGCGTTTATCAAATACGACATTAAAGATTTCTACCCCTCCATAACAGCTGAATTACTTTCAGAGGCGTTGGAGTTAGCTAAAGAGTATAATGATATAAAAGAAGCAGAGTTAGAAATAATTTGGCACTGCCGCAAAACGCTATTATATTTTAATGATGAGATATGGTTAAAAAAAACCTGATGCCCAGGGATTTGATAATCCTATGGGGGCATATGATGGGGCGTGGGTGGCTGAGCTGATAAGTTGTCTACTGCTTCATAGACTTAACGACATCATAGATTTCCATAATCACGGTTTATACCGGGACGATGGATTAATTATTATAGATAAATGTACACCTAGAATAGGAGATAAATTTAGAAAGGAAGTGCAAAAATTTTTCAAATCTTATAAGTTAAATATTGAAATAGAACATAACATTAAAATTGTTAATTACTTGGATATAACATTAAATCTTAATAACGGATATATAACACCCTATATCAAAAATAATTACACTCCTAATTATGTTAACAAAAATTCTAATCACCCTATGCATATTCTTAAAAGTATCCCTAATGGTATAGCTATTAGATTGTCCACCAACTCTTCCAATAGTGAAATTTTCGACAAATACAAGAAAATTTACCAAACTGCACTAATAAAAAGTGGACATTCACAAACGCTAAAATTTTCTGACCAAAATATTACTAAAAAAACCAATAACAACAGATCCAGAAATATTATATGGTTTAACCCCCCATACAATAATGAAGTTAAATCTAAAATAGGCAAAATGTTTTTTAACCTAATAGATAAACATTTTAACTCTGATAGCAAACTTAAAAAAATATTTAATAGGAACACTATTAAACTAAGTTACTCTTGTTTACCTAATATTGGCAAAATAATTAATAATGCCAATAAAAGTAAACTGAAAAGTAGTACCAATATTCCTAATACTAATACCGGCAACAAAAATAATTGTAATTGTAGAATAAAAACCGACTGCCCCATTAGAGGTAATTGTAATCAAGTAAATGTAGTTTATAAAGTTAGAGTTTACATTAATGAAAATGATAAAAACCCTAACACATACATAGGTGCTACGCATGATAATTTTAAAATTAGGTTTTACAACCATAAGACCTCCTTTAAAAATGAGAAGTATAAACATAGTACGACTTTATCCAACTATGTATGGGACATAAAAACCAAAACTAAAAGAGACCCCATTTTGAAATGGGAAATAATAAAAAAATGTCCTAACTATAACAAGGGCAGTAAATTTTGTAGGTTATGTGATGAGGAGAAATTAGCGATAGCTAGATTCGAACCTGCCCACAACCTTATTAATGCCAAAACTGAAATACTGAATAGGTGTAGATTCCATAAAGCTAAATTCCTTGCTTAGAGTGTTTGACCTTTTTTTTTTTGTACCTCCCCCTCCCCCGCCGGGTAGGCTGGTCTATTGGTCTTTGTTTGGTAGTGTCTATTTATTTGATTAGTCCTTGGTTTGCCTTTGCCCTGACGAGCCCCTGATCCATCTCCGGCTCCATCTCCTGCTAGGGTTTCAAACCAAAAAAGACAGAGAAGCCCTAGCATGGAGAGGAAAGAAAAGAAAAAAAGACAGCAGCTATTATATAACGCCGGAGTGAACGTGTGTAAAATAAACTCCAACCAAGCCGAAAGAGCCAAGCAATATGGAAACCGGGTACAAGCGCTAAAATACCTGTTATCCTTTCAGAAGCTTGGCGACAAAGAGATAGATAATCCAAGAAACTTCCCCTTTGCCCAAAGGATCCTGTCGGTAATCCGGACTGGTCCGGGTTCTCGGCAGGCTTGGGCAATGGCGGATGAGGCTTTGAAAGCTTTTAGTGATATGAAGCCGCCTATAATTATTACTGAAAATGAGCAGATAAAAAATCTAAGACAATTTTGCTCGGGGAGGCTCCCAGTTTTTGTTCACCCCTCCCTTTATAGAGCATTAAAGTTAACATTCCCCTGGGATATCGGCGGCCTCGCTCAAATGGGCCGTATTGACACCGAAATGGGTGGAGGATCCATGGGCGGAGCCGTCGGTATCCTTTCCCCGATTATGTTTAAAGGAGGTGCCCAACCCTAGAGTTGTTAACAATGGATCTCTTTCTAGCCAGTTTGAATGCCCTGGGGCTGAGGTCGGAGTCTCGCAGGGCGAGACTCGTTCGCGACCTCCAGCGCCTGGGGGTGGATATATGTGTTTTGCAAGAGACTCGTTTCCATTCTGGTGACCATGATGATATTCTGTCGAGGGGGTTTCACCTCTTCTCAGCATGTTATGATGGCCGCTCTAGAGGAGTTTCTTGGCTGGTTAAACGTTCTTTGAATGCTGACTGTACACTTGTCTTCGCGGATACTGAAGGCAGGCTTTGTGTCTTGGATGTTACCATAAACGAGCAGGCTTTCCGTTTCATTGGGGTTTATGCGCCCAATGCCAGTAGGGAGCGGACCGACATTTTTCGGCGGATCGATCCCTTTTTAACGACATCTCGACGGGTAGTTTTAGCGGGTGACTGGAATGCCGTCCTCGATCCCGATATAGATCGTACGGGTACTAGATTGGGTACTAACAACCCGGATGTAAAACCATTTCGGGACTTTATCGGCAGGCTTGATCTTGTCGATAAGTACCGGAATGAGCTTCCCCGGGAATTAGCATGGACTTGGACTAATAGGGGCAGCTCGGTTTCGGTGTTGCGTACAAGCTACATCGACCGAGTATTAGTTAGGAGAGTCGACTTAGGGCTCTTAGGCTGTCCAAGTTTTCATAGTATAGTTTATTCGGACCATAGACTCGTCCGGGTTCGTCTAAACTTAGATAAGGCTAGGATTAGAATGGCTGGTTACTGGAAATTTAACGCATCGTTGTTCGATGAGAAGGATTTTCAGGACCAGCTACTACTAACCATAAAGCGGGAATTGACGGGGGCTGTGGTTGGGAATAAGTGGTGGGGACACCTTAAGTCAACCATTAGGTCGTTTGCCGCTGAATATAGTAAGCGACTCAACCGAGATAGAGTAGCAGCTCAGACGGCACAAGAAACTAGATTAGAAAGGGCCATCAAATCGGGAGATAGTGGGGAAATAGCCGTAGCTAGGGCAGAGCTGGCCTCCTTGCTTATCAAGAAGGATCAAGCTCTGGTAGTTAGGGCTAGGTTAAAAAGAATGTCTTCCGAGGCGACAAATATGGCCGCTGAACTGCGGACTGAACAAATCCGAAATATCGCAAATCGATACATCGACAGCGTCACATTGCTGGATGGGCGGACCGTGACTACAAACGATGGCATATGTGAGGCTTTTCGGTCTTATTTTCAGGATCTTTTCACCAAGGAGCCCGGTCTGAGCGAAGCTCAGTTCGCCACCTATTTAGCTGACTTTCCTCGCCTTGAGGCGGCTGAAGCGGCTGGGTGCGAGTGTCCGATAACAGAGGCGGAAATCTGGGACGCGCTGAAGCAGGTCGGTCGTGACAAGACTCCAGGTATTGATGGTCTTCCCTACGAACTGTACTTGAGGCAGTCGCACGTGCTTGTCCCTCTGCTGGCAGTGATGTTCAACCACTGGATGAAGAACGGGAGTATTCCCGATCGCTTCACCAGAGGTGCGATCAAGCTGCTTCGTAAGGATAAGCGCGGAGGGGATGGGATTAGTAACTTTCGGCCCTTAACTATGTTAAATACAGAGTTAAAGATTTTGGCCAAGGTCTTAGGCAACCGTTTGCAGGCTGTCCTGCCTAGTCTGATTGGCCCCGAGCAGACTTGTGCTGTGAAGGGTAGGACTATCCAGGACAACCTTCATACGGTACGCTTGATCTTAGAAAAAGTCGACGGAGAAGCCGCGCTGATCAATTTGGATCAGTCCAAGGCTTTCGATAGTGTTGACCATCAATTTCTCGGATCTGTTCTCGAGGCGGCAGGTTTCGGGCCGCACTTTCGCGCCTGGATACGTCTCTTGTATCGGTCCCCCGGAGCTGTGGTGGAAGTGAATGGAGTAAGATCGAGGCCTCTCATGTTGTCCAGATCTATTCGTCAAGGTTGCCCCTTGTCGCCGATGCTGAACGTTCTTGCATTGGAGCCATTCCTCCGCAAGTTAAAGGCGAATCCGGTCCTCCAAGGAATTACCCTCCCTGGTTCGAACATCTCGGCCAGGTATTCTGCCTATGCCGACGACGTGACTGCTTTTGTACAAAGCAGTGCCGAGATACACGAAGTCGGAAAGGAAATCAGCAGGTATGAAACGGTAACGGGAGCCAAGATCAACCGTGATAAGTCTGTGGGCTTGCGGTTGGGTTCGTGGAAGGGAGTTTCCCTTCCCGGGCCCTTCAGCTGGACAGACGGGCCTGTTAAGATACTCGGCGTCTTTTTTGGCCCCGACCTCCAGTTGGAGATGAATTGGTTGGAGGTCCGAGAAAAGGCTGAGGCTGCAGTTCGTCTGTGGTCTCGGAGGAATCTTTCCTTGAAGGGGAGGGCTGAAGTTTGTGCTTCGCACATTTACCCACTCCTACTTTACCGGCTCTCGGTTCTTCCCCTCCTGTCCACCGAACTAGTTTTACTAGTGAGAATCTTGTTCCATTTCTTATGACGCAAGAAAGCTCCTATGGTGCGTCGCGAGGTCTGTTGCCTCCATCCTGCTGAGGGCGGTCTAGGGATGCCCAACGTTGAGATTCGTCAACATACGCTGCGGCTGAAATTCTTAGACCGAATGTGTGCGCAAGACGAGGGTAACGGCCTCTTCTGGAAGGAAGACGCTAAGAAAGCTTTTCCAGCTTTGAGAAGTGTGCATGAGGGAGAGGAGGAGGCCCTGCGCAATCCTCGTGCCGAGTGCTCCTTCTATCGCGAGTGTCGACGTGCTCTGGGTTTTTTCACACGGGTCAAGGAAGGCCTCTCCGACACCCGACTGTTGTCTCCTAAGGCGTTATATCGTGTGTTAGTACGGGGGGCCGCCAAAGATGATTTGAAGGAAAGGTTAGGTTTGACGAATGAGGAGTTTCGCTCTCTCTGGCCTTGGGCGCCCGGGTGGAGGTGTCTCAATAATGACGAGGCATCGCTTACCTGGCTGGTGTTGCGGAAGGCTCTCTGGGTCGGCAAGAGGCTCCACGCAGCGGCGTTGGCAGTTACGCCAAAGTGCGTGCGCTGTGGTGTTGGGGTGGAGTCTTTGGACCACATCTTCTTTCACTGCAGTGTCGTACGGCCGTTGTGTGAGTTAATTGAAGGCTACATGGTTCGCGTCTTGGGTGGAAAGGTTTTTGTCCTTGAAGTCAGTGCCGTTTGTAGCAATGTTTTGCCCCAGTTGAAAAAGAATGAACACTATGTGTTCTTGTGTTTACTCGGCATTATGAGAGTCGTGATTTGGACGACGCGACAGAAGGAATTTTATGAAGGTGAGAAGTTTTCCTCTTCTCAACTGGTTTTGTTTTTTAAGCATCAGCTTAAAATCAAAATCAGGGCGGAAAGGAGGCGGCTCTCTTCATTAAAATTTGGCGAAAGGTGGGTGACTGCTTCGCGTTTGGTGAGTGTGAAAGGGGCTAGTTTAGATTTTCACTTGGAGGTGACCTCGGCTAGAGGAGATTGGTCACCTGCTTTAAACTTGATCAGCCCAGCCCAGTGTTAGTTTAGTTTAGGGCCGTTTTCTTTTAGTTTCTGGAACAATTAATTTTAACTTAGCTAGGGTATGAATGGTCATAGCCCCCCCCCCCCCACTTTTATTTTTGTCCCCTTTATCTTTGGTTAATATTCCCTGCCCCCTCCCCATTTAGGTGACAGTGATGGCGGTTCTCTGGTATCTGCGGGATGCCTTTTCGTTTCGAGTGTGTGATTTCGTAATTGTTATCGTGTCTAAATGTGTGAGTGGATGTGTGAGTAATTGTAGATTGTACAAATGATTCATGTTTACTTTATAATCCCGCGGTATTTTCGTCCAGTTAACCGCTTTCACTGCCACATTTAGACCGTGAGGGCTACCCCATACTAACATCAGTTTTATTTAGTTGTGTAAATTTTTATTTGAAACATCAAAGACATTGGGGATTTGTTTTTATCATCCCAGCCCCACAAGATTGTACATAATTAGTTTAGGTAGGGTCTCTTAGAGAGAGTGTGGCTTTGTGGTGCTTGTGTAAGTTAGTGTTGTGTGACTGATCGTTTTGGTGAAAGAAATATTATAAGAATGTTTGGGTCAGTGATAGAGGCTAGTTAAGTTAACGATAGGACAGATGAAGACCAGCCCTTCCCCAACCCCCTTTTAGGCCTTGTGCCAAATTTATACTTTTCCGTATAATAAATATTGCCCTGACGAGCCGTTGTGTGAAACCGCGGTAGGTTTTGGCGATCTTGTGATTTTTTTACGTGTATTTGCTCTACATTGCTTCTGATTTGTTATTTCGCATTGGTTAGTTCTGTATCGAGCACTTTTTCTTTCTTTGTGGTTGGTTACGTTTGGGTTTTTTTTCTTTACTGCGGGGTATTGTATGTATTGTCTGTATTCCGCAGTTTTCTTTTTTTTCTCCCCTCTTGTCCAACGCCTTATAGCGACGGACAGTAACGGAGTTAGATTCTGTCTGTTATTTGTTGTCCTTAAAGTTTATTTTCGTATAGTTTTAGGATTTAGATACTTACAGAGTCGGTCTTGTTATTATTATATATATATATATAATGTGACACTAGCGTGTGTATTGATGTTGATTTCTGGTGTCTTCTATATTCAAAACTTGCATCGTTCAGTTGCGAAACAGATTCTGTTGAATATTGATGTATTGTAAAAAGAAATGAATGTCTTAAAGATGGAGGATTTAAATTTTCCCTTTCATCTTATACTCTATGAATTTTGTGAAAGGAAGAAAACGTCGGAAACGCGTTAAAAAGTGTCGATTATGACAAATTGTAATGATGTTGTTTTCTACACACAGATGCGCACACATACACACACGCAGACACATACACATATACACACGCACGCTCATACACACACACACACATACATATATATATATATATATATATATATATGAAAACATGTTTCATTAAACTCAGTAGACAGAGTCTACTGAATTCAGGTCTTTTTCTATTACTTCCAATTGGCTACCCCTTATATTTTTTTAATGTGGTGGGTTTGAATGAAACCAACGAGACGTCATGTGCAACAGTTAAAGGGAACATTAAATATTAGGCCTTTTGCTTCATGCGCTGATCGATATTTGCACGAACTGCACTAAGCTTCTAGAAGTTAAATTACTAAATTAGATGGTATATGTATGGCTGATGTAAGGATTTAATTTGTTATTATTATTAACATTGGCGAATCAATAACCTGAAGGCACGAGAATTCATAAGCACACTTGGAATTACTGAGACCTTAGGTATTGGTAAAAATTATTAGATAGATATTATTAGTTAGATATTTTGCGCTTTTTTCATAAAACGATAAATCTAATATGTTTCTTGGGAACATTAAATGATATGTAACGGCAAAGCATATTTTTAATTGCATTGTTATAATTAGAGTACATCTGTTTCCGATCGTATAGTTACTAATGGGCTTAGTTATGCTTATCATGTTAATTGACTGTGTTATTTTTTACTAAATTTTGTCAAGCTTATTTTTATCGATAGCATCGTTTGGGGAATTATTGTTGATAACGACCAAAATGCTATTATCATCATAAGACAGGTACTAGGGGATAATACTAAAATGTATATAAAACCAATATATATATATATATATTAGAAAAACACCTGAAAAGTTGTAAGTTAAAAATATATTTTCTACAGTATATATTTATTTCTATTATATATAATATATATTATATATATATATGTATATTAGATATTTCAGACCGGCCTCGGTCTTTCATCAAAAATAAATGATTTTAAAATTTAAACTAGAAAGAAGAAAATGTTAAGTGTATCTAAAAAATGTTTAGCTATTGAAATATTTGTAAAGATTCAATATATCTAAGTCCCTATTTAAACCTAGCCTATATGTATTTAATTTTAAAATCCAGTATTTTTCTTTCTTTCTTCGTGAGTATGGGGAACTAAAATCGCAATCTATCAAACATTTGCAGTTTTCTAATGTAATGGTTGATTGAAGTGTTCAGCTATGCAGGAATAAGGGTTGTTTTGGCGTATGCTTAGTTTATGATTATTAAAACGGAATCTAAAACTGTTTCTAGATTCACAAATATATCCACTTTTTGGACATATTGAGCAAAAGAGAAAATATATTATATTTTGGCTGTCACAAGAGAGGCGTGGTGGGTGTAATTTGATGTTGGTGTTGGGTATAGAAAATACTGTTTCGTTTACTAAATGTTTGCAATCTGAACAACGAGATGTATTGCATTTGTAATTTCCTGATAGGTTTGTATTTTTTAGATGTTTGGTAGAGGTGAGGATATCTGATAAGTTGGGTGTTTCTTTCATTGAATTTATGGGTGGTTTATCGAAAATGTCTTTGATTTTTTGTTTAATTGGCGTTTCTTGTAATCATTTTTAAATTTGGAATTTTCATTGGGTATTTACATTTTAGAAATTGTTTGTTAGGTTGTTAGTGTTGCATAGAAAATCTAGATGGTCTGAGCAGATATATGTCTTTGATTCTTGGAAATGAGCTGTATACGATAGATTTTTTTTAATTTAAGCGGATGACAACTTTTAAGGTGTAGGAATTTATGTTCGTTTGTTGGTTTGTTTTATAGTCTGGTGAAAAGTGTATGATTGTTTAATTTTATCCTGACGTCTAAGAAAGTGACGGATATGTAAGAGTATTCCATGGTAAATATATATATGATTGGATAAGTTTTGTTTTTTATTTGGTGTCCTTTGTTTTATTAAGAAGTTACCCTGGTGTTGTCTGGCTTTGTTGACATATTGATCCAAGTGTTGGTTACGTCCGCTTGGTGGAGTCCATAGAGTGTTATTCTTAGTAAGAGGAATTTTGGAGCATGATTGGTTAGCGCTGTTGTCTGTAGTAGAAGTAGATTTGTTGTCTGAGAAGTATTCTTTTAGTCTCAGTCTACGAACTTATTTTTCCATATCGTAGCAAAGGTTTAGAAATACCTAATAATACACTCAAATATTTTGTTGTCATTTTTTACGGTAGTGTTACACCCATAATTATTAATAATAATGAAACATTATTTTTCGGTACAGTCTCGATAAAAATCTTACGGAATATTATCCGAAATTTATGACTGGTAAGTTTATTGGAGAAAGCACTGAAAATATGTACTTAAATATATTTTTATTGAGTTTCATCTTTAACAGTAAAATTGATAACGAAAAATGGAAATTCTTTTTTTACGAGCCTACTAAATGCGTATATATATATATATATATATATATATATATATATATATATATATATATATTCTTCTTGATATTATTATTGCTTTTGATGTTGTTGTTGTATTTTATCCATTTTATATTTTTATATCGATATCTGACCGAAATCCATTTATTTTACAAGTTTAACATTTCTCTCTGTTAGCCGTTTTCTTAGGTTCGTTTTCATAGGCTCGTTTTCATAGGCTCTCAACATTTCTCAGTTATTTTCTTTCACATTCTATTTCTTGCGTAACTTTTCTTTTTCTCTTTATTTTCCTTTTCTTGATTCCTTATCTTATTTACTCCTCTATTCTTATTTTACCTCTTTTTATCTTTTTTTAATTTTTTTTTTTTGTGCGGATATTTGTTTTTTCAAAATTAAAGGGACGTGCTGTTTTCATATAATCAAATATTTTTTAAAAATAAAAAGCTTTTTTACCATCACTGTTAACTTCCTTGTGAGACATTGCTCTTACAATGCCGAAACAAAATGTACAATTTTGTAGTAATTTCGGCATATTCTAACGTAATAATTAATAATAAATATTCATTGTCCCATTGTTATATTGAGCATTGATTTAAATTAATGTTATGAACGTTATAATTTTATTATTCGTTCTTATTCATTTGTATATATAGGTATGTGCGTATATATATATATATATATATATATATATATAAATAACCTCTAATTAATTCGTTGTTTTTCAGTCCTGGGAATGGAATTCCAGATTGCTGATGGTAAGAAATTTTCACAATAATTTCTCTGTAAAATTAATTTTCTTCAATATTTAAAACAATCAATACATTTCCGTTAGAAAATTTCTCGTATGCATTTTAGTTAATTGCACTTTTCTTTCAAAACATTATTATATTTTTAAAGAAATAGGCATGTTCGAAATTTATGTAAAATCAGACCACACATGTATAATTTCAATCAGATACGCAACTTGTTTCAAACATGGAAAAATGTGAAATCAATTTTTTAAGTTCTTATTCATTTTTGGAACCAGTGATTCTAAGTAAGGAACATTAGGTTCACAAAGGTAGAAATTCGAATAAAAATTGAGGAATATTAACTAATGCAGAAATTGTAAACAGGTGAGGAACTAAGTATCTGATTAATTTGGGGAAAGGTTCAGTCATATACATACATATGTACATCGTCATCTGCAGACAGATCTGTTTCGCAGTATCACCGCTCATCAGTACGGTTAGACATCCGATTGCCTTTAACCAGAATTGAAACCCGAGCGAATTGGCGTCAGTCGGCTGGATTTTCTACCTCTGTGGACACTCGGTAGAAGGATATATATATATATATATATATGAAAGCAGTTGATAACTTTATTTATTTACAGAGTTTATATATTGTTTACATATAAAAAATGGACACTTTTTAATCGAATGATCTTTTCTGAGACCTGAATTCGCTTCATCTGTCATCTTTAATAACATGGAAAATTGAAAACATATGCTTTAGTGTGTATGTTGATAAAGAAACAATCATTTAGCTTGCAAAAAGAAAAAGCGTAGCGTCTAGAAAGGAAAAGGAAGAAGAAAAAAACGGAAAAAGAAAGAAAAAAGAAAAGAAGGAAGAGGAACGGAAGAGAGATGTGGGAAAAAATATATTTTAGTTTTGCAGACAGGAGTAAGCCCCGAGTTAAATGTGGAAGCTGGAAAAGATTCGCTACTGTCGGTGAACTTTAATATTATGAAAGGTTAAAAAACTTCTTTGAGTGTGCGCGTGAGTCATGAATCCAGTATGTAAGCTTGCGGATAAAAGAGGGAAAGAAGAAGCGTGTCGAAAAGAAAGGGAAAGGAAAGGAGCGAGAAAGAAAAAAGAATAAGAGGAGAAAGAGAAAGAGAAGGAAAAACGTATGTTTGATATACAGACATGATTGGCTCTTGAATATTAGTAAATAAAATATAAAGGTATTGATAATGATTAACTATTGAAATGCATTGCAATCAAGAAAGAAGCTATTTTCAGAATCAGCAATTGATATCAGTAATACTGTGGATGTAGGCACAAGTGAAATGCATACTTAATACTTTTACTCTAGTAAAATGCCTAAAATGCGATCGATAAGCAATTAATCAAAACGTCATTGTGCTTTGATATCACTTGTTAATTAATTTATTGGAGTTAAATGTCGTCAAAATCAATTAGTTCTTTTCTCAACAATAATATGTTACGTGTATATAATATATACGGTTTTATTTTCATTTGCAGCCGCAATAACTGCCTGTTTTTCTACCCTACCAACTGATTGTACCGAATATGATCTCAGATGCAATTCAAACGGTGATTGTGATTCAAGTAAGTAAAATAGTAATAATACAAATGATTCAAAAATTTATAGGCCAGTAACATTTTTATCCACCATATATAAATTTCTCACGAATATCCTGACAAACTGTGCTTCCCCTTTTCTCGATGTAATAACATTCTTCCCAAAAACAAAGAGGTTCATATGGTTGCAAATATAAATGAATAAATGAATAAATAAATAATAAATGATTAATGATAAATAAAATGACTCGAAAATGTTTAGGCCAATAATACTTTTTTCCCCCATATACAGATTGCTCACGCATGTCCGGATAAATTGTATCTACACTTTTCTCGATGAAATCAACATTCTTCCGCTAGAAACGAATGGATGTCAAAGAGGTTCATATGGTTGCAAATATAAATAAAATGATTAATGGCAATTAAAATGATACATGAAAAAAAGTGTAGAAATCTCAGGACATCTTCGACAGAGTACCGTAAAGACTTTGATAGCGTGCCATACTCTTGGATCCTTAAAGCTTGGTGATAATAAAAGTCTGCTTGGTGATAATACATTTCCTTAAATATCGCATGAAACTTTGAAAAGCCACATTATACACCTAAACTACAACAAAGATAATGCTGCTACCAATTATTTGAATATCCGAGGAGGAATCTTTCAAAGAGACTCCATGTCACATCATCCCTACTTTCTGTCCTTAATCCACATTTTGCCTGAAATAAACTGAATTTAAAAAAGAAAATCTTTAATCAATCTACACTAGAGGGATGATATCAAACTCTTTGCAAATGACGATAATGAGCTGAAATATCTCATTTATATTGTATAAGATTTCGGTAACAGGAATAATAAATAAAAATAATGACATCTCTGATTTATAACTAATATCATTAACGAGCAACACAAGAACCAAAAATTAAAATCTAGAAAAGGTCAGTTTATAATAGTACATGAAACTCAGTCGTGATATAGATGAAGGACAATATCTATATCTATATCTATATCTATATATATATATATATATATGTATGTATGTATGTGTGTGTGTGTTAAGAAAAGCAATTACACTGGCAGACATTTGTGCGACGCGTTTCATCCTTTAAAAGTTGAGCAGACTGAACAGTTGTTTCCGTTCATGCAACTATACACGCAAGAATGAAAGGCTGACATTTTAAATTTAAAACTTTTTTAAAGATGTGACAGGCTATATGACCAATATTAATAATTTTCTTCTTGTTTATGATTTTATCACGTTTGTTAATAATTATCCAAAAGTTATATATGTATATATATATAAATTTTTACAAAAGTTTCTTAAAAAGGTATTTTTAAAAATATTCGGTCTGAGGAGTTGAATATTTACGATCTATTTATAAAAAGTTGTCCAATTTACTTTCATTACAATATTCAGTTACTTTACAACATCGAGTTTTTATCGGATTAATAACCTTCGTGTAATAATCCTTACTAATTTCCGAGGATAGGAATTATATATATATATATATAACAGTATGTGTGTTTCTGTGTGTGTAAGAAAACATTTTTTATCATATTCTATACCGATTAATATTTATGCTATCGGGATCGTCTCTTAATAAATTTTGAATGAATTGTGCTTTATATGTCTATAATTTTTCAAATGTTTTATTTGCGTTTATCACAATATCTCCAAGTATGAGTTAGCTAACCAGGAACAGAATTACGATTCACTGATCAAGATCCAAGGTTAAATATTTTTCAACTAGTTTTTAATATTTAAAATGAAATTGTTTTTTAATGTTTAATTTATAAAAGAAAATGTTTTATGCATTTTTAATTTTTTAATTAACTCATTTTAAATACATTTAAAATGTGAGTTGCTTTCTTTAATTTTTAGATATTTTAACTCAAAATTTTATGTAAGATTTAAAACTTTTTTATGAATTATTTTTTCAATAATTTTTTATTTAAATTCAGACGAGCAATGCTGCGTTGATGGCTGTACTAGAAAGTGTATGTAAGATGAGGAGACTAACAGAAACATCGTTAGTAGCAGTGGCATCCCTATAACGTTGCGTTAAACAGGAAGGATGTTTTAATGGTAAAACATGAAGAGAGAAACCTCATTCAACCAACAATGTTTTGAAAAATAACCGTAAGTTCGAAAAGACCGTGAACATTAAATGCAAAGTGGAGGCAACTATTGATTCCTAACTTTATTGTTACTAAATATCTCCTTCATTTTTCAAATAAAAATGAAATCCTTTACGTACTTTGTTGTTCAATTTCCAAATTATCTACCTTACTGGTAACATGTTGAAATCATTTCTTCTCAATTTATCTATTCATACCAAGATCCTACAAAAATCTAGGTGAATGGATTTTACTACGCAAAGATGTTTTCACAACATGCAGTTCATTTTTTTCTTTTGATACAGGTTTTCTTCAGTTTTGTTTCATACATTTCTTTAAGTGATCGTGTTTTAATGTTTTTTATTATTATTATTATCATAAATCAATTTCTGCTATGGTCGCACTACCTACCAATGATTTAGGAAGATTTAAGGCAGGTAGTGGTGTGTTGTTATACCTCCATTTCATTTTTTTTTCTCATAACACTCTAATATCCCTAGCGTTACATAGACAAAATTTTCCTTAGTGTGTGGGCTGTAATTAACAAAACAATGTTTTTATATATCTGAAGCTGGAGTTTCCAGGGATTATTATTATTATTATTATTATTATTATTATTATTATTATTATTAATTTGAATTTGCACTTTCTGTGTCTTCTTTATATAGCCAGCTGTTTTTTTTTCCGCTTCTTCCCAATTATTTTGCTCATCTGTACTTATTATTACTTGCTTACCAATTCATAATTTCGGTTAGACTTTTAGCCCAAAATCGTATGAGATTTCATAATTATTTCCTTATAGAAAAGTTCTCTATTTTCTCTGTATTTTTCCATGTTTTGCTAATAGTTCTTATTTTTATTCCCATTAATAGTTTCGTTTATCGTGCTTTTTCACATTAGTAACACTCTGCAATTGTCATGAGCCTGTTGCAGTGCTGACACAGTGTCTGAGACATTTCTTTGACACTTTAATGTGAGTTTTGCTTTACAACTGCTAGCAATTGTTCGTTGTCAAGACTGTATGACATTCCATTACTTTTTAATCGTCACTAGTACGGAATTTCTGGAACAACTTTGTACTTGACGGTTACTGTCAGACCTATCACCCCATGTTCTTTTGATATTCGCAGAGGTTTGGGCGGCAATGTACCAAAGTTTGGACTCATGCAAGAAAAGTAAACAAAGATCATGTTTTGTCATGTTCATAATTAAGGAATTCTGCGCTTCAAGAATATTTCTGTCCGTGAATAAATTAAGAATTGTTTAAGAGCACACATGAATATATATATATATATATATATATATATATATATATATATATATATATATATATATATATTGTGTGTGTGTGTGCCAATAATATTTGATCAGAATATTTGAATTATAAGCAATTACTAGCACAAATTCAGTCAAAATATTTGGTGGACGTAGTTTAGATCTAACGCCTGTTATTTTTTCCAACAAAATAACAATAATTTCCTTCACCACTCCTGCAAATTCATGAAAAAGATTTTTGAAAACCAGTGTAAAATTATTTTCTTACTAATTTCCAGATGTTCGCATATCTATGTGAAACTAGGTTTTGAACCCCCTTTTACAGATACATAAAACAAGCTATTTCTGAGGGTTCAAAACCAATTTCAGAAACTGTTCAGAATTTGGTTTCGGTTATGTGCAGGTCTCCCCTGCGCTTTTGTCTTTAATATATCAGTTACCGAGGTCGAAGGTAATTTTCTGAGGCATTCTGAAGCCTAAAACGGCTGAAACTTTGGGATTGTCACAGCCAAGAGATGCATGCTTATCTGAAGAGTAATGCAATTAATAATCATTTTAAGAGTACATCTTCTGTCAAAAGTTCTTTATTTTATAATCTCATGAATCTTAACAATTTAATCCTTAGAAAATGATGTTATAGCAATTGTACCTTTAGAATAGCTGCTTGTATCTATCTGCATATACAGCTATTTATTTCTCTTAAGACAATAATATTCTGTTTGTTATGTCCTTAGCGAGAGAACAAACGGATCAAGTTCCAATTTGTAAATTTAAAAGGACATTCTGAGGTCTGTATCTATAAAAGGACATTCTGTGATCTGTAACTAAAAAAATAAAGGTGAAGCACACGCAGAAAGATAATGCAGAAGAGTTCAATCGAATGGAGATCGATGAGAGAAAAATCCATTTAAAATCTTAATTAGAAATTATAACGGAATAATGGAATAATGTTAACGAAAGACGCAAAGAATAAACATAATTTTACTTTGCTGGATCGAATAAATCAAGAACAAAAATTCAGCCAAACAAAATCGGATCCATCTTACTAGTCTGTAGATGATGTGATTAATAGCTTCTTAGATAAAATGTAATATCGTAGATTCACATGAAGTTGTTTGTATTTCATTCTATTAAACTAATCCTTATGTAGGAAGAGTTAACTTCTTAAACTTCAGGTACTTGTCAGCAGTAGCATAATCTGGTTTGCCGACAAAGTAAAATTCTAGATTAAATTTAGATTTAATTAAGATAAAATAAACTTTAGATTAACTGTCTAAAATTCATCAAAAATTAATGTCAGAGTAAAAAATAATTACTTATTTAAGAAACCGACGCGGAATGATAAACAAGAACGTTGGACAGCCGCCAAGAAGACCTATAGGTGACGTAGGCGATGAATGAACGAACATAGAGAAAACATAATTACATCGTAGAATCGTATCCGCTTACATCTTTAATCAGCTACTTATGTCTTTATAATAAACGAAAGGTTGCTGAATGCTAAACAGGCATTGGAGTTGTTATTGACCGTACACAGAATATAAAAAATAACATTCAAGTCAAGAGAAAACGGAAAACTGAACCATACTTTAGTTGAAGACCTACAATTGTTTCCAAAATATATGTAGTTGAAGACCTAACATTGTCTTCATAATGCATGTAGTTGAAGACCTAATATTGTGTTCAAAATATATACGTAGTCGAAACCATAATGTGTTCAAAATACACGTAGTTGAAAACCTAAAATTCTGAAAAAAATATATGTAGTTGGGAACATAAATTTATGTTAAAAATATATTTAATTAAAAACCTACAATTCTGTTCTCATTATATGTATTTGAAGACGTAAAATTGTGTTAAAAATACTTTTTTAAAAACCTGAAATTGCATTCAAAATATATACGCAGCTGAAAACCTAAAAGAGTGTAAAAATATAGGTAGTTGAAGGTCTAAATTCGTGTTCAAAACATATTTAGTCGAAAACCTACAACTGTGTTCTCAATATATGTAGTTGAAGAACGTACAATTGTGTTCAAAATATACTTAGTCAAAAATTTAAAATTGCGTTCAAAATATATTCAGTTGAAGGCCATAAATTGGTTTCAAATATATATAGTTAAAAACCTACACTTTTGTTCAAAATGTATGTAGATGAAGCCATACAATTATGTATAAATTATTTAGAATATTTAAGTAACCCATAGCTTTTCGTCTGCCGCTAACCCAAATTAAACAATCCAAAACCATTGTATTCAGAACATTCGTTGAGACACGCACATCTTCGTTGGTTCAAGTCTCTTCTCTATCTGTGCAATGATTGTCCAACATTCACTACCATAAGAAAATAAATATTACAAACCATTTTGAACCCTATTTCTTTGACTTGAAGTGTCATTTTTCATCCTTTTATAGGTTCCTTAATTTCTGAAAGTTCTCGTTCATTATTCCTATAAAAATATTTTGGTGCCTTTTTTTTGCTATATTATCTGTCTTGGGTCCTTACCAGTAACTCAGGAATGAACACTTTTTAACACGATATATACTACGCCTCTCTCTCTCTCGAGAGAGAGAGAGAGAGTCGAGTTGGTGGTAGTTCACTCCAGTTAGTTTCAAATTGCCGTGAGACTCGCCTGACGATGAATTCAAAGACCACAAGTTTGTGGTGTCAGCAGGTAAACACTTGAGGAAGCGATAAAAACTCTCCAAATCAAAGCCAAATCAGTAGCACGTAGAAGCCGTGCCATATGGGACATCCTACTCGGCACACCTGAATAGTCAAAGGAATTATCAGGGACGACGCTGGCTATGAAGACGCTTTGTTTTCAAACCGAATACATGGGCATACGGAAGACCCGTGTTACTTTGCACGGGTGCACATGGACATCTCCGAAGACCACGTCGGAGTATTCTTCGCCCAATATGTAAAGGTGGTGAAGGTAACGTCAATTACCTGTAAGTCTGGAGTCGCAACGAGAGATATCAATCTGCAGGTGAGGGTTTCACGCAAGCAGTTCGGATAGATCCCCAACATCCTCACCTGGAGATGCCGCTCCATCTTCGTCGTGGTGGAGGGTAGGAAACCGTTTTGTTGGGTCTGCGGAGCATCGCACCATGTTGCCAGGACATGTTTGACCAACAACACGGCTCCGGAGACCCAACCGTCACAACCAAAGACCCAAACGTAGCAACCAACAGTGGATGACAAAGTTCGAGAAGAGGTCGTCGGCACCCAAGGAAACTGGCAGACGTTCGGAAAGAAAAAGGTTAAGGCGTCTTAACTACAAGGGAAGTCTCCTCTACTGCAAGATAATTTTTCCCACCACGAAGGAAGTCTCCCCAACCAAAGTCTCTTTAACCAAAAACTCCTTCGCCACCAAAGTCGCCTCCTAAGCAGGATGTCTACTGGGGAGGTCAAAGAAATCCCCTAAAAGCAAATGACCCAGGAAGAGTCAACCAACTTGGAAGTTGACATGTCAGCACCCAGATTATCATGGCTGAAAAAAGCAGAGACGAGGGCGTAGACTGCAACAACCCGAAGGTGTTTTGTCAAATCGGGAGTGCAGAAAAGGAAATCAAATGAGCAGCGTCTTCATTACCAGATTCACCGGAGATACCTATGAACACTTATGCAGAGAAAGCGAGTAGCCTTCTATTTCCACAAGAAAACCCCACAATCCCCTACCCATTAACTGACCCCTCTTACATCAGTCGTCCTGGACCCCAAGTGGGATAGATGGCGCGTGATCACAGCTTGATTGATTTGATTGAAGATTTCGGTCTCGTCGATAGATACCGGGTCCATTTTTTAAATTGTCCCACGTTCCACTTGTTAGGCTACTCAGACCACAAACTTGTATTTGCCCGGGTAGAGTTAGAAAATAAGCCTAGAATGGCTGGTTACTGAAAGTTCAATCAGTCCTTACTGGACAGGCGGGACTTTCGGTGCCAGCTAATTAATGTAGTGTAGCGGACGTTAACTGGAGGAGTAATTTGGAATGAGTGGAGGGAGAGTCTTAAGGATATGATTAGGTCTTTCACCAGCAAATATAACCAACGGCTCAAACTAGATAAAGCTAGGAAGATTGAGATGCTTAAAGCTAGTTTCGTACGGGCAGAGGCTGGGGGGATTCCCTAGAGATAACCGTAGCTAAGGAGGCGTTTGAATAGCGAGCGTTACGATTGTCAGATAATTAGACAAATGTTAAGCAATATATCTTCCGAAGCTGTGAACATGGGCACAGAACTGCGCAAGAAAGAGATTCGTCGAGGCGGCGATCAGTATATTTGAGAGGTACGTGACCCCTAGGGTCAGACTCTTCGGTCGAACAACGACATGTACGAGTCGTTTCGGCGGCATTTCGTTCACTGGTTTATCAAGGAACCTGGTCTGCATGACGAGAAGTTTCGCATCTGTTTGACTGACTCCCCGGCTTTCGCCGGCTGATGCAGCTAGCTGCGAGGGGAGATTAAGGAAAGTGAAGCCTTTGAAGAAGGTCGCGATCGCCAGGTCTGGATGGTTTTTTCTATGAATTGTACTTGAGCTTGTCACATATCTTTGTCCCGATTTTGACTGTCGTGTTCAACAACTGGATTCGGCAATGGTCCATCCCCAGCCGGATTACCAGGGGTGTAGTCACACTGTTGAGAAAAGGCAAGGATATTGGGAGGGAGCTAAATCGTTACAGGCCCATGAATTTGCTAATCTCAGAGTTAAAGACTGTGGACAAGATCCTGACGAATCTTTTGCAGCTAGTTACCGATTCTCTGTTGGCACCTGAGCAGACTTGTTCTGTGAAGGGTCGAAAAATTTAGAGCAACATGCCTCTGATTCGAACGATCATAGAGGGTGTAAAAGACGACGAAGAAGCCGCACTGATCAATTTCGATCAGTCCAAGTCATTTGATAGAATTGACCATCGCTACCTGGTGGCTGTTCTGCTGGCTGCCGGATTCGCACCCGAATTTTGCCGCTGGATTAGCATCCTGTATCAATCCACTACGGCTGTGGTAGAAGTGAACCGGAAGCTGTCGCGAGCTTTTGCGCTTTAACAGTCGGTCCGATAGGGTTGTCCACTGTCGTCCCTACTTTACGCTTTGGCGTTGGAACCTCTCCTTCGCCAGCTAAGGGACTGGACGTGTAGTCCGGCCCTACGTGGAATCGCTGTCCCTGGTGGGGCTCGAGCCAAGTTTTCCGCTTACTCTGATGACGTTACTACTTTTGGGTTGTTCCAGGATGACATTAAGGTGGTGCTGAAGGCGCTTGAACGGTACGAACAGGTCATATAGGCCAGGATTAACCACGACAAGACTTCCAGTTTGTGGTTAGGTGCCTGAAAGTGTGTTTCTCTCCCGGGGTCCTTTGACTAGAACGACGGCCCTATCGGCATTCTTGGAGTGTGTTTTGGGCCAGACCTCCAGTTGAAGAAAAATTGGTCAGAGGTACAGGCAAAGTTCGGCGCGTCGATCGAAATTTGGCGTTGAAGGAATTTGTCCTTAAAAGATTTGGCTAACTCGTGTGCCGTATACGGCTTTCCCATTATACTTTACCGGTTGGCTGTACTTCCCCTTGAAAGCGGCATGCGAAGACGATAGAACGTTTGTTATTCTCCCGAATAATGTCCGAAGTTCTCACAAAAAAGTCATTTACATCAGATCAGAAAAAGGCTGCAAGATGATTCTAACAGTCTACCGCAGGAAGAGAAGGAAGTAATGGACACAATATTTGACACGTTCGATATGCAAAGGCCTCAAGCAGTTTCAAAACCACGGAAATCTAGCAGAAAAAAAATTTACAGAGCTTTGGTGATTAATCCAAAGAGGAAAAAATATTAAAGACCCCGACGGTATAAAAGCTTGGGAGGGGTTGTCATGGGTCTCTACCTGTAAATCCACTATAAGCACTTCCTAACACTATATATACTACGCCTATCTCTCTATCTCTCCCTCTCTCTCTCTCTCGAGAGAGAGAGAGAGCGAGAGAGAGAGAGAAAGAGTGGAATAGGTAGTAGTTCACGCCAAACCAAACTGACAGTCATACAAACACCTTCCACATTTTGTAATTTTTATTTCTTAATAATATATATTTGTTATTTCTACCCTGGTGGTCGTGTTGTTCTTGTCGTGTCTTAACCTGGTCCATAACTCTATCCAATCGTTTTTGCTTTCAGTATATATAAAATAACTCTGTTTGAATATCTGGTACGTGGAATCAAATTTTTTTATATTCGGAGTATTGACTCCATATTTTTTGTTATTAGGACTCCCTATCGGTTGTTATTCCCTCCGGCCTTCCACAAGCGTAATGCAATCTACATGACATGATGAACTAAACCCTTTCTTTAATATACGAGATTAGAATGTTCTCATTTCACTGCCCATGTCTAGGAATATAATCTAGTTTTTAATTTTGTACTACTCCTTTATTGTTCGACAGCTTCTACTGGATCCAGGTATACAATACACAATCCAGGATCAATGTCATAGTGGATTAAAGTGTCGGTTTGTAAATTTGGTCACATAGTGAATGTGGCTTCAATATATGGGTCAGGTAGTGTACATTTACACCTAATGGAAAATGATGATCGATAACTGAACAGAACTAAAATTAAGAACTAGAGGATATGGGCAGGAGAACGGGAACAGTCTCCAACGGTAGATTAAATAAAGTGTTCAGTTCACAATTAGATGTAGATATATTTTGGGAATGTCGGAGAACAAGAAGCCCGAAATTTTGAGTTAACCACTAAAAAGTTAAGGACAATATTCCAAATAAAAATAATGTAAGTAATAGAATATCTTGCACGCATATTCAACTTGCAGCACGGCTCGTAAACCCTGCCCTGCCATCCATTTACCCAAGCCTATCAAGTAGGTCTCATGCTGCTTTCTCCTAAATCTCTTTCCCTCTATCCGTACTGTGAGTATTAAATTCTCCAGGCACAACTTCCTCATTACATATCCCAGAAACATCCTCTGTCTTTTCTTTACATTAAGTATGAATTTTCTCCTCGTTTCTATTCTCTCCAACACCTCATCGTTAGTCACGTGCTTATTCCATGGTATCCCAAGCATCCTTCTGTAAAACCACATTTCTACTGCCTCAAGCCTCTCCTTCATCCTTGATGAGATCATCCAACATTCACTGCCATACAGAAGAACAGATATCACATAGCAATCCAGCACACTCTTCTTTGTTTTCAATCAGAGGTTTTCTTTTTTTCAGTACTCTGGTTAACTTTTGAAATGCATTCTTGGCCATGCCAATGCGTCTTTGGACCTCAACATTGCACATTTCATCTTCTGTCATCATGTTTCCCATTTATTTAAATTTCTTTACTTGGTTTATTTAAATTTCTCTGACATGTAAATTGCATTGTGGGATCTTCTTTTTGCTGATGACCATACATTCAGTTTTCTTGAAGTTAATGCTTCATTTCATTTACCAGCCTGAATATTTTTTTAAAAATTTACTTAAGAAATACATGCGCTCACTAGTGGAGTTTGAATGTGCATCCTTCTAGAAGTAAATGAAAACCGGCATTTGATCTGACCTGCTCACGGTCGCAAAATCATTCGAAGCTCAAACAAAGCTGAATTATCTCTTTAAACGTAGATGAATGCATAAATATATTGTTTAAGAAAAAAGCGGAGAATTTACGAAAATATGGTATCCGCAAAAAATAACGTTTAACTCAGAATCTGTCAGATTAATAAATAAAAAAAAAACATCACGTTCTTTAAAAATTACATGAAACAATATAGGTACGATATTGTTCTGTTAACTTTTACTATATTTGAAGCAATTTAATGATTCCATCCTATAGGTGCTTGGCATTTTTTTAAGTTCTTATCGTCAGTTGTGTATGGATAAGTTGCATTGCAAAAAGGCAAGATCAGGTGAGTACAGTGGATGTAATTATACATTCCAGAAAGCCGTACTAATTCCTCCCAGTTCTGCAGACGAGGAGGAGTAATCTCTGGTGTTGTCCTAAAGGAAAACGATATCCTTCCCACTGAAGAATTCCGAACCCTTTTTATTGATTGTTGTCTCTAATCGGTTCAACTTTCGGATTATAATACTGGATTTTGCGGAAGGCACTCAGAATATACCGTACTGTCTCAGGGCATCTTGAAAGACTTAAAAAGAACTTGTACTCGAAACAATGATTGTTCCAGTTACACTCATATTATATAACCCATAGCTGGGGATAACAAAGGTGGATTTATATGTTTCTCAAGCGTCCTTTTGTTGAAATGAATGTAACAAACTCGTCTGGAATTCAAACTCGGTTCTTCGATTTTTCATTCCGTGTGGCTATACATCATACTAACAGCATATTCACAACCACAAGAATACAGATATATTTTAGTACCTCTAAAAGATTATTTTAAAAATATATGGTAAAAAATGCCTTAAACTTAATAAAAATAAAAATCCTCAAAATCTTTTTGTTATCATTAACAGAAAATATGAAAAGTTTTTTTTGTTTTTAAATCATACTTTTTAATTCTTTCTTCAAAGTTTCTTTTTTCTTGCATCATAGTTTGTATGGGGAAATTTAAAAATATTTTTGACATCTATTCATCTGCATTTATTTAATTACATGAAATTTCGAGAAATTCATTTTCGTAGGGCTTAATTAGCTATGAATATTAAATATGAATATTAGTTATAATAACAATTTCTAGGGTAATTAAACTCTTCACTTTTATTTTGTAAAACAGGACCTCTGCTCTGAATCATAAAATAAAAAATGCAATAAAATTAAAACCAATATAGAGAGAAATGCTTTGAATGTTACATACTAACGATGCTATCATTGGAGATTAAATTTGTGAAGATCTGAAAAATAAGAACCACATGCTCAGGCGTATGTTTTTACATTGTCGGTTCTGAAGGTAACTAAGAAATAACATTGACAAATTAAAAAAATATAAGTAAACAGAAAAAAGAGACAAGCAAAGGGGAAGTAAACGATACAGGCTTGTAGTGTGGTAAAAGAACACATATAAAGAGGAAAAGGTAAGATGTGACAACATGGAAGTCTAAAAAAACTGAAAAGACTTTACAAAAAAGCATATAGCATTGCTTATATTTACTGCTGCAAAAGGTGACAGAAAATGTCTATTAAGAACATCCAGCAGCAATAACAAACCAGGTTTGGAAATAAGATTATATGGCAATTTTCAAAGCTTAAAAAAAATACAATACTATTCAAAGATAAGTCAATCAATAGAAAGAGAATCTGCATCAGATGGGGAAAATAAATTAAAACCATAGTCAAAAGTTACTGTAGTAGTCTGTTCATGGAAATCGTATTGTTTCCGTGCCACCAGACACATCACCTACATATTAAATGTAGGCAACATTTTCTTATTTGCTCGATAATGTCTGACAAATATGCTTTGGTGAAGTGCAGTCATTATAAATGCCTCTGTATTTGCTTTCAGACTTGCACTCTTCAGCTACTGATGTGTTTCATGTTTAACTATTTCTGCATACATATTAGCCATGTAAAAAGGCTTGTTCGATACTATTTATTAAACTGTCTAAACCTTGTGTCTTACCACTTTATTTTATAATGTTAGCTGCATTAAATGTTTGAGAATTTTTTATCTATTTCCCTCATACTGAAGTCATTCTTTTCTTTTTCTCGTGAATATCAACAAATTAACAGTAAGATATCTTCATTAAATATTACGTAATCAAATAACTGTTTTTTTTATTTTTTATTTTTTTGTTTATTTTATTTTTGTTTGTTTCTTTTTGTTTGTTGTAGTTTTATAGTTTGTCTCTAGTTGGATGAAGATCTGAACACATTTACTCCTGGCAATATAAAAAATGTCATAAGCCATCTTAAAGCAATTTCAATAATTTTAACATGAAATTCCTTTTCATTATTTCAGCTATTGTCAAGGGCAAAATATTGAGGCTGTTAATAACAGCTGGTATCGCTAGCGTATTTTTAGCCATGATTCCGATTCTGACAATTGAGTTAAATTAGCAGAACTCCTCTTATTCTTCTGTAGAATTCCTTTCTGACTTTTCATGTTTGCGACAAGATAACAATCCTGAGTTTCTATGCTATGCCAATTTACTAATGATGGTCCACGTCATAGATATTCATAGTTTACCCCAGCTATGAATATCTATGGCGTGGGATAAAAATAGCTTGAACAAAAAACGAAAATCAACATCCCTTACCATGTGTTACAAGAAATAGGAGTTAAGAAAAGACATTGTAATTTGGAATTAAATCAATGACGGGACCTAAACTGAAACGATCATAAAAAGTCAAGATGTGGAATTAGTAAGTCATCAACGCTTCAGTGTATGGATAAGTTATAGCTAATTTGTTGTAAGTGATAAAGAAATTGTACTAGTGGTAGTTTCGCCCAACACAGCAAATTGTTACAAAACCAAAACATTCACTTGATAGATCGAGTCACGTTTTAAATGATCTCATCAGATCGAGACTTTCATTTTGATATCATGTTTGACGGCAAATCTGTTCAGAAATATATAAACTGTCAGTTGAATACAACTGCTTCCTAAGATCAACGTTTGAAAATGGATGAATTTTCGTCAAGATCATCATTATTCGAACATTGTGGATTGGTGCAACATAATCACAAACAAACGTCACACTATTTTGCGCATAAGGGTTAAAAAGTTAAAAAGAAAGACGCACCGATAATCTGAATGAAGATATTTTTTTTTTTAGAAAAAGTACAATCTCAAAAGACTTAAAGAGATTTTCCCCGGAGAGAGGTAAAATGCAAAAAATGCCATGCGGTAAATTTGAACAGCTGAATAATGACCCGGCCTTCAAGTACAATTTATCAAACACAGAACCGGAAAAGGAATCTTATATAAGTGAAATTTGAAATAATAAAAATTTATTAACCACTAGCCGGGCGGGCGACGAACGGAATAGCACTAACAAACTGGACCACAATATAAGCATTTCTTTGTGAATTAAGAAATTAATGACCCTGAGAAGAAATTGGCAAATCTCTAAGTATGAACCAGAATTTTCCTTGCGTAGGAGAAATTTGAAATCATAAATATTTAATTAATGACCGCAAGTGAATTTTCAATCTTAATCAGTCGAAGTAGTTCTAAAAGCAGGTGTCTCTCAAGGATCTATTTTAGGTCTTATGCTTTTCCTGATCTACATCAATGATTTTTCTGGTGTAATTTGCTCCCGTCTCAATAAAAAAGTCTGCCAAAGCTGACAAAGTAAATCCTGCTTTTGAAAAAGACCTTCAATCTGTGGTAGACTGGGGCAACCAATGTCTCGTAAATTTTAATGCTTCCATAACAAAGCCGCCCTCTTTTACTGAAAATAAACAAACCCTCCCACTTTTCATCAGCGTGGATTACTCTAGTCTCTATGAAATAAATACACTGCGCTTTCTCGCGCTTAATTCTCTCAGCCCACTTTAAGTGGAAGAACTAAATCAAATCAACAACATCTGTTACTGCTACTGCTAAGAAGTTCTGGTCACTGTGTCAGGACAGGATGTTTTGTCTCGTCAGAAAGCATCTTGCACACCTACAAATCAAGCATTCGTCCGTGCATTGAATACTACTGCCATGTCTAGCCGCTCGCCCCTGCTAATAATCTCAGGTTCCTCGAGAAAATTCAAAGGAATATCTGCAATATAATCGATCCCGATCTGGCAACCCAACTTCAGTCACTTTCTCATCGACGGAATGTAGCTTCACTCTCTCTTCTATAAATTATTTCACAGCTTCTGCTCTCACTAGTTCATCTCCCTGGTGCCGCGTCTACATGATGATACTAGCGTGACAACTAGGTTACCCGTTTACAGAAAAAAAACTATCGAATGTAATAGCCACTTCTACTTAAATAGTTTCTTTTCTCGCACTTTCCGCCTGCTAAACTCCCTTTCATATACTTGCTTTCTTTTTAGCTACAATCTCCAAGAATTCATATGCAATTTTTAATCTCCTTGATTCCCATCTTTCTCTTACCTTTTCCCCGCCATCCGCGTATCTTGTTCTTCCTTTTCGCTCTACTCGAACCGGTATTCCGATTTTTCTCTTACACTCCTTTTTTTCGCTCTCCACTCATGCGCACCAGTGGCAGTACTACCTTTGCTTGGGGTAAAATTATTATAAAAAAATATTGTTTATATATAGGAACCGCCGGAGAGAGTATGTTTAATATGATATAATTTAAAATAAAAAATCCCTGCCTGTGAACAAGAAAGAATAAACTTTATCGTAGATTCCGATAGTTTATTTTTAATCAAGTTCACCTTAAGCAAGACATTAAAGCCACTAAGATACAAGGAGTCACTTGGTGTGCAAGAATTAGTAAAGACAAACATTGTTAAGAAGCGAGAACAAAATAACCAGGAGGACAGCAAATAGCGATTGATATTGTATTTAAGTTTTTTAGGAAGACATTTGTTATAGCTACATAAAAAGGCATGAGAAAAAATCCAATAGAAATCACTCAACGTTGCAGCTAAGAATAACTGTATTAGAACCAAATGCATCAAACCAAAAAGAGACAAAATATATTAGGGTTAATTATATATACTTTCTGTTTGTAAGGAACGAATGATGAATGTCATACTAACTAATCATTACTGAAATGTATCAATCGATTTCTCCAAGATAAATAAAACAGAACAAATTTCGTTTTCTTTATGAAAAATATAAAAGTAATATGAAGGAAAAAAAGAAAAAAAAAAGAAAAATGAGAAAAAATATGTTGGGGATTCGCCACTTTGTACATAATAATGTACTCACCTGAGAGTACATAATAATCCTGCCTATACAGAGAACGACAATTGTAAAGAGTAGTTGTAAAGCAGTTACTTAGTTGGTCAGTAAGTTGGTGCAGAGTTAGTTGTTGTTGTTTGGATATAGACTCATTACCCGGACATACATTTTTACTGCAAGACTTTAAATATTGATTAATAGTAATAGTATTACTGAATTGACAAACCCGTGTTCCAATGTATATTTTGTTCAATATAAGTTACATTTTCTATCTCCATATCTTTTTTTGTTATTTATTATTTTGTGTGGTTTCTCACCCGGAATCCACAACAAGAAAGAAAGAAAGAAAGAAAGAAAGAAAGAATAACGGATAAATGAAGCGAAGATTAAAAAAAAGTCAAAGAAAGAAAGGAAGAACAAGAGAAATAATAAAATTGAAGGTAACACTTAAATGAAAAGTTAGATGAAAAGAAAGAAAGAAAGAAAGAAAGTATAAAAATTAAGGAAAATTGAAAAATGAAAAGCGAAATAAATTCATATAAAAACGAAAGACAAAGAAAAAAGAAATAACTGAAGAAAGAAAGAAAGAAAGAAAGAAAGAAAAGCAAATAAAAAACCAAGAATGAAAATGAAGGAAAAATTAAAATCAAAAGCGTAATAAAAGAGATAAAGAAAACCAAAGAAAGAAGAAGAAAAAGATTGAAGGAAGGAAGAAAAAAAGAAAGAAAATAGAAAGAAAGAAAGAAAAAAAAGAAAAAGGTGAGTGAAAATAAATCGAAGATTTAAATGAAAAGCAAAATAAAATTATATAAAAGAAAGAATGAAAACTCAATAAAAACGAAAGAAAGAATAGAAAAACAGAATGAGTTGAAAAAAATTAATGAAAGAAATTAAAAAAAGGAAAAAATAAAAATAAAGGGGCGATTTTAATGAAAAGCGAAATATAATAATCAAAAAGAAAAAAGAAAGAAAGAAAGAAAGAAAGAAAGAAAGAAAGAAAGAAAGAAAGAAAAACATACAAATAAACAACCATGAATGAAAATGATGGGAAAATTAAAATCAAAAGCGTAATAAAAGAGATAAAGAAAACCATAGAAAAAAAAAAGAAGAAAGAAGATTGAAGAAAGAAAGAAAGAAAGAAAGAAAGAAAGAAGAAAAAGGCGATTAAAAATTAATCGAAGATTTAAATGTAAAGGAAAATAAAATTATATAAAAGAAAGAATGAAAGCTAGATAAAAACGAAAGAAAGAATTTAAAAACAGAATGAATTGAAAAAAGAATTAAAGAAAGAAATTAAAAAAAGGAAAAAATAAAAATAAAGGGGCGATTTTAATGAAAAGTGAAATATAATAATCAAAAAGAAATAAGAAAGAAAGAAAAGATTAAAGAAAGTCCAAAAGAATGAAAGACAAAACAAAAATGTTTATGTTCTATGTTTGCCACATGGGCATAAGCTGATTTAAAGAACTTTAAAGAATTAATCTGCTTTAATGACCATAGCGAGGCAATAAGTAAGATTGTTTAACATAATGGATTGTTAACCCTTAAACTGTATGAAAAGATTACAAGAACGTACATGTCAAATGGTTAACAAAGCGAGAAACTTGTTTTTTGTTATTTACCCCAAGCAACGTGATAATACCACTAAACGGCAAAAGATGAAAGAATATAAATGGTGAAAAGTAAAATAAAAGAACAGATTTCATGAAGACAGAAGATGGCGATTGATATTGAATTTACATTTTTGAATAATGTAGGCAGAAGAGAAGCAAGAAACAGGAAGAGACTTCCACAGACAGGAAGTGTGAGAGAAGAAACTATTAAAAGAGAACTTACTGTTATACCTAGCTATTTGGAAACTAAGATGACAAAACCCAGTAGCCAGCTTAGTAGTACTCTTAAATTCATGCAGTGGAAGTAAAAGAAAAGATAACTAATTAGAACAATTGGCATGAAAATATTAATAGAGCAAAACAGACGGAAGTTATGTCAGGTTGATGGGAAAGTGATATGGCTTTGAAATGGAGGTGGTCCAGTTTGGGGCCTCAACACACATCATCGGACCAGCCAGAGGCCACGGAATCGTCCAACGTCGTCCCTCTGCCTTTTGCGTCCGTTTTCTGATTGCAACTGCTATCCGACTTCTTCTTACTTACAACTGCCAACTTAACTGTCTTTCAAACTATGCATAACGAATCCCATTTTTAATATTTCAAGCACATTATTATCTTACTTTGACTACGCTGGTTATCAAAACACAATTCCGCCCGTCACCTTATGTCCGCATTTTTAACTTTCAAACAATCAAATATTTTCAAAACAGTTGTATTTTCTTTTGCTCTCCAGCTTCATTTTTTGCTTCATAAAAATAGATTTCTACGTACGAATCATGCATCAGGTCAGATAATATATAATACATCACGCTACTTTTAAAATTTATAACCGGCAATGCAAGTTCAGAAATAAAACAATGTGCCAAATAAAAGAAACAGAAAATGATTTCAGCGAATAAATTCTCAGGGTCATGACAAATATCATCCTTCTTTTAACATTGTTGACCAGCAATAAAGAATCACAAATAAAAAATTACGAAATAACAATAATAGTAAAGGCTTTTAGAGACTGAAGGATCATGTTTTGACAAATGTCATCCTTCTTTAAACGTTGTTGACTGTTGCAACAAGTCATTCTCTTGGAGGTCAGCATCAGGTATATTGATAGGTGACAAGGAGGAATCTAACGGCTGATTAACAGAGAGCATCGTAGTTTTGGAAACCTTAATGATAAGACGTTCTTTGCACAATTTAACAATTGACTGAAAATAATTTTGGATATCAAATGCTATGTTGAACTTATCAGCTGATCAGACTTTATATCAAGCGAGTAGTAAATGGTAGTGTCGTCAGAGCATATAGAAGTTTATGTATACGGAAGATCATTAATGAAAATTTTAAAAAAAGAATGGGGCCCTGTGGTACACCATTATCAGTACGGAAGGAACGGAAAAAGCAGCCATTAAGTGTGAAAACAGGAATTATGAAGGAACTTGAAACTAAAACATATTAGCTTTGACAATTGTTCCATCTATGAAAACGCAAAAACAAAAACGCTATCTTAGAAGAATAAAAATTTGATCTCATTCTTTTTGCTTGTCATTGTTATAAAATGTTTTAAGATAGATATTTTGAATAATCAGCTTTAAAGAACCGATCAATGACCATAGCGTTTGAAAAATTCGTTTGAAACAAAGAAAATATTACTTGACTCTTAGGTGATATATGTCCTCGTATATGGAAGCAAATGCTGGACAATTTCTCAAAGTTGAAGGAAAAACCCGAAGCAATTGAAATGTGATTCTACAGAAAGATGCTGATGATACCAAGGACCGAACATCTGAGCAACGAGGCTTTGGAGGGAATGGAATCAACAAAGATATTTATACTTAGCATCAAGAACAGACAGTTGAAGCAGAGCTTAGATAATCAGATACACACATGACGGATTGTTGGAAAGAGAGGCAGGGGTAAACAGGATGTGATATACTTGATTGTTTCAAACAAATTGATTTTCGAGCAGGGTTTGGGATAAATAACAGGATGAAATATATTAAGCACAAGAGTCAGGAAGTGTGGAGGGCCATGATTGCCTACGTTTTGAAGCAGCTTGGTATATAAGAGAAGAATACAGGGAATATGATTTACATCATAAAGAGTCCACAATTCATACATAAAAGACATATAAAACTAATTAGGAAGCGCCTAACTGACGAGGCTGATAACGGGTTTCCTGAGGAAAGAGCGATGGATACAATATATGACACTTTTAACATTTCTGTCCAGGCATTTTTCTATATTTTTTAATTTATCATAGTTTTAACATTCCAACCCCTCTAACAAAATAAGCTGTTTAAAAAAAAAAAAGCAACGGAGTCAACCCAAAGCGGAAAAGATATCAAGACCACAGAAAGGTAAGTTGTCAAAAGTTTCACTCATATATAATGACCTGGCTTTCTATTGGTTTACTGAGACAAACCATTCGAATATCTTCCCGTCTTAATTGTCTGGATTTAATAAAAATTGTGTTGTTTTTAAACTTCTATATATAATGGTTCCTAATAGAACACTATGTCACTGCCTGACGAGGAGCTAAGAAGATAGTACCGAAACACAACGGCTCTTTTGTTCCATTAATAATAAAAATATTACCCTATATGAATACATATATATATATATTCAAACACTACTATTAAAGAACATTTTATTAATTATTCTACCGAATGCAAAGTCCAGTAAACAAAAATTTAAACTGCATAAACATATCTATCTATTCAGATAACTGTATCCATTAAAGATAGCGTTTTAAAGTAAAAAGTGAGTAATATGTGTGTGCTTGCATCTTGTTTATGCGTGCTAGTGTTTTTCTTTCTACGAATATGTGTTTAAAAAATTTGAATTATACACAGTATTCAGTTTGGTCGACCCATTATTAATATGAAGTAAGGATAGCGATTTCGAGTCCTGTTATCACAATCAATATACGCTGATACCAGTAGGATGTGCGTTGTGGATATCGGCTCGGAAACCGGGGAGCCGAGTTTGAATTCCAGTTGAATCCATTGTATGCACTTACGCGCAAATACCCTTGGGAAAGGTATTAATCCATCTCTTCCTTCCAGTTATGGGTTAAAGAGCAGGACAGACTGGGTTCTATAGCCTTGGTCGGCAACCAGTCTACCGCAGAAAACAATGGCCACCTACTGCGGGATAATCTTCTGCCCAGTCAGTCATGTCTCTTTCGAGACATGATCGCCCAAGCGTGTATCACGTATGGCACTTAACTGACTGACTGACTGACATCATATTTATCCGAAATAATAAACAAATCGAAATTAGAGAGGTTTTCCTTTCATCGGATCTCTTTGGCATCAGGTACATAGTCATAAACAAGGTACTTTAGCAAATAAAACAGATCACATAAATTGAAGACCTTCAACGATTGTAATAACGAAAATGGATAGCACATATAACATGTACAAAGCAAATGACATAATAATGATGCTGGCATTTTCCACTATCTCCAATGAAAGATGATGAATGAACACCTCCAACAATATTACAAAGAACGATAATAATCCGTAAGAAGCTAACGACTAAATTTCAACCCAACGACGTGTTGCACATACAAAATATATTTCTCTACTTTTTCTACCAGCAACATACATTTATATATAATTAATCACATTCTAATGAAGGTAGTAGTAATTACTCATATTCTAATGAAGGTTGTAGCAGTAGTATGGTATTGGGTGGACATGCCTCCTAATACTATCACTTAATCCAGTCATTCATTCAAATCGCACAATGAAGGTAGTATTGAACGGACATGCCTCCCAATTCTATTATACGAACGCTGGTGTCCCTCAAGGCTCTATTCTAGGTCCTACACTTTACATGTTCTACATTAACGATCTTCCCAATGTAATAAGATCCCAAGTAGGCATACACGCTACATTTTAATCTCGCCTCGATCAAAAATCTGCCGAGGCTGACAAAGCAATCTTCGCTACCGAGCTTGTAAAGGACCTCCAATCTTTGGTGGACTGGGGTAAGAAATGGCTCGTGAATATTAAGCTTCCAGAACGAAACTGCTATCTATTAACCATGAGAGACAATCGCTTCTATCCCCTATTAGCATGGATCAGAGTAGTCCTTCCGAAAGCAAACACTGCGCCTCCTCGGGTTAAATCTCACAATAAACCTCAAGAAGATTGACTAGATAGAATCCATAGCTAAATCCGCTGATAAGAAGGTCGGATCTCTGTGTAGGGCCAGGACGTTTGTCCCGTCTGAAAACATCCTGCATATATATAAATTTACCATCCGCCCGTGCATTGAATAGTGCTACCATATCTGGTCGGGTGCCCCTGCTATCCACCTAGAGGTCCTTGACAAAATGTAACTGAGAATGTAATGTGATCGATCCCGACTTGGCAGCTCAGATACAGTCACTTTTTCATCGACGCAATGTGGCTTTCCTGTGCCTCTTCTACAAATACTTTCACGGTTTCTGCTCCGATGAACTTAGTTCACTGGTGCTCCCTGTATATGAATTTACTCGAGCCACAAGATTAGCAACTAGATTCCACCATTTTACTGTAAAACCAATAAAATATAAACGTAAATTCTACTCCATCAGCTTCTTTTCTCGCACTTCCCTCCTGTGGAATTCTCTTCTGTTTAGTTGCTTCCCCGACAGCTACAATCTCCAAGAATTTAAATGTAAAGTCAATAGTCATCTCCTATCTCACTAACTTGCATCCTCTCTCTGATGCTTCTTTCTCCATTCATTCCAATCTCATCAGTATTCTCATCCTTCTCTTACCCACTTCCTGACACCTCCTATAACTTGTTCATCTTTCTCATAAAATTCCTCCTATGTAACCCCCTCCGCACCAGTGGCAGTAAACTTCCTTGCTAAGAGCGATATGATTATAAAAAAAAACTTCGATATTTAAAATTATATGAAGAAACATAATTAAATTATTTATTTTGAAAGAGAATGGCTTCGGTCAGTACGAAGAAATGGAAAATATTTCAGCGAGTAAAGGCCGAGGGTGTTGGTAAAATTCGCTATCATTTATGGATAAAGCGCAGGGATCAGTTTATGTGTTGTTTATAATAGAGAATCAATCTCACAAATGTATATTATATAGCAACAAGAGTCCATGATAGTCATCAAGTAAGAGATTGAAGGTAAAGTTCACAACGTTCCTGAATATAGAGTATCCTCTTGGCATCTATTGATCATGTCCGTCATAGTATATGGATATAGAGTATCCTCGCCGCACGTGATCTGTTCAATGAAACAACGTTAAAGACCATCACTCTCGAATCAAACACTCTCCAGAATCAGATTTGAACTCCAATACTCGGAAAAATATGGCCGCCATTTATACACGTCGCACTGAATCTTTTGTGCTTCCAGATTGGTTAAGCCTTTTATTGGTGAACTATAAAATGGATTGGCTGATTTATGTCTGCACAGTATAAATGTAGACAAAAAGTCCAACAGAGGGGACATTATCGACTGACGATAGAGAATCACAAATAAATACTTGCACCGAATACCAGAAACAGGAAATTGTATGAAAAGGCTATCAGCGAGAAAAGGCTTAGGATGTTGACATCAATCATTATTTCTTGAACATTGTTAATTGACAATATGGGATCACAAATAAACAACTGTACCAAATAAGAGAAATAGAAAAGTTTTTGAGCGAATAAAGGCAATGATCACCCTTCGCTGAACGTTGTTGGCGGTCGGAAGAATTAAAAATAAAGAACTGTAACAAACAACAAAAATAAAAACGCTATTCAGCGAGTAAATGCTTAAGATCATGACAAAGATCATACTTCTTTGAACATTGTTAACTGGCTATACTGAATCATAAATAAAGAACTGTACCAAATAACAAAAACCACATACCTTCAAGACTACCAACATCAGTAACAATTAAAATAAATATCAGATATAACTTCCAGAGAAAATAATGACATAATGAATATGTTGACTTTTCTCACTACTTCTAACTAAAATTTACGGAGGAAGCCTGCATCAGTAGAAAATTGCTGATGAAAATGAACCTTTCTAGCTTTTCAACATTTAAGAAGAAATATGGTAACAAAATGTTGGCGTAGACAAAATCATAGAAATTCTATTGCAATTTTTCTAGTAAATATTAATACTTTAATTATACACTTACCGGTTGTGTCTGTTCTAACGAGCTCATAGCTAAACAAGCTGCTCTATAAGTAAGAAGCTGTATCTGACCGTTATATTAAGCATACTACGCATATGATGGATTTGTGTCAATCAGCCTCAAATAGCTTTAATGTCAGTTCTGAACCATTGTGAGCACAACCAATAAAGGAGAATTCCACAATAAATTAAGTGAACTAACAGGACAAAAAGCATGCTCCTCAACGGGATGCATAAAATCCAAGAATAGAACACTCGTATTAGAGGAGGAAATACTTCAGCGGTACCAAGAATATGTAAGAGATCTCTTCCACGACACGAGAGAGCAATCGACAATACACAGGAATACCGACGGACCAGAAATATTCAAATCTGAAGTGGAAGCTGCACTGTTCAAACTGAATAGAAACAAAGCAACTGGACTAGATAACATTGTAATAGAGATGTTGGAAGCCTTGGACAATTTGGCATAGACAAAATCATAGAAATTATAAATAAAATCTACAACAGTGGTGAAATCCCGGAAGACTTAAGCAGATCGATTTTCATAGCACTACCTAAGAAGCCAGATGTAAATGAATGTGAACTCTACTGAACGATCAAGTTAATGAATCAGATAACAAAACTCATTATCAGAATTCTGATGAACAGAGCGAGCAGCAGAATCAGACCGGAAATAGGACAAGAACAAAGCGTTTTCCTCAAAATAACTGGAACAAGGAACGCAATATTTATGCTGAGAGTCTTATCAGAAAGTGCAATAGAAGTGCAGAAAGACGTGTACATGTGTTTCATCGAATACGCGAAGACATTCGACAAAGTACGCTACAAGGACCTGGTGGAGACGCTTGGCAACCTTGACTTAATTGTGAAAGGCATTAGAGTAATCGGGAACCTTTACTGGCAGCAAAATGTCTGCATACGGACATGAAACAAATTCAGCAGATACACAAAAATTGAAAGGAGTGTAAGACAAGGAAGGGTCTTCTCACCAGATCTATTCAACCTATACAATAAGACCTTTCAGAGAGATCTAGAAGTTCTGCCAGTTCTTCATTGGTAGCCGCAATCTGAACATTATAAGATATGCAGATGATACAGTGATGATAGCAGATACAAGAAAAGAATTACAAGACCTCTTACAGGAAGTAGCTAAAGAAAGTGGAAAGAAAGGACTGCAAAGAAACTACAAGAAAACTGAATATTTTTTTTAATCGTGTCACCCCAAGCATGGCATTCCACTGCCACTATAGCGCAGGGGGTTACATAGAGCGATTGGGTATGGGAAATGTCAGAAGGAGGGTGGTAGACGACTTAGGATGTACATAGGGAAGAGATTTAGAGAGAGTGGGTGTGAGTTAGTGTGTTAGGAGGTATCTATTGACCTTACATTTAAATTCCTGGAGGTTGTAGCCGTCGGGGAAGCAAGCATGCGGTAGGGAATTCCACAGGCGGGAAGTGTGAGGTAAGAAGCTGTTGGAGTAGAAATTGCGGTTACATTTCATCGGTTTCACTGTAAAAGGGTGGGACCTAGTTGCCAATCTAGTATCTCGTGCAAATTCACATCTAGGGTGCACCAGTGATTTAAGTTCGTCAGAGCAGAAGCCATGAAAGTATTTGTAGAAGAGGCACAGGGAAGCCACGTCACGCTTGTGAGAGAGATACTGCAGGCGGTCAGCCAAGTCGGTATCAATCACATTACAGATTCTTCGCTGTATTTTGTCAAGAACCCCGAGGAGAATAGAAGAGGCACCTGACCAGATGTGGCAGCAGTACTCAATACACGGGCTGGTGGATTTATATAATTGTAGGATAGAATCAGGCGGAAAGAATTTCCGAGCCCTGCTAAAATACCATCTACAAGTTGGTGATACGAAAATCAAACAGGGGTAGAAGTTTAAATACCTAGGAAGTGTTCTAACAGAAGATAGAAAGTGCGCTACGGAGATCTGAAGACGCATTTTTATGGTCAAGGATGCATTCCAAAAGCTGAGTAGAATGTTAAGAGACAGGAACATTTGACGGGAAATAAAAAAGAGAATACTGGATTGTTATGTGATATCTGTCCTTCAATATTGCAGTGAATGCAGGGCAATTTCATCAAAGAAAAGTCTTGAAGCAGCCGAAATGTGATTCTAAAGAACCATATTTCTGAGGATACCATCGACGGAGCACACAAGCAATGACCATGTTTTGGGGAGGATGGACACAAAAAGAAAACTGATACTCAACATAAGGAAAAGATAGTGAGGAAGGATGGCTTGGAGAACCTGATGCTCACAGGACTGATAGAGGGGAGGAGGGAGAAGGGGAAACAGTGCGTGACATACTTGATAGAATTGAACAGATGGATAGTGGAACGGGGTCTGAGTGGAATAACTGGAGATACTAAGAGCAACAAGAGATAAGGAGAAGTGGAGAGCCATGATCACCAACGTCCTGAGGGACGCGGCACATAGATGATGACAATAATGATGATGATGATGATGATGATGTATCATTTATAGTTTATTTCTAAATGTGTATATAGTACAGTAGTGTATTTATTGAACGTAATATAAAGATTCGAAAATCAATTCTATATTCTATGCATTATATCGCTTTGCCTGCTATAAATAAACTACATGTAAACTTTTATTTATTTTTAACTTTATTTATTTGTTTTGCTCTGATTCATTTTAAAGAGAAAACAAACAAGATGCTGACTGGCTGGAATTTGTTAATTTTCCATGTTTTGAGATTTTGTAGCTGGCCGTGAATTGGTAAGTTTCCAGCTGACGATCGGCAGTATTTATTTTACGTTGTTCAATTAACGTTACTCTGGGTTAATTTCGCTTTTATTTTGTCTCATTGACGTAAATAAAATTTTAAGAAGGGATTACATTTTGATCTTGCATCGTAAATTGGCAAAGATACACATTTTTTTATGGATTATCTTTTAATGTTTTGCCGAAACCCCGACACGGGGTTTATGTTTTAAGGAGATTACTCTCTTTTGTTCTTCGTAAATTGACGCAAATGTTACTGTCATACGTGCAGTTAAATGGAATATAAATAAAGGAGAAAACCAAACGAAGGATAAAGCGTGGCTTGTTTTCTCGTCGATTAGTTGTGTTGATTAAGTGATTGAAAGTGACCATATACCATTGAAAATCTTTACATATATCTAGTCCATTTCGAACGCAAAACATGGCAACTTTACTGGTTTTCTTTGTCATCTTATGTACAAGTAAGCACAAAACCGTTCTTTTGCAATGTTCAATATTTCTTTCAGAGATATGTTTTCTGCGAAATATCCTTTCTTTTTTTACAAAAAATACAAAACAAAACAAAGAAAAATCCATCATATCTCTCATCTTTTTTCTTTCTCTTCAGAAATTTGACTGGTTTATTTTTTGTTTTTGGGGGTTTTTTTTGTTTTTGTTTTTCAAAATATTTATTTTTTTTATCTCCTGTGTTTCATATTTACTTCATTTTTGCATTCATTTTGTTTTCATCACGATTCTCAAAACTTGGTAACTGGGTTTAAATTGACAAAGATCGTGTGGGAAAATTATGGTTCTCATATATTCCATACGAGAGATAATTTCGGTTTCTAATGCCTGAAAATATTTCCCTATTTTTGATAAAAAAGCATGCTACAAAATTGGTATTTAGGTCCCAACCATTTTACCGTTGAATTAGTTAAATGTAAGCTCCTCTTCTACTCTAATAGTTTCTTTTCTCACATTTTTCGCCTGTGAAACTTCCTTCCGTTCATTTGCTTTCTTGAAAGCTACAGTCTCTAAAAGTTTAAACAACGTCAACTGCCATCTTCTATTTCCTTGAATCCCATCTTTCTGTAATCATTTTTTCGACACTACCTGTACTCTGTTTTTCTCTCACTGTAACCATACCCCGGGCATTAGTAGCGGTGCTGCCTTGCTTGGGGTGAAATGATTAAAGAACTATTTCTGTTTTATTTTGCAGTTGCTGAAAATGTATCATCGGGTTACAGACAATATAAGATCGGTAAGAATAAGTACAATTTTTTTCTATTGTTCTGACTGTTGGCCTCATTTGTATTGCATATTAACGACATTTCAGCTGTTGTACGATCCGGCATTCTTCAGGGGATTGGAATTTCTAAGCGAACCCTTTATTTCGATCACTGGGGTATATTGGTCTCGTTCCATGAGACATGCCACTCTCTAAGTCAGCGTTTTTTAAACTATGGGTTGCGACCTACTGGTGGGTAGCAAGTGGAATGAAAGTGAGTCGTAAAAAGTTATACTAGAATTACACATTAGCTTTAATCGAACGCTATCTGTTGAGATCGTTCAAGGCTTTCATTGCCAAGCTTTTGTTGTATCATGCAGCATGTTGTTTTGAGGGGCTTAATGAATCAGAAGTGGTCATGCTCTGAATTTAATCATTCGTCATCGTAAAAAGGATTTTCACTTATTCATATAGTATTTTAGCGATAGTACCAGTTTTATCAATTGATTGCAGAAATTTAACTTATAGATATCTATCATTTTTTTTATATATTTCTAGGTATCCTTTGATTATATGCAGTTATAATGCGCCCCGGCTCCTACGCCTATACTATTTCAATCAAAAGTCAAGATTCTGTGACCAAAGATAAGATATGTACTAACAAAGGATATCTAGAAATCGACACAAAATATAGATATCGATAATTAAAAGTTAAAATGCTTTTGTCTAGTAAATTTGAGTTGGTCGCCATAAACTGATTTTCGCCATTTATGCTGGACAATATCATCGAAAATGAGAACAAAACTAGAAGCAGCGGAAATGTGGTTCTACAGAAGGATACTGCGGATATTGTGGACCGAGCATGCAAGCAACGATGAGGTGTTGGAAAGAATAGCAACGAAAAGGAAATTAATACTGAGCATCAGGAAGAGACAACTGAAGTTCCTGGGACACGCAATGAAGAAGGAGAGCCTGGAGAACCTGATACTGACTGGCCAAATAGAAGGAAAGAGAGACAGAGGAAGGCAGCGGATAACATATTTACAGGGTCTGATCAGGTGGATGACGGAACGGGGGTTGCCAGGAGTAACAGGAATAATCACACTAAGAGCCACAAGGGATAGGGAGACGTGGAGAACCATGATCGCCTACGTCCTGAAGGGACAGGGCACATAGAAGATCTTTCTTTTATTAGCTTTCTACCTTTCTTTCTTTCTTTCTTTCTTTAGCTTTCTTTCTTTTTTTAGCTTTCGACCTTTCTTGAGCTTTATTTAGCTTTTTCCTTTCTTTCTTTCTTTTTTCTTTCTTTCTTTCTTTCTTTCTTCGCCTTTCTTTCTTTTTTTAGTTTTCTAACTTTCTTGAGCTTTCTTTATTTAGCCTTTTTCTTTCTTTCTTTCTTTCTTTCTTTCTTTCTTTTTTCTTTATCGTTCTTTTTTTAGCTTTCTACCTTTTTTTAGTTTTCTTTCTTAAGCTTTTTTTTCTTTCTTTCTTTCTTTCTTTCTTTCTTTTTTCTTTTTTTTAGTGGGTCGCGATTTTAAAAGCTTTAGAACTGTAATTTGTACATCACTGCTGTAGTCTGGTATTGAACTCACAACGTTTTAGGCCAAGTCTAACCAACGCTTTCATCCACTAGGCCAAGTCTCTTTGAGGAAACGTCATAAATATGGCAATAAAGATGAGGACAACAGTCCGAAAAATGTAAATTAATATAAATACTATCTCATCTCAGAAGTATAGACAAATACTTGTTTTTCTTTTTTCAATACAGATTATTTCATTCAATACTTAATATTTTTATACATTGAAAAGTAATTTTTCCATATTGACGAAAAAAAATCTTTTTTTTTTTGCTTTAAATATGCAGGTGATAAAAGTGATTCATTGTCTTCCAGAAGATGGGGGCATGGTAATAATCCCTTATTTTTCTGTTTTCTTTGTAACATTATTTCTATTGCACCTATTGATTTCATAAAAGTTTAAAAACCTTTCTTATATTCTTTCTTTCTTTGTCATTCTTCTTTAGTTTCTATCTTTTTCAGGCTTCATTCGTTTCTTTCTGTCTTTAGTTTTGTTTCTTTTATTTTATTTATTTCTTTAGCATTCTTCTTTAATATTCTTTCTTTAGTTTTCCTTCTTTAGCAATATTTAATTCTTTAGCTTTCTTTAGTCTTCTTTCTTTAATCTTCTTTCTATCTTTTATTTTCCTTCTTCAGTTTTCGTTCTTTAGCTTTTTTTGCTTTTGCTTTGTTCCTTTTTTAGTTTTCCTTCATTCGTTCTTTCGCTTTTAGCGTTATTTGATTTTCTTTCTTTAATCATCTTTCTTTCTTTCTTTTATTTTTTCCTTCAGCTTTCTTTCGTTCTTTTGTTTTCTTTCTTTAGATTCCTTTTTTTAGCCTTTTTCATTCTTTCTTTCTTTCTTTCTTTCTTTAGCTTTTTCTTTTCTTTCTTTTTAACTTTCTGTAGCTTCCTTTCTTTCTTTCTTTCTTTCTTTCTTCTTTCCTTTCTTTCTTTCTTTCTTTCTTTATTTATTTAGCTTTCTACCTTTCTTTAGCTTTCTTTCTTTAGTTTTTCCTTTCTTTCTTTCTTTCTTTCTTTCTTTCTTTCGGTTTCTACTATGACTTTCCTCATTTCTTTATTTCTTTCCTTCTTTAACTTTCTTTCTTTAGTTTTCTGTCTTATATCCTTTTCTTTACTTGTAGAAAATCTCTTTTTTTATTTCTCTTTTTTTATTCTTTTGATAGATTTAATACATTTTTTCTACAATATTAATTTCTTTTCTTTTTTATTTCATATCTGATTTTTGTCTTCTTCGATGATTCAAATCTTGTTTTCATTATGCTTCTCGAAGTTAATTTGTCTGTCTTTAAACTGAGAAAGCTTTTGCAAGGCAAGTGTACCTGTTTTGTAACTCAATCTAGAGTTATATTTTTCCCTTCGTAAACAATACTAACAGTTATTCCCATGTTTTCAATCAAACTATTTTTCTGTTTCATATTGCAGTTCCCGGAAGAAGTAAATGGCAAGGTAATAAAAGCTTATTTATAATACCTTTGTTTTTAAATTATCATATAGCTTTTCTTTATTTAGTTTACTTTATTTATGGACATTGTTTTTATTCATTGCACACACACACACACACACACACACACACACACACACACACATACACACACACACACAAACACGCACACACACACAAACACGCACACACACAGATATATATATATATATATATATATATATATATATATATAATATTGAGAGGAAAAACCAACGCAGACGGTTATGAATCCAGATTTATTTCGACAGTGCAAGTTTATTTACATTGTCTCGTTCAGACCGTTGAAAAATTTTATAATGCTTTGGATAATATCCATCGAGCTCTCTATTTTTATATAATTGATAATTCACATTTATATTAATTAGATAAAATCTTTTGAATTATCCTCCCCACCTTTACGAGTTTGCCAATCTCTGCTTAAAGGCTTTTCGTTTATCTTGTTTTCTTTAAACGGGCATTGTGGGGCACTGCAAAACTATTGGCTTAGAGAGCTTTTTCCAGATATTAAATGCTACCTCGATGCTCCTGATTATTAAGGATAATTTTCTTGGACTCTGATTTACCCCTACCACTAGAATGTACAATATGGTCAGCAGCCAATTGCCCATTAGAATTGTAGCTAAAAATTAAGAAGAGAAATTGTTGTCCGTCATGTTTGTCTTGAAATTTCACTCATTTTTATTTCTGGGAGACTGGTAAGTATGCCTGATAATTTTTCGTCTTTTGTTTTGGTTGCTTGTTTAATTTTTGGAATGCATTAATTAATTAATTTTATTTATTTATTATTGTTTTGGGAATGTATTTTATTTGCCTACTGTACAACACATTTTATATTTTGTCCTTTTCATAGCGGTGGTTTATATTTATTTTAAATAATGAGTTAGCACTTTCAAAGGCTTTTCGTTTATCTTGTGTTTTCTTTAAACGGGCATTGGGGTGTACTGCAAAACTATTCCGACTTGTAAAAACTTAGTTAAATTTTTTTTAATTCGGGTAAATAGACCCTTCTATTGCCTGGTTCACACTCCTCCCTCTTCTTTTGGACAGGAGTAGAAGTGCACGCTTTGTTTCCTTTTTAGGAAAGGGTTACTGGTTTCTTTCCTCTCGCCCGATCTTTGTCCCAATGCTGTTGCAAGCTTTTTGCAGTGTTTATGGATGGTGACAATGTCTCTTCATTTTCAGGGTATCGGGTTCGCAGTTTCCTGGTTGTTGCTTCCGACTGGGAATTAGGAGCCCGAACTCGTTCTCAGCGTCATGAGAGGCCGCTCTCATCAACAGTTGAAAAATATCAGGGTTATATGTAGTGCCATGTTGCGCATGGATGGGTGTCCCTGCACGAACCTCCGGTGGGAAATCCTGAGGCCACATTATCCTGCAACCTGCACCAGTTTCCCTCCCACACTTGCATACAGCGACCAAATGATTCTACTCTTGGCCTCTCTCTTAATAAAACTCCTTCATGAAATCACACTATCATAATAGCAAATCTAAACCAGCTAACCTAAAATCACCCAATCCCATCAACATTTCATTCACTAACATACTAGGTATACGTACCAACTTTCACAGTGTCAAATCTTTCCTCCAAGTAAACTCATCTGACATCCTAGCCCTCTGCGAAACTAACCGTGATCCTTCTATCATCTCTTCTGATTTTTACGTCCCTGGTCACCTCCTCCTCTTCAGGAAGGAATCAAATGTTCTCATGCATGGGCTTTGTGTTTACTTTAATGAATACCTCCCTCTAGCTAATGGTGATCTCTCTTAAATCCCTAGATCATTCTTGTATATGTTTCTGTCTCTCCTTTTTAAGCTCAGTTAGCTATCTCTTTTTTCTCTACTGCTCTCCCACATCTCCCGACTGTTCCGTTCTTGACAGGATCTCCAACAATATTGACAAGGGTCTGGATGTCATAGATCTTGCTGATGTCCACACCTTGAATTTTTAATCATTCAGTCCCTTACGCAAGTGGTGGAGTTTCCCTCGCGTGTTTCTAATAACTTAATGGACCTGACTCACTGCTAGATCTCTGTTTTACTTCCATCTCTGACTCTTGCAATGTCAAGCAACTCTGCCCCCTCGGAAACTCTGACCATGCGGTGGTTTCCGTTAACATCTCCTTCCACTCCAACTCCACCCAAGAACCTCAGACTAACAGAATATCTTATTGTTACCAAAGAGCCGATTGGGACTCAGCGATTTCCTGTGTGATGTCCCTTGGAACAAAGTCTTTAGTCTTCCTGTTGAAGACTGTGTGGCTGAGGTCTCTTCTTGGGATAAGACTGATATAAAAGCTTTCATCCCAGCCTGGAAGTTGAGACTTAAATCCCATTCGTCCCCTTGGTTCTCTCCCGCTTGCTCGGCTGTCATTGCCCATCAAAATCACTTCTTCCAGCTTTATCGGAGTCACGCGTCAGCCCATAATAGGCGCCACTTTGCCTCTGCTCGCAATGAGTGCAAGAAGATACTTTGCAGCCAGAATGAAGCAGTGCATAGCATCCCGTAAGTTCAGTTTCAAAGACTACTGGAGGCTCTGTAAAAGTATACTAAACAACAGCAAACCTTCAATCCCCACTTTAATCAACGAATTTGACGTTTTTACCTCTGCAACAGACGAGGCTGAGTGTTTTGATTCTCTATCTGTACCTGACTTCCCACACCAAAACGAGGCCTAACTGAATGACATCCATATTACCCCCACGGTGGTCTCTAACATAATTGTAAAGCTCGAACCCCATAAAGCAAGCGATGGCGACTGAATCCCAATCATTGTCCTGAAAAAATATTCCCTTCAACTCTCCTCACTTCTCTTCAAAATCTATAACTACTGCCTTTCTGCTTCTTGTTTTCTTCCTGCTTGAAGTCCCCTCCGTGGTTCCACTATATAAAAATACTGGTTAACCCTCTGACCCTCTAAATATCATCCTATCAGCCTCCTACCGATTTTTGGCAAAGCGTTCGAACCGAGGTGGTTCAACACCGCACAGCTTACAGTCTCTTCTCTGACAAAAAGTATGGTTTCCGCTTCACCAGGTCTACTGCTGATATTTTCACGATCATCACTGAGTATATACACCAGGCTCTCGACAAGTTTTCCTGAAATTAAACACTGCGCCTCCTCGGGTTAACTCTCGCAACAGACCTCAAGTGGAATGACTATATAGAATTCATAGCTAAATCCTCTGCTAAGAATCTTGGTTCTCTGTGAAGGGCCAGGAAGATTTTTTCCCATCTGAAACTATCCTGCACATATATAAATCAACCATTCGCACGTGCATTGAATACGGCTGCCAAATCTGGTCTGGTGCCCCTGCTATCCACCTATGGGTTCTTCACAAAATTCAGCTGAGAATCTGTAATGTGATCGATCTCGACTTGGCAGCTCAGATACAGTCACTTTCTCAACGGCGGAATGTGGCTTCCCTTTGTCTCTTCTACAAATACTTTTACGACTTCTGCTCCGATGAACTTAGCTCACTAGTGCCCCCTGTATATGAATTTACTTGAGCCACAAGATTATAAACTAGGTTCCACCCTTTTACTGTGAAACCAATAAAATGTAAACTCAAATTCTACTCCACCAGCTTTTTTTCTCGCACTTCCCGCCTGTGGAATTCCCTTCCGTTTACTTGTTTCTCCTACAGCTACAATCTCCAAATGTAAAGTCAATAGTCATCTCGCATCTCACTAACTTCTTTTCTCTCTCTCTCTCTCTCTCTCTCTCTCTCTCTCTCTCTCTCTCTCTCATGCTCCTTTCTCCATTCACTCCACTCTCATCAGTGTTGTCATCCTTCTCTTACCTACTTCCTGACACCCCTATAACCTGTCACTATATATATATATATATATATATATATATAATATTAATAAATTCCGAAATTTGCATTCCGTTGAATAGCTAAATCACCGAGAAAATTCTCGCTTCATTATCAACGAACAAAAACAAAAATTTATATATTTAAATATGGTACAAAAATTCACATATTGGAAGGAGCCCAAAAACATATCCATACACAGGAAGTTAAAAAAATGTGGGGAAGGGGGGTTAAGAAAGAAAAAATAATTTTTAAATTTGTCGTCCAGACACAAAAAAGGGCAGAAACAGAGATTCATGACTTGATATTAATTACAAAATTAAGAATATTCAAGGAAAGTTAATGCATGCTAAACTTTTTCTCATCAATTATTAATATAGGTGTAATAGGTAGGTTACGCCTATCGTCTGGTTCATAGACTTCACAAGTTTTTTGAATAGGAGTAGAAGTTTATTATTTGCTTCCTGTTAACCCTCTAGGGCCATTCGTATCATATTTGATACAGTATGAAAAAAGCCTTGAAAGAAATATTTTCCTGAAAAATTTTTTAAGAGAAATATTTTATAAATTTCAAATGAAAGCAGTACTGACTGCTCAGTCAATGAATACCAAATGTTTCCTTATAGGGAAATACCAAATGTTTCCTTATAGGGAAATACTGCATCAAATATGATACGAATGGCCCTAGAGGGTTAAACTCTGGGCTTCCAGTTACTTCTAGCTTTTTTTTAATTTTCTTTCACGCTAATCCCTGGCATATTAGAGACGTTATCGCCATGCTTAGGGTGAGTTGATTAAAAACACGCAGGGTCCGATTGGTAAATTTTCACCATTTTATATGTTTTTAGTTTCGCGCATGAGCTTCTTTTTTCATTTTTTTTTTTTTTTTTTTGTTATATTGTCGACTGCACAGTATAGTAAGGTCAGTCTGGGCACCGTCTGTGTCAAAAAGGGCACAATGACGCAATTCACTCCGCCAAAAATTTGGAAACGACATGCTGTACTATCTGGAATTTGCACCGGAAGCACAATTGCAAACATTTCAGACTGTTTGGGTGTCAATCTGAGAACAGTGAAGAAGAAAGAGTTGGATGAGTCTAATGATGATTACGAAGGTGTTTGAAGTAATCACTAGGGACTGCGACGTTATGCTTCTATTCATTTTCTCACAGGGCCTCAGACTAAAGTGCTTTGAAATAGTGGTGCTGCCCTGGGTCAAGAGGGTAGCTGCTGGAAGATCCTATGCATGACAAATAGGATTCTGCACCATGTCACACAAGCAGAAAAAAACAGAATTGTCATGGCTATCAGAGAATTTCTGTGACCACATAACGCTTACATCTGACCACCTAACTCTCCAAACTGCACTCCGCTTTGATTATTATTTGTCGGACTCAGTTGAGCGAAAGATCAACAAAACTTATTATAACACCAAAGATGAACTGAAGGCAAGTATTATAGTAGAATTCACCAACTTAAACAACTAGACCGTCAGTAAGAGTTGAGAACGATTACAAAGTCGTTTATGGGACGTGATTGAAGCCAATATTGATTTTATTGAATAAATTTACTCTTAGGTATTTCAAGATATTTTTTTAGTAATTACAGGTGAGTGAAAGTATATGTTTAAAGATTAAGTTCTTGGATGATTTGTTGATATTTATCTGTTTTGAATAAAAACATCTTTTTTTTATTTTGCAGGATTTAGGTTTATTCCATGGTTTTATCGCAAAACACCCCCAAGTAAATATATCTTGATTATTTTAATTTTTTTGTTTGTTTTTTTTTTAATAATATTTCACTTAATACTCACTAATATATTTTTACTAATTCTTTTCCAAAATTGCTGAGAAGTGAAAAAATCTATAATTAATTTGTCAATTAAATCGTTAGTTCATGAATATTTCATTTTCGGACAAATCATTTACATCCATAGACCAACATAAACAAAAACATGTACATCATCACTCTGCGAATCCCTTGACTTTTTAGAGACGTAAGGTCATCAGATATGCAACAGCCACCGCAGCAGTGGTGTGGTTTGGGCAAAACACACTACCGCAATCGATCGTTGCGTATCGTAATATGTAGATTTTTATATGGGTGTATCTATAGTTGTGGCACATTGGATTTCGGCTTGCAACGAGAAATCGGAGAGCCGATTTCAAATTCCAGTTGAATTGGTTGCATTCCGATACGTGCAAATAGCCTTGGGAAATATATTGACCATGCATTCTCTCTTTACGCATATACATTCACTTATCTTCGTCCTCCAACTATGGGTTAAACAGCAGGGCAGATTGGGTTCAATAGTCTTGGTTGACAATCAGTCTACCGCAGAAACTAATGGCAACCATCTGTGAGAAAATCTTCTGTTAAGTCAGCCATGTCTCTTTCGAGACATGATCGCCCAAGCGCATATTATGTTTGACATTTAACTTACTAACTGATTTATATTCCTGGGAAGGTTTCATTTTGTTTTAACTTTCTAAACATGATGAGCACTTCTAGCCATGTTCATAGTTGATATGAACGCGTTCAAAAAATCACCATAGGTATACATATATAAAACTCTACATGTTCAGTTAAAAAATAAAAACAAATCCCGAAATCATTAAAATGTATAAAACATTCGCAGAGCTTTTGCACACAATAAAATAAAAATAAAATAAACTTGTACGAATGCAAGAAAAGTGAATAAAATACACCCTCTGAGGGTTTTTATGAAAGCAAAGGATGAAGGAAACGCTTAGGCTAGGTATAGTTTTTCTTGTCTTTCTTATTCATTTGTCTCTTTCACAAATGCACTCAATCTGATAATATTTACACACACACACACACACACACACACATATGTATGTATGATTAATTCAGCACCTTGGTTCTTGCAATATTTCCGTCGTCATGTGGTCTTATATATATATTGATTGTTTAATTACTTAGTTTCTGGTCATAACAAGGTTAAACCAGTGCACATTTGTATTAAAAAGTGTTTATTACAATTATATTGTAGAAGCTTTGAATATCTTTCATTTGTAAACGAGTTATTACGCGACCTAGGTTTCTACCATGTTATTGCAAATCGCCTGAATAAACCACTCATGATAGAAACCTAGGTCGCGTAATAACTCGCTTGTAAATGGAATATATATATATATATATATATATATATATATATATATATATATATACTGTGTATTTTGGCAGCATTTTTTCATTAATACAGGTTTCATTGAATAATATAGACAAGTTCTGTCTAATTATTTTGTGTAAGATCCGTTCGTATGATCTGATTAGCTTGATAGTGAAACCGCAATAATTGTTGATTTTTTTATCAGGTCTGAGCTTTCGGCTTACATAAGCCATTATCAAAGGATGAACATTTAATGTTCAGTCAACATAGATCATTTTTAAATTATTATTAACAGAGAAAATTATTATTACACATAGAAAATTAGACAAGTCCATTTTTTGTGTCGCACATGGCTGTAGGCCGAGAAGGAATAAACGAAAACTTAAACCTAGCCTAAATAAAATAAATTTCGACACCTCCACTAACATACTTCAATGCCTATAATCGACGGGAGAGGTCATAGTTACCTCCTACACCATAGTAGCAGCAGTTCTCAGACCAATCCCTCATGCCACTATACACTCAATTGACAAAAAACCCACTACCACCAATCCTTCTCGTCCTACAGCCATGTGCGACACAAAAAATGGACCTGTCTAATTTTCTCTGTATAACTCCACTCTGTTAATAATAATTTAAATGTTCTATGTTCACTGAACATTAAATGTTCATCCTTTGATAATGGCTTATGTAAGCCGAAAGCTTACATAAGCCATTATCATAAGCTTACATAAGCCATTATCATAAGCCATTATCATAAAAAAATCAACAATTATTGCGATTTCTTGTCGTCTTTCCATGACAACACTATCAAGCTAATCAAATCATACGAACGGATCTTACACAAAATAAATAGACAGAACTTGTATATACATATATATATATATATATATATATATATATATATATATATATCACCAGCACTCTTTGCGCATTTTTCTGATATATATATATATATATATATATATATATATATATATATATATATATATAATCCATTGGTTTCCCGTCTTATTTGCTTTGATAATTATTTTATCCGATGTTTTATCATAGAAATGTCGTTTAACATAGATATGTCTTTTATCATAAAAATGCTTTTTATCATGTTTTCTGTAGGCTTATCCCTTGTTTCCTGTTTAGGCTGCTGTTTCTGGTTTTTCTCTTTTCCAATCTTTTCACTCTTTATTTTATTTTATTTTATTTTTCAATTGGAATAGATAGACTAAACCATCGCCCGGTTCACACTCCACCCACGTCTATTGAACAGGTGAAGAGGCTCATCCCTTGTTTCCTGTTTAGGATGCGGTTTCTGGTTTTTCTCTTTTCCAGTCTTTTCACTCTTTTCTTTATTTTTTTTCAATTGGAGTAGATAGACTAAACTATCGCCTGGTTCACACTCCACCCACGTCTATTGAACAGGTGAAGAGGCTCATCCCTTGTTCCCTGTTTAGGATGTGGTTTCCGGCTTTCTCTTTTCCAATATTTTTACTCTTACGTAGCCCCCTGCTCATCAGTGGCGTTATCGCCTTGCTCGGGGTGATATGATTAAAAAAAAAAAAGATCTTTGGTTGTTTTGGTGAATTAAGATTTTTTCAATTTCCGAGAAAAGATCGTTTTTGAAGTACAAAAATGTTTCGTCGCATAGTGGCGTTTTGTGTTTTAAGGGACTTAAATCCACAAAATTTGGCATCTTTTTATTTGTTATATACGTTCTTGTGTTTAAAGAAAAATTTCTAACTCACTCTCTTTATGACGCTCTTGATCTTATGTAAAAGGATCAGTTTGTAAGAACTTTTTACAGGAACCATGAGGTTTTTAATGGAGAAATCAAAGTTAATAGGTTCCATATTTCGCTAACGTCTAGGATACTAAGAATAAATATCTTATTACACCGACAACAGTGCAAAACTGGAAGGGGCAAAATATTATTATAACATATCCAACATATCATACTTGTGTTAATAAAACAGTTCTGTTGCGTATATATTAATGCATATGTATATTATCCCTCACCGATAGCATGACTTGGAGTTTCATGCACAACGCAATCTTCATGTAAGTATGAACTGATTGCTACGCAATTTAAATTTTAATAAACATATCTAGCTGTTGGCATAGCTATATTTATTGTATTGTGATTACAGTTATTTTAATTTTTATTTTGTATTTAAAATAAACGGGATTTGTGTGTAAGGACCGAGGGCGGTCTGAAATATAAGATATAATAAAAATAAACAAATACTGTTCAAAAAATGTACATTTTTAAATTCAAAACTTTTTATTAATATTCTTTCCTATATATATATATATATATATATATATATATATATTTGTGTGTGTGTGTGTGTGTGTGTGTGTGTGTGTGTGTGTGTGTGTGTGTGTGTGTACAGAAAAATATTATAGTTGGAAATATGAATCCTTCATATTAAAATTCAATAAAGATTACTTGTGCTAGTAAAAAATCATAATCTATAATATATAAAGTGTAATGTGCGTCCGTTCGTCACAAGACCATATTAGTGAGAAGAGAGATGGTTTAAACTTATTTTCTTGAAATGCGGGTGAGATGAGCGGAACAAGTTGGCTGATATTCTCGACTGTGGTTAAGACTTTTGATGACTGCGCTGAGTATAGTAAGGGAAGGATAGAGAATCAACTTATATTACATATATATATATATATATATATATATATATATATATAGCAGTATATTTATTGACATCTACTGGCCGGAAAAATCGAGAAATCTTGTTAGGAAAAGATGCGTCCTTCTGCAGGATTCGAATTTGCGTCCCCAAAAAACATGTTTTCCTAAAAAGATTTCTCGATTATGGCCTGAATAATCGAGAAATCTTTTTAGGAAAACATGTTTTTTGTTTCCCCCTGGGGACGCAAATTCGAATCCTGCAGAAGGACGCATCTTTTCCTAACAAGATTTCTCGATTTTTCCGGCCAGTAGATGTCAATGAATATACTGCTTAATTATATATATTGGAGTTCATGTTCTGTCCTTTTATAACCAAACGTTTACTGTTTGGTTATAAAAGGACAGAACATGAACTCCAATATGTGTATTCATTAAAAAAACTATTTAAACAAATAAATATTAAATTAGATTTTATGTTTACATGTAACCATCAATTCATTTCTTTTGTTCAATAAGCTCGGTCTATTTGAGTGTTTGAAGATAATTAATTTCTCAGCAAAACATAAATTACATCTATTTCTTTTCCCGTTGTAATGTTTAGTTCTACCTGTGATATATATGTATGTACGCGCACGAGTGCTTGTGCATAATTTCATATAGAATATGTGTGTAAAAAATAATAAGAAAAATAAAAACAATAAGAAAACTTATCTTAGACGACCCGTTCCGACCTCTGAGGGATTTTATCAAGGCAAACGCAAGGATTTTATTTTGTAACAAGTATTTATATGCGAGAGCAAATATTTTGCTACTTACTAGGTTTTTTAAATTTTGTAAGACATCAAAAAATATATAGTCATCCGCAGACAGATCTGTTTCACAGTACAGTTAGACTCCGATTGCTTTTAACCCAGGATTGAAACCCGACCGAAGTGGCGTCAGTCGGCGATTCTACCTCTGAGCTATGCAGACTTTTTAGCATGTATATTATCATTATACACGCCCAATAGCCAGAGTGCTATAATACATTAGTAAATGAGCGATATACAAACGAATAAGAACGAAGAAAATAATTGCAACGTTCGAAACATCAATTGAAAACAATGCTCCACATAAAAATAAAGGAATGAATATTATTACTTATTACGTTAGAACATGTGAAAACTGCAACCTACAACAAAATTGTACATTTGTTCTTATATGGAAAGACAATGGATCATGTGGTAATTAACAATAGTAGTTATTACTATCGCTGTTAACTACGGCAACTCGGCGTGGTGTACTGGTTGACAAGCTTGTGTTGCTAAAAGTTTTTACAAATGAGTCGTGAGTTCGATCCTCACTAGTTTACCTCATACTTTCGGCCTTGTATCATATCTAAGAGGCGTCTATAAAATCAACTAACTGATGAGGCATTGTTCTTTCAATGTAGAAACAAAATGTACAATTTTGTAGTTTTCACATATTCTAACGTAATAATAATAATATATATACTGTTCTGGTGAGCTTTTTTCTCCACTGACTCGACTAAATTAACTTATCCGTGCTATTAAACTGGCAACTAAGTTTCACCGTTTTACTACTGAACTAGCTAGATGAAACCACCACTTCTATTCTAACAGCTTCTTTTCTTGTACTTCTCTTTTAAACACTATATTTTCTTGTAATTACTGATAAATCATTCAAACCTAAATTCTTTTTCTGAAATTATGTTTGTACATTCTAATCTTCTTATCAAACATTCAAATTAGAATATGACTTTTCTTTTACATTTCATGGCTTGTTTGTTAATGATTTCTTTCAAATAAATTCATGCTAATTTTCTTTTTTATATAGTAACACAAAGTTACTGTTCCGTATATACTAGAAGAAGATTCCCTTGCAGAGTGGATGTGCCTTGTATCCATAGTTGCGATCATGACAGACATTGTTTTAAAAGTAAGTGAATAAAAAATAAATGGTATTAAATCTTTTAAGCTTCTTAGATGAACATTAGAGAAAATCTTAACTAGACGAATATTCAAGTAATTAGTAATATTGCAGGTATCACAATATGGGGATTTTATAAGCTTAGCTTAGACGTTGTACAAGGCCGAAAGTATGGGACACCCAGTGAGGATTGAACTCATTACTGAACTATAATGATTCTAATAAGACAAAATTGCTAACCATCACACCACGTCGAGGTGCCCAACTGGCATTATAATATGAGTGTAATAGAAGTATTTACATCGACAGTTTCTGGCCTTTGACTGAAGAGGCAGGAACTACAAGGCAGCAGTTGGTTTGAATTCAGAGTTTCCTTCTCCAAGACTGGTTGCCACCCAATGCTATAAAATTGTCTATTTTGCTATTTTACCAATTACTGGATTATTATTATTATTATTATTATTATTATTATTATTATTATTATTATTATATGCAATATATTGTTGGATCTTTCAATATAAGCGACTAAGAAACTAGAGCATAATATATCAGGCATATTAGTCAAAGATAGAATAAGAAAGACGAGTTAAATTTTTAATACAAATATCGTACAAAAAGAAGAGAAAGCAACCAACTATGACCCGCTTATCTTTGAACTCTTTGAAAGTTGGAAATCACAATCATACCAGTTGCCATTAGTGTACTCGGTACGCTGACTGACAGAATGAGGACCTGGATAAAGTAAATTAGCGTTGCTTTTCATATGGAACTGTTAGGGAAAGTAAACCTTGGAGTAATGGTCGCAATAATCCGAGATGTGATGGGCAGTGGAAAATTCCATTATATCAATTGCTGATGATTAAAGCCCATTATTCATGTATTAATCTCCAGATACTGAGATCTCATCTGAGAAATTAGGGAGATATCCTTTTTTTTTCAAATTTTATGCTTTCTCTGTTCGGGATGTAGGTGATTCTAGCTTTCCACATGGTTCTTTTCTCTGTTATCTTTTAATTGTTTGGGGCAATACAGAGAAATGGTTTCGCGTTGCATTCTCCGCAGATTTGAGTTCATAGTCACCATTCAATAATAGAAATTCCATTATACCATTCTATTTAACCCATAGCTGAGAATAGTGTGGTGGATTAATATCTTTTCTAAGAGTATAATGGAAGATGTACTCGACAAACTAGGCCTAGATTTAAACACAGGTAGATCCCCTCCTCCCACTGCCTCACGCAATAAAACGGAAATTGGAATAACGTTTCTTTTCAACTTTTAGGTAACAAACTCTGCTGCTGGGTCGACTGTACAAGACAATGTATATCAAGGAAAAGAATCGGTAATTATAATTATTTTGTTTTTCATTTACATTAATTTCTAATTCACACTTATTTGTAAGTGAACATGCAGCTATAACGATCAAATTAGATACTGAAAAAGTAAATAAATCCACTGTTTGACTGAGAGACTGAGCAATGGAAAAATCCAAAGAAGAATCTGCGCTGTTATTGGTCTTGAACTGGCATCTGGTCTTCAGTCATTTTCCCATCGCCGTACCATAGCTTTTCTGTTTCTTTTCTAAAATTTATTTCATGATTATGGTTCTGGTGAACTTTACTCTGTGCTACCAAAACATTATAAATTTAAGCGCAGTACTAGATTGGCAGTAAGGTCTCATCATTTTACTGTTTAAATGTTTAGATGTAAATCAAAAATGTTCTATGCTAGAAGTTTTTTCCATGGCACTTCTCGCTTATAAATCTTCTTCCGGTTTCTTGTTTTCCGTTTGGATGGCAATATAAACCGTTATTTTCTGTCTTCTTAAATTCTATTCCTTTCTTGTTCTGTCTCCTTAATAGTATTCCTTCTTTTCTTATATTCTTTAACACTCTATAAACCTATTAGTAGATTTATTGCCTTGCTAGTAGTGAAATGATTGAAGAATATGTCAAGGGGGTTCTGTTTTAAGAAGGGAAAGCCTAAAATAATTATCATAATATACTATCTATGGCCATACAAACTGGCTGAAAGGTAGCTAAACATAAAGCACAATGTAGCCTCAGGGTCACCCACCAAAAATACAGACAAGGTCACCTATCCATGCACGACATGGCACTACAAATACCCCGATATTACGGGACTGTTAATCAGAGTAGTCTCTTTACGCGATACCAGTCGAAAAGAGAAACTAGAAGACTACCAACCCGATACACTCATAATGAAATGTTGCAACTACTGATCAGTCAGGTCACCAAGAAGTTAAAGCAGTTAAATCATTAGGGACATGGAAAAAATCCGATAAACTATATCCTAAACAGGAAACAAGAGATAAAAGATAAACGTCTACTCCTGTTTAATAAACGCAGAAGGAGTACTAACTAGGCGATAGGCTAAAATATATCAACCCCAATTAACCTGTTCACAGCACAGAAGTTTTGGGAATTTTACTGAGACACCATCTTTGGTAAAGCTGCAGAATAAGGCCCCAGACATCTTCCAGGCCCAGAGGGAATTACTAAATTATTCAATCCGTTTTTAATATTATCGCAGGAGTTGAAATCAAAGTAATGTAAATTAAAATTTAGATCATATAAACAATCGTCCGTGCATATATATATAAACGACGGAATAAAAACTTCGTTGTCAAATGAACCACGTATTGTCATTATCATAATTTGTGTTTGAATGATGAATAATAGAAATCAATCAATAAATACGATATATATATATATATATATATATATATATATATATATATATATATATAACCTCTTATTATTATAAAGACCGTTTTGTAGTTATGTATATACATATGAGGGTGTAAATAAGTATAGATAATGGTATACATGCAGGTACAGACCGATATATAAATATTTATTTGGTGTTAATGGAACAATGCTCAATGTAATATAACAGAATTATAAAGTATGTATTAATAAATATGCATAATATCCTACGTTTAAAGCTTGTCTTGGTGTTTCATGCATTACGCAATCATCAGGTGCATACTATGAAGTGGCTGTTTTTCGATTAGAACTTTTTTTTATTTTTGGTATAATCATTGTTAAGACTGTTATAAATTATAAATCTGATGTGCATTTTTTCCGTTTATTAAATTAGGTTTATTCTGAAACCTAAAAATGAAATAGGCAACTAAAATCGTGGAAATTTAAAAAAATGAAAAGTATATTTATTTTAGGAGGCCGATTTATTTATCGTATGTTTGAAGGAAGATCACTTATATTTGTTTATAAATGTGACGAAGTATATTAAACACCATATTTATTTACATTTACTGGCCTAAATGATCGAGAAATCTTTATAGGAAAATATACGTCCTTGTCCGATTCCGGCCAGCGCACAGTTAGTTTCAGTGAATAGAGAGAGGTTGTAAGATGTTCAACGGCAAAAGTTGCTATCCCCAGAAAAACAGAAGCATCAGCAGAAGAAGCAACAGCATCAGACAAAGGATTATCAAAAAACGTCACTAAAAGAGGCGGCAACGACGAGATGCGCCGTTGCAGAAACAAGAACAGAGTGAGCGGGTACAGCGGCAGAGGTGGCAACGAGAAGCAACAGCTACCAGATTTGCAAAAAACACAGCACGGGCAGCCCGAACAGCAGCGACAACAGACAATGTATATGTGAATAAGAGAACAACGCTTAGCAAATGCCTATCAAGTTATCCATTTTGAATGCGAGGGGTTTGAGAGATCAGAGTAAAGCGATCTGTCTCCTTCGTTATGTTCTTCAGTGTGAATATGTCTGCGATCCAAGAGACGCATTTTCTTTTCAAAGTTGATACTCGTGTGTCGTTTAAGAACATTGTTGTCTGTTTGGCGTATGGAGATCAAGTGATTGATCAGATCGGCGAGTTTGGTCTCATCGATAGATACCGGATCGATTACCCTGGGTGGAAGATGTGAACATGGTGGTTTAAATACCTGGATAAAATGTTAGTGAGAAGGGTCAATCCAGATTTTCTAGAATGTTCCACGTTCCATTGGTTAGGCTATTCAGACCATAGGCTCTTCTGAGCCCGGATATTGTTAGGTGCTTGATCCAGAATGGCTGGACACTGGAAGTTAAATTTGACTTGACTGGACATGCGGGACTTCCGGCAACAGCTAATTAAACTAGTAAAACGGGGACTAGTTGGGTGATTGTTGGGAATAATTAGTGGGAGTATAAGGATAGGTTTAGGTCTTTCACCACTAAATATAACCAACTACTCGCCCTAAATATGGCTAACAAAGTGAAGACTCTTAAGGATAACCTGTCCCGTTGGAGGCTGGGGCTGATAGGCCAAGTGTTACCACAGTCAGGTATTTAGACGTAGGTTAAACAAGATGTTTAAAGAAGCCGTGAATATGGACGCAGAATTGCGGAAGGAAGAGATACTTCAAAGGGGCCTATTCTGAGGTCGACCAAAGTTATATGCGAGGCGTTTCGGCAGCATTTTGAGACCCAGTTTACGAAGGAGCCTGGTCTCAGTAACGAAGATTTTGAAGGTATTTGGATGACTGTTTCAGAATTTCACTGACTAAGGCGGCTAGCTGCCAGGGTGAGGTCATGGAAGGCGAAGTCTACTTAGCATTGAAGAGAGTCGGCAATTGCAAGTTTCCCGGACTTGACACAGTATGAATTGTACTCGCCGATTTCTCATGCTTTATTTGATTATTAATTAAAAGAATTTCGAATTTTTCAGAAGTAAATTCTGTGCCGTTATCACTTCTTAGGCATTTTATAGTGCCATACAGAACAATGCCAGCCAAATATTGCGTCGTGGAGGGGAAGGTTATTGCTTTTTTGTTTAAGAAAAATAAACTATAATTAGACCAGATTAATTTTCCACAAAACAAAGTGCATATTTGAAGCCATCCAAAGATCTCTGTTCATTTGGACTGGCTAATTCACAATGAGCAATGTCTAATATTTCAGTTACTCTTTTAACGAGTAACTTGTTTTTATACTGTACCATTTTGCTTTGGATACATATTTCGCATTTTAAATCTGATTTATCAGCAACTTGAAAAACTTACACCACTTCTTGTAGCTTTCAGATTGCAATATCCAAAAATTTGATGCCATTGTTTCAGGCTTCGCTTAGTAGTTGTGAGGGTAACTGCAAGATTTCATTTCATTTTATGTCGAATTTTACGCCATTAGAATAGGTATGTTCCGAGTAATTATGGCCGAATTTTACGAAAGGTCCCTTATTTTGGCTGCGTCTTGTACAACAATATACTTTCTTTGAATTTAGAGATATCTAAAGCATCCTTTAAATTGAAAACACACATTTCCTTCCGTGTCCGTTGAAGTTACTTGAGCATCGCTTCTTTTTAAAGCAATATTAATAGTTCGACTGCTATCTGCCAGTTGAATATGATGATTTTCCGGATTAAAATCATTATCGAAGTAAGAAATTTAGATTCGTCAGTAATAACATGCGTTGTGACAACACAGTCAACAAATAAACTGTTTTTGTTGGAAATGGTACCTAGTCCAAATGAAAACAGAAATAACTGTTCATTATCTGAAACATGTACCGTATTTTTTATGAAATGGGGTCCCTTTTAGTTTCTGCACTTTGTAATTTTATGTTTAGGTTTGCGACAAGCATGGCAAATAATACTTTTGTTCGGTGGATTGAAATTGTAGCGGTTGGAGAGGAGTTATTTACTGGGTAATACCGAAATTTACTACTGGAATCAAGGCTTTTAAGTCCAGGTTTATATTCCAGGTTGAATCAAAATGATCAAAAGTTCATCAATCACAAGGCTGCGTGATAGCTTTTGATTTTTTTCCTCAAGGCTGGAAAGTGTGGATTGGAAAGATCCAGCCCAGAGATGACAGCAATAGTCTACTCAGGCATATCTATCTATCTATCTATCTATCTATCTATCTATCTATCTATCTATCTATCTGTCTAGCTAACAATTTTTTACCTTTTCATCTATTTTCGTTTTGTCTATCCGTTTCTTTTTTTATTTATGTGTCTACTTTTTATTCATTATATGTTTCTTTTTCATCTATCCATTTATTTATTTCATTTATGATTATGTTCTATTAATATGATTTAGAAATGAAAAGTTTTATGTAAAAATCATTCTTTTACTGTATATTTCTTTGCAGAATACTACAGAAGGACTGTTCATTAGGTCATGCTGAGTATCTGTTCGATTCCATTGATAAATGCCTGCAGTCAAAGGGAAAAAGACATTCTATCTTGACTTTTCTTTAACGCTGGTCAAATTTAATAAAAATCATTATTATTTTCATTTATTTATTATTCAATATGAAGAAATATTACTAATACAAAAAGTGTATTTAAGTTGCAAGTATTCATCAAAACAACTTTTGTTAAATTCAACCGATAAGATTTTCCCAATTTCCGAATATGGTGTATTTCGAGATCAAAATTATGAATAAACTGTCCAAAATTTATTCATTTATTTTATTTTTATTTATTTTTCTTCTAATTTTAAAAATTGTGCGTTCAAAAATTCCCTGTCACGTGAGCGTTTTAAAAAAAACCACCGTTACGTGAGCGTTCTTTAAAAAAAAGGTAAACGGTAAAATCACTTATTGCAAATCGCCTCAAGACACCACTCATGGTAGAAACCTAGGTCACGTTATAACTTGTTTACAAATGGAATATATATATATATGTGTGTGTGTGTGTGTGTATGTGTGTGTGTGTGTGTGTGTGTGTGTGCATATGACATGTAATTATAATTCATACTATAATTAGTAATCTTGAACCTTCGCCAAAAGAAACGGAGTATCAAAAGGACAATTTTCCTTCATACCGCTATTGTTTTAACTACGAAAGTCCAAGTTCGCGGTAGAAACCCATACTGAATACGTGGCTGAGTTGATTGTAAACACAGAAAACGTCAGGACCTCACAGAAAAGACAGTAAAGAAAGCGAGAAGAATGAACGCAATTATCAATAGTAAAAAAACAGGATATATAATCGTTAACACGACTTAAAAGCATATAAAATTAACGTAAAAAGCAAAATATAAATTAGAACAAGAGCATTCAAAGACCACAAACCTCCGCCAAGGTAATACTAACATCATCTTAGCGACTAAGTACTATTATTTAAAAAAATATTCGTTCAGAAAATGTAATGGCGTCAAGCAATCTAGGGGAAGTAATTCAGCATTTGGCATGTGAAATCTTTGAAAAAATATGAGTACATGGAAACAAAAACGAAACTTATACGTAACATCAGGAAGAGACAGCTAAAGTTTATGTGACACGCAATGAGGAACAAGAGCTTGGAGAATTTGATACTCACAGAAGGAATAGAAGGAAAGTGAGACGGGGTAAACCGCCGCGTATCGGGCTTAAAAAAATGGATGGAGGAGTAGGGCTTAGGAGAAATAACAACATGTATTAAGATCAACAAGTGACAGGGCATGATGGTTACTTCCTGAAGGAACAAGGCACATAAAAGAAGATACTTAACATGAGAAAGAGTTAGTTGAAATTTCTGGAGCACGTAATGAGGAAGAAGGGCTTGGAAAACCTGAAACTCACAGGACAGGTAGAGCAAAATAGGGACAGAGGAGGGCTGCGCGTAACGCACTTGATGATCTTGAGTAAATGGATGGCTGAATAGCATTTTGGAGAAATAACAAAACTTATTGAGAACTACAAGGAATGGGGTTATCTGAAGGACCAATGATCACCCTGCAGATCATTAAGGGAAACGCATAAATGCAGAAAAATGAAAATGATGACACGATAACAGCAACAGCGCAAAAACAACTGTAATAACAACAACTATTAATACTATTACTACTTCTACTATTACTACTAATAATAAATAAAATGACTGACGTAACCCTTCGAATATTTTCAACAGTTAATTAAGGAGCACTATTCAAGAAAAGAAAAGAAAAGAAAATATATTTTTTCACAATGTTCAACAATATTGCGACAGTATATCTGTTTTCATTATGTTATGTTTTAAAAAATTACAAGTATAAAAATATTAAAAAATATCTACAAAAAATTATGTATTGTTCTACAAACGCTAGTTTTGAAAAAACGAACCTATAATGGTAGTCAACGCGGCAAAAGGAAGACACCGTCAGTGAGGAGCAAATGAAACGTGCATACGTGTGCATACGCCACTTATATATAACACACTAAAATTTTCCTATTTCAGTTTCCATGTGCTTATAGCTTAGGGGTTAGCGATTCCGATTAACACCAAATCAGCTGCAGGCAAGTAGACCGTCATATTTAATTCATTTGTTTGAACATTATTTATAAAATCGACTCCTATTTGAGTAGAGATTCTATTTTTAATTAAACCATATATCTATATATCGGGTAGAGTTATATATATAAATATAATGCTTGATTAAAAACAGAATATCAGCTCAAATATAAGTGTCGATTAAAAATAATGTAATATATATATAAATTCAAATTTAAATTTTTCAAGATCGTATGGCCATTTCAACTAGTGAAACTTGCATCATCGGAGATCTTAATCATCATGGCAATTATTTGTTTGAGTGTGGGAGTGAGTAAAGACAATGGAAGTAAGTATAGCGAAAGGAAGAATGAAAGGAAGATGAAAGAGAGAAAGAAAGAAAACTGTGAAAAGAAAAAAATGTGAAAGAGGAAGAAGAGGAAGAAAAAGTGTGCCTGATTGGCAGACGGAAGGGAACGCTGGCAAATACAGTTGGGAAAAGTCGATATAGATACATTAACAAAGCTGGTTTATATATATATATATATATATATATATATATATATATATATATATATATATATATAGTGTATCGAGGCAGCAGATAATTTTCTAAACATTTACTGTCTATTACGTTTAATCATGACCCGTTCTAAACATTGCGTTTTGGCTTTAATTTCAGGTGCAAATAAAGATAAAAATAAAAAATATCCAAATGCTGGACAATTTTTGTCTTTATTTTCACCTGAAATTAAAGCCAAAATACGCTGTTTAAAACGGCTCATGATTAAACATAATAGACATTCATTGTCTGTTATATTTAACAGTATATACACTCCACCCACGTCTATTGAACAGGTGTAGAGTCTCATCCCTTGTTCCCTGTTTAGGATGTTGTTTTCTGGCTTTCTCTCTTCTAATCTTTTCACTCTTACGTAGCCCCCTGCACATCAGTGGCGTTACCGCCTTGCTCGGGGTGATATGATTAAAAGAAAATATATCTTTAGAAAAAATATATATGTATGTATATATGTATGTATGTACCCAAATGAATAAGGAACGAATAAAATAATTGCATCGTTCAAAACATTAATTTGAAACAGTTCTTAATATAACAATAGTGCAATGATTATTTATTATTAATTATTACTTTAGAACATGTACAAAATACTACTAAATTGTACATTTTGTAGTAGTTTGTAGTTTTTACATGTTCTAAATAATAATTAATAATATATATATATATATATATATATATATATATATATATATATATTGGATACTAGTATTTGAGTAGACGTTCCGTTTATTTATTAAACAGAATATTTATTTTCGTCTCACCAACCTGAAGTGGCTTGAATCTTACCGAAGAGCGCATTATTTTTTTTAATATGATATCCAGAATATGCAGGTTTATAGACAAAAATAAATAAACGTTATCTTTAATAATAATCCATTATTTCAGAAATTGCTTTGTTTACGATTGGAGACAAAACCGAGCAGGTATGGAGTTTTCAAGAATCTATGACAAGTAGGATTTCACTTAAAAGTACTATTCAGCATACTTCATTGGTAAAATTCTTCGTGGTTAAGCACCTCTAAAGTTCGTCTGGTCCAACATGGTTCCTGCTAACCAGTGAAACCCAGTTTCGAACCCTGCTGAAAAGCACATATTTTTCTTTAATAAACTTTCTGGAATATTCAAGTCTGCAGAGAAAAATAAATAAATAAATACGCTATTTAATAAATAGAGAGTATTTAATAAAAAGAACGAGTAAAGAGATGAAATCTGTCGAATTAATAATTTAAAAAAGTCCATTACTTTAAGTTATTTCTCAATTAATATATTAGGTTATTACGAAAATAATGGCCGTATTGGTAACCTTAAGTGGTAGGAGTTTAATATCTATTTGTAAAAAAAAAAAATATTTTTAAAGATTTTTAAGTGGTCTTAAATTTTTTATCAGGAGTGTATGTGTGTGTTTGCGTGTGTGTGCTTGTGTGTGTGTGTTTATATATATGCATATATTTTTTTTTCTAAACATACGCTATTAAATATAAGAGACAATGAATGTCTATTATGTTTAATCATGAGCCGTTCTAAACGTCGTATTTTTGCTTTAATTTCAGTTGAAAATAAAGACAAAAATTCTCCAACATTTGGATAATTATTTATTGGTTTTCTTCTAAGCTTTCGGCTCACATGAGCCATCTTCAGAGAGGTTGTTTAAACTGAAATATTATAAAATCCACCATCACCGACGATATTATTTTGTGTTGACATAAAACTCCGCTTGGCAACGGCAATAGTTACCAAAAATAATAAACGCAGTTGTTAAGTTTGCGATGCGGTTTTATGACGTCACACCGCGGGATAGTACGAAATGACAACAAAACCGTGTAGTCAAATGCAATGTAATATGCTATTTCCTGTTTTAAAGTTGATTTTATTGAGTGTTGGTTGTTTTGATTTGATGTACATGGCCTCCAATATCTGCAGGTTCCTCTTACTGTGTGTATGAGTAAGGATCACCGTATTGTTGACCAAAATCTGTCTGATATTACCTACATGTTTATGTTTTTCAGAGAAATGTTGTTTAATAGTACTCTGATCAGAAAGATGACATGTAAGTCTACGGGAGAGCGTGGTTGTAGTAAAACCAATATATGTACTAGGTTTTTGATTATTATCAGACATGCAATCTCTGAATGGGCATGTAAATTGGTACACTACATTGGTTTTTTGTAGAGAATTTAGTTTAGTGCTTGTTGGGTTATTATAGACTATGAGGTCAATTGTTTTAAACTTTTTATAATATATAATGAGTTTTATTTGATTATTACTTTCCACTGGTTTAACATTTCTACGTATTATGTTTCTGAGAGTTTTTTCATCTTGTTTATGATTATTATGTATTCGGTTGCAATAATATAAGTTAATAGTGTTATGTTTATTTTGATGTAAACCATTATTATTAATATTATCATTCTTAGAGCTATTGTTAATTTTGTTGAGATACATTTTAATTTGTTGATCAATAACGAGTTAGGAAATCCATTATTGACTAGTGTTTGCTTAATGTTGTGTTATAAATATTATAATGTTATAAAGAATTACACATGGAGAAAATGGGGTCCATCTCTTGGGACATCCTACATGCTCACCAGACTTGAACCCAATTGAAAATGTTTGAGGATGGATGACAAGAGATGTTTATCGAAATTGCAAACAATATTCAACAAAAAATGAACTTTGTGAAGCCATCTTCAGAAGCTGGAGCAACATCCCCTGCACCTTAATGGAAACGCTTATTTCTAGCATGCCCGACAGAATTTTTGAAGTCATCAAAAGCAGTGGGGGTAGAACTCATTATTAAATTTGGTTGTTGAATGTTTTCATACACTTTTTGTACAATTTCGTAGAATTTTTGTCTCTGGTCTTATAATTTTGATCATGTGTAAATCGCCTCATTTTATAAAAATGTAAATTTCTAAATAAAATGTTTAGAATATAGCTTTTTGTTTTTTTTTGTTTTTCTTTTTGTAGTATTGGTAACCTTAAGTGGGAGGAGTTTAAAATCTATCCGTAAAAAAATATTTCTTTTTAAAGATTTTTAAGTGGTCTTAAAATTTTGATTAGGAGTGTATATATGTATACGTTTAACGCTATTAGGTTGGTTGACAAAACCATTTACACACATGCACAATTCTGTATCTACGTGTTTGTGTGTGTGTGTGTGTGTGTGTGTGTGTGTGTGTGTGTGTGTGTGTGTGTGTGTGTGGTTGTGTGTAAAGTTCTCAAATGAAGTGTATCTACAGAAGAGACGAAATGGATAAAGATAAAAGAGACAAGAGGAAAATCTATACTTAGCCGACGTGTTTCGTCCTTTGAAGGCAATGTAGAATTTATTATGCTGCATGTGTTTATATTCACAAAGCGATGATGTCGTTGCTCTACCATAATTTATCAATTTGATAAGGTTCATGAATCTTCAGCAGGTAGTTGAAAGCTCAATCAAAGCATGAGGAATCTGGTGAAAACTAAATCGAGCGAGTAATATTCAATATTTTTTCCTGAAATTTATTCCTGAAAGAATAACTATTTTCCCAAGTTAACATACGCTACAACAAATATGTTGAAAAAATATGGTTAAATCTATCACTTTAACCTTTGAAGATGTACAGCGCAAACGTCCATCTCATACCATAATAATCTCATCATAATCCAACCAATATTTATTTTAAAATGTTCTCTGTTCCTTCAATACATGAACGATCATGGCTCTCTACAATTTCATTTACTTTGCAACTCTTAACAATGTTGTCTTTTTCCTATCTCTCATCATCTCTGTTATTCAAATTACACAAACTCATTAAATAGGTTATTGGCAGCTTTCCTCTGTCTATCCTAAATATGCCTTGTGAGTGTTAAATTCTCCTAACCATCTTTATGTCTCCTAGAAATTTATATTGTCTCTCTCTAATTCTAAGTATAAATATTCTTTTTGTTTCCAATTTCTCTAAAACTTTTATGTTCCTGACATGTTTCGTCAATAATTTTCTGAACAAAATCACGTTTCTGTTGCTTCAAGTTCTTTCTTCATGAGGTTATTCAGCACTCTCTGCTACATAGCAGGACTGATACTACATCACAGTTCAGTACTTCGTTTATAACAACATTTTCATGTTTCTTAATACTTTGCGTAACTTTTGGTAGATGACTTTTGCTATTCCAATCTTCCTTCAGATTTCAAAGCTGCATTTCTGTCTTTTGTTAAAACCATTCCTAGATATCTAAATATTTCTACTTTCTGGTTTTTGGCATCTCTACTTTCTAGTCCGCATTTTGAGCTCTTCTGTTTTCTGTCAATGATATATTCTGTCTCCAGTTTTCCAGTTTGGTAGGTTGTGTGGCAACTTTAAATCACGAAGCTATTAATGCAAGAAAAGAGAACTGGCGTTCTGAGTCGTCTAAGTTCCTCGCTTCTTTTGGACTTTATATATCTTCTTTTAATCGGATGTAAAAAAGAACAAAAAAGACATCTTTTGAAGATGAAATTAGGGTCACTTAATGATGTTAAAGCTAATAATAAGCTCTCTCTAAATCTATACTGTCGTCAATTGGCGATTGAAGAACAAAAGCTAATCCGATTAGAAAATGGAATTTGTGTCAATTTATGAAGTAAAGACAAGAGTTAATATCTTAAGAAGATAGAATTTTTGTCATTTCATTCTGATAAAGATAAACTCAAATCTATAGAAATATTCCATAGAGAAGCTAATCTGAACAATTGAAAATTAATCACTAATGTTTCTTTTTCTTCTTGTTTAATGTGTCATGTTCTATCAGGATGAGTTTGATCATGGCTTCCCACGGCCATTTGTTCTCCTATATCTCTTAGCAATGTTTATATTCTTAACCACCTATTCCCTTTTTATGATGTACATAATTCCTAACAAAATTTTCTTTTTACTTAATACTTACTTTAGCATTTAGAAAGCATCTTCCGCTATTCCAATGAAACTTCAGATTTTGTTTTCAATTATCCGTCCTCTGTTCAAACATTTTCCAGCTAAATTAATTTGTGTAATTGCTTCATTTTGACATCTTCTTGAAGTTTTCTTTTTGTCGCTATCATCAAAAGAGTGTCACCTGTGTATTTTATGTTATGTTAAGAAGATTGTTTTTAATTCAGTAATAAATCTTGTTGGGACTTCTAGCATTCTTAGAATTGGCTTGCTGTAAAAGTTAAATAAATCCGCTCAAAAACACATTATTGTCATACGTCAATACTTCTTCTTCTTCTTTTTCTTTTTCTTCTTTTCTTCTTCTTCTTCTTCTTCTTCTTATGGCGTGTTCAGGACATAGGCGACCATGGACTTCAACTTTCTCTGTCTCTTGTCGCTCTCAATATTTTTTCTCTTGGTAACTCTCCCTAACCCCGCTCTGGTATTCATTTGCTCAGGCCTATATTTGCTCAAGTAGGTCTCACGCAGCTTCCTTCTGTCTCGCTTTCCTTCTATCCGTCCTGTGAGTATTAAATTCCCCAGGCCCTCCTTCCTCATTACATGTCCTAGGAACCTCATCTGTCTCTTGATGTTTTCTTTTCGTTTGCATCCTCTCTAACATCTCATTCTTCTCACATGCTCAGTCCATCGTATCTTTAGCATCCTTCTGTAAAACCACGGTTCTCCTGTCTTGATGAGATTGTCCAACATTCACTTTCATACAGAGGGACAAATATTACATAGCGCTCTAGCACTCTTTTCTTTGTTCCCAATAAGACTTTCCTGTCTTTCAATATTCTGGTTAGCTTCTGAAATACGTCCTTAGCCATTTTCCATCCTCTGTCAAAACAGTTCCCAGTTGTTTAAATTTCTTTACTTGTTTTATTTTAGTTTCTCCGACCTGTACTTGGCATTTTGGGGCCCACTTTTTGCTGATGACTATACATTCAGTTTTCTTGAAGTTTAGTCTTTTCTTCTCGCTTTTCTTGCTCCCTTTTTTAGGAGTACCTGCATTCTCCTTTCCATGTCTGCTATCAGCACTGTGTCGTCAGCGTATCTTACATTGTAGAGATTTTGGCTACCAATGAAGAATCCAGGTAACGATTTTATTTCTCTCGAAATTATTTCGCTGAATAAGTTGAATAGATCAGGTGAGAAAACACATGCTTGTCTTACGTCTCTTTCTATTTTTGTATACCTGCTGAATTCACTTCCTATGCGTACACAAGCGGTTTGCTGCCAATATAGGTTCTTGGTTATTCTAACGTCTTTTCTGAAAATGTCGATGTTGTCGAGCATTTTTATCAAGTATTTGTGGCGTACTTTGTCAAACGCCTTTGCATTGTCCACAAAGCACAGATGGAGGTGCTTCTGCATTTGTATTGCTCTTTCAAAAAGCATTTTGAACATGAGTATCACATTCCTAGCTCCGGTATCTTTAACGAAGCCACACTATTCTTGTCATATATCTGAGCCGATTCTGCTCTGTTCATCATGATGAATTTTGTTATGAAACTCATTAAGTTGCTCGGTGTTCTGTGGAGTTCACATTCCTTTGCACCTGGCTTCTTAGATAGTACTATGAAAGTTGATCTGCTTAGGTCCTCCGGTATATTGCCGCTGTTGTAGATTTCGTCTATTAATTCTGTAAACCTATTTACACCAAAGCCTTCTAAAGATATCAACATCTCTATTACAATCCCGTCGGTTCCTGCTACTTTGTTACTGTTCAATTTAGCCATTGCGGGTTCTACTTCGGTTTTTTAATATTTCTAGTTCATCCGTATTTTTGTATATTGTTGGTTTGTTTTCACCCCAAGCAAGGCTTTCCACTGCCACTATTGCGCTTGGGACTACATAGGGGAAGGTAAATTGAAATAGTGGTTAGATATAGGAAATGTCAGAAGGTGGGGTGATAGATAGTTGGGCGGATGGTAAGAGCGAGTTAGTGTGTTAGGAGGTGTCTATTGACCTTACATTTAAACTCCTGGAGGTTGTAGCCGTCGGGGAAGCAGTCATGTGGAAGGGAATTCCACAGTCAGGAAGTGCGAGAAAAGAAACTGTTGGAGTAGAAGTTGCGCTTGCATTTTATCGGTTTCACTGTAAAAGGGTGGGATCTAGTTGCTAATCTAGTATCTCGTTCAAATACGTATTTAGGGGACACTAGTGATCTAAGTTCATCGGAGCAGAAGCCGTGAAAGTATTTATAGAAGAGATACAGGGAAGCCACGTCGCGCCGGTGGGAGAGAGACTGCAGGCGGTCTGCCAAGTCAGTATCGATCACATTACAAACCTTCCGCTGTACCTTGTCGAGAAGCCCAAGGAGAATAGCAGGGGCACCCGACCAGATATGGCAACAGTATTCAATGCACGGGCGGATGGTAGATTTATAAATGTGCAGGATAGATTCAGACGGAAAAAACCTCCGGTCCCTGCATAGCAGCGGATTTAGCAATGGATTCTATATAGTCATTCCACTTGAGGTCCGCTGTTGCTCTCTCTTGTCGTGGAAGAGATCAGCAATGTACACATTCCATCTCTAAGGTATTTTTTCTTTTTCTAGTATGAGTGTACCGTCCTTTGCTTTTATACACCCTCTTGCTGAGCAGGTCTTTTGTCCTATTAGTTACTTTATTTTTTATGCATGTCATCATTATTTGTTGTGCTCAGTCTCTCTACTTTTGTCATTGAGCCATCTTTATTTAGCCTGTCTGCATTTGTTCCTTATTTTTTTGTGCATTCCTTTGTATTTCTTTCCATATCTTAGCATCGTTTTCTGTCTCTTTTGCATCATGCCAAGAATCTCTTCAGTGATCCACTCGTTTTTTTCCGACCTGCTTTTTCCTTTGGAATGATGTCGTTCTTTGATGTCACTAGAGCTATTTTTAGTGCATCGCATTTTGAGCTTCAATTTCAAAGTTTTCCCATCGTATTTCGTTTCCACTCTTCATATACATTTCCTGTAGGTTCGTCTCATTCACGAGTCTATTTTACTGCAGTACTGGGTCTGTGTTAGGCTTCTCTTTAATCGCCTTAGTTTTATCCTTAGTTTGCATACAACTGATTAGTGTTCACTTTCGCAGTCAACACCCGGGGAGACTTTGCAGTGAAGGACAGCGTTTCTGGATCTCTTGTTGGTACTAACATGCTCGATTTGGTTACGTAGGTGATTATGGACTTCAACTTGCACTGTCTCTTGTCGCACTCGATATTTTTCCTATTGGTATCTCAACCTAACTCTGCTCTGCTCTGTCATCCATTTTCTCAGGCCTATATTTGCTCAAGTAGGTCTCACGCTGCTTCCCCTTGTCTCTCTTTACTTCTATCCGTCCTGTAAGTATTAAATTCTCCAGGCATTTTTCATTCTCCGTATACATTTCCTGTAGGCTCTGGTCATTCACTGTGCGTCACTGGGCACATTTCTCACCACGGCCACTGCAGTGTCCTAGTCCAAAATTGCGAACCGTTTCACTTTCTCTCCCTTGGTCATCTTTGGCATTCAGATCTCCGGTGATAATTCTGATTTTTTGTATTTGCATGAGGGAGAAACGAAAAACTAAATTGTCTGTATAACTATCAATAAGAGATTCAGGATTGTAGTTTTGCCCTTCAAAACACACCCAAGCCACGACTGCGGAAGTGACTACCTTCCAGTAATATGTAAACTAAGGAAATTGAAGTGAACCAAGGCAACGGAGATACCAAGAACCTGGTAAGATTACGGATATAATAAATGTTGAGATATACAGGAAGACTTAGTTAGAGCCATATTCATAGCACTGCCAAATAGACCCGAGGCAAACGGATGTGACTTTCATCGAACAATCTGTCTAATGCACCATGGAAGAAACCAATCATCCTAATCATGAGAAATAAAGCACTCAGCAGAATCAGACCAAAAGTAGGACAAAACCAGTGCGTGTTTGTGTTATGGTGCCCTAGTCTATAGAAATGGACCCTTCCTCCGCCAATAAAGACTAACCTTAGTGAGTTCCCGGGGCGCAGCTAGCACATAGCTGTGAAACAGTCGTGTGACAGTGAAGTGACAGTCTAGACGCAGCGTAACTATATCCTTCGGACTTACATTTATTTGCTGATTACTAACACTTATTATTGTATATATTGTTCTGTTGAACTTACCTTCGTGTTTCCGTGTCTTTCTTCTGGGCCCTAACATCCACAACAACTTGACGACGAACTTTCGCCACAACAGTTTGTTAAAGACACTGGAACAAGAAATGCTATATTTATGCTCAAAATGATACCCGAAAAGACAATGCAAATGTCAAAACGATGTATACCTATGTTGTTTCATATATATATATATATATATATATATATATATATATATATATATATCGTTAAATAAGGCTGACAATTATTTTTTGTATTATGTTTTTCAAGCATCCTTACGTTTTTCCCTTTTGTAGGAGTAAGGGCGTGTAAACATTTTCCAGAATTTTTATTGTCTTAAGTGCTTTCGGCCACTTCTATAGACACTTTCAAGGTTATTTTATCTTTACTGTTGTTATTTTTTCCCAATGTTTTGACTGTTACGTTGTAATTTTGACAGTTCATTCCGAGTCTTCACTCGTTGCACGCGGATGGAATTCCCGTGAACATCTTTATTTTTTAAAAACATTTAACACTTCATTTCTACTATGAAATAGTATGTAATTGATAGTAGAAGAGAAATCTTTGATGTACGATCTAAGCATAAGATGTTTTTGATAATGTGATTTATATAGAATTTTGAGATTTCGACCAGAATTTGTCTTAACGGTTTTTATGAATTATTGTTTGATAGATATTTCTTATCGCACTTTGATCCGATAAGTGACATATGAATCGTGTAATCAAGGTGATAGCATGCCAAATATAAGTAATTGATTTGTGACAAGAAACACAGTCTTGTGCTGGGTATTGAAATTAATAAACTATTATTATAGTCATTTTAGATTTTAGATATGATAGGATTATTTTGATTAGTGACAAGTTTAGAGGTTTCCCATTTTTCTGTAATATATTATAGATTTTAGAAGTTTTTCGGGAATTACGGTAGAAATATAGTGTTTAATAATTCTTCACAGAGAGAATAATTATTGTGCATTCGATTGCAGTAAAATATGTTGATGTTTTGTTGGGTGTTATTTTATTACTGGTGTCGTATATTTCTGTAAGAATAATTTAATATAAGATTTTAATGGTGTTTCTTGACTGCTAGTGTTGGAAATATGAGGTTGTTACAAAAATGATGGCCGCTCGAAGTGATTTATTTTAAAAACTGGACATCAAGAAAAATATTATAATATTGCCCTCGAAACATTTTCTTTTCATGGCATTTAAAATTTATGTTTGAGATAAAAAGTTATGATTATTTATACTATTCATATTCAGATTATTGAATTACAAATTTTCGCCAGTTGTGTTCTCTAGCTTTTATCAGGTGTGCGTCGATCTGGGTAACCTACAGGGGTTCTGAACTGAAGACTTTATTTAATCTACGAGGGTAAACCCTTTTCGTTTCACTGCTCTGTTATTCTCGCTGGTTAGCACTGAGTGAAAAGGACCCAATGACAGACTCAGTGACTTCACAATTAAACTCTTTATTTAATTTACGGGTTTAGACTCTTCTCGTTTTACTGTTCAGTTATTACTCGCTCGTAACCACTGACCGACTCAAGGACTTCTGAAGTGAAATTTTTATCTAACCCATGGGGGTAGACTCTTTTTGTACTACTGCTCAGTTATGACTTGCACGCTACTACTGAGTCCAAATACACACTAAACGTAACCTTTTATTTAATTTACGGAGATACACTCTTCTCGTTTCACTGCTTTGTTATCACTTCCTGGTTACACAAGGACTTCTTTACAAAATAATTATTTAATCTCTGGGGGTAGACTCTTCCGGTTCCACTGTTCAAATATTATTCGCTGGGTACTACTGAGTCCAAGGATACACTGACCGACCCAAGAATTGAACTCGACATTAGCATGTGACCAACATCCAAAAAAAAGTATAACTTTATTCCACGAGGTTATTGTCCCGTTTAAAATTTTCGAACTCTTAGAACGTTGACGTGAATGAAAGTTGCGTTCTTCGTGCATTATTAGTGATGTTTATATTAGTTTTAACCGTTTTTTACACGTGGATAGTGCAATTATATTGTATTTTCTAAAGTATGTTGCGGACAGAGTTTGGTAATTCTCCATGTGTGTATAAATAAACCCGAATGTTCTCTAAATCTGGAAAAGAAAACACTTGTACTAACGAAAGAGAGGTTTAATAAAAAAAAAGCTTAATTTCAGTGCTTTGTTAGTCGCCTTTAAGAAAACTTGCATAATAGACGGATTGCTACCAGAATACACAATAGCATATATATATATATATATATATATATATATATATATATATATATTGAATTTTGTTATTAAAATATTATATAAAAGAATTATATTACTACACAAATATTCATATTTCAGAACAATTTCTTATAATATATATATATATATATATATATAACATTATTTTCGATACTAAGAATTGTCAGTCAGTTAAGTGCCATACGTGATACACGCTTGGGCGATCATGTCTCGAAAGAGACATGACTGACTGGGCAGAAGATTATCCCGCAGTAGGTTGCCATTGCTTTCTGCGGTAGACTGGCTGCCGACCAAGGCTATAGTACCCAATCTGTCCTGTTATTTAACCCATAACTGGAAGGAAGAGACGGATTAATACCTTTGCCAAGGGTATTTGCGCGTAAGTGAAGACAATGAATTCAGCTGGAATTCGAACTCGGCTCCCCGATTTCTCGTTCCGAGCCGATATCCAATGTACCACAACGCATATACCTATGAATTGTACTTGTTGGTAATTCGTGAAAAAAAGATGTTTATGGAAATATTTTAAAAATTCGTTACATTTTTTCTAACAGTTAAATTCTATATTATTATATATTGCTCCTCTTTGTATTGAGCACTTTTGTAAAAGTAAATGGTACTATAACTTTTTCCTTCATTTGTTTTTCCTTACACTTATATATATATATATATATATATATATATATATATATATATATATATATTAGGTCTTCACAAAAATTATCAGCACCCTCAGCTTATTGGATCAAGTTCAGATTTGATTAAACCAAATAAAAGTGCATAAGACAAAGATGTCCACAAAATTTACTCTGTTTTAATGTTTGCGGGAAACTCGTAACGTATTCACTTGATAACACTTCGGTTACAATAAGACATTATTAGTAAACAAGTTTTAAACACTCATAAAAAAATGAGGGAGAGTCACAAAAGCTAGATATCGACATTGAGTTATCTTGGATCCAAGAAAGCACTTGTCTTATAAAACAGTGTCCTTTGTGAAAGTCGTATTATTTATAAATATTTAATTTGTGTTGAGATTTTATGATGATAATTTAAGTATATCGTGTCATCTTTTGTTTATTGTTACATACTTTCACCCACGTTTGATTTCTTACCGATACTTGGTTCTTTGCAAGATACAGATTAGACCAAAAGTATAGTTTGCTGCCATATTTGGAATGGACCCGCTCACTCTTCACTTTTCTACCTGAACTGAGTTCAAAATCGTTTTCCACCACGTTGTAGTTGATTTCTTTTTCAATTTGCAGTCGTTTTCGAACAGATACTTATCGGCTTTTTGGTTGGAGTATACATATGACCAGATCTCACTAGCTGTGACTAGCTTTGACCAGATAAGACCAGTTTTGTGCCCAGTTACCGCGTAAGTGGGGCTGGGTAATATTTTGACCAATGGCCAGAGCATACGCGTTCAGGTTTCCCACATTAAAAACCGACTTTGTGTCTGATCTCGCTCCAGTAGAGGATTAAAGTAAATGTTCGTTTTCAAACAGATGCAACGTCGTAAGCCTATCACCAATATATCACTTTTTATGTTGAAATTAAATCCATTCTAGTTTAGACTTTTATTACCAGATCCCGCTATACAACGTCCATGGAGTGGAATCACCCACATTTCTCCTTTATTCTAATTTTAAGGGGCAAACTTTTGCTAAAACAACTTCGTGAAAAAGATTCCTGAGTGGTTGGTTTACAGAGCACGACAATCTTAACACATAGGCATGATGATCAAAACATTTTTAGTGCAAGAGATCATTGTACAGATAAGAGGGAATCAAATCAAGGGTCAATCATCTATCCTTGTTACCCTCAGATTCTTCATTATCTGTCACGTATTTATATACCAATCACATACTTCATCCAGAAACCCTCTAACTAAAGCGGCTCTTGACCCTTCTCATGGATAAACCTTAGTTATAAAGAACCATTTTTCATGAGAAAAATTACATGTTTGTTTTCCTTAATCTGACTGCAAAATATAAGAATAGATATTATTTTTAATAATCAGACACAAACACAAAAGTCGATAGCGAATAAAACAATAAGGATAAATTCATTAATCTGGTCGGTTCTGCAGATTTTAGCAACAAATTGTTCTATTATATATAAATTATAAATTGCAACCACATGCTATTGTTAGTTCATTGAACTCGAACACACACACTTACATATATATATATATACATATATATATATATATATATATATATATATATATATATATATTTGTTTGAATATTATTTATAATCGATACACGTATTTGGGTAGATATCCTGTTTTTAATCAAACAGTATATATATTTTCACCGGCCTAATTATTTAAGATAAATTTTATTACAAAAATGTGTGTCATTCAGCAGTATTCGAACCTGCGACCCCTATCAACATAGGAGAAGCCATCAATTGATTGGCGCATCTTACACCACTCGACCACGAATGATACCATAGTCTAAACCAATGTTTCTCAACGCGGGCTCTCAGAGGAATTTTGAAATGCGCCTGGAGCTTTCTTTTGGCCTGGAGTGGGCACCAAGGAAAATATATGTGGGTTGAAATTCTATGTTTTTTCTACTTATGTAAATTTATGAAATCACTGTAGTATGGCTCCAGTGACCTTGAAGTTCAAAAAAATACAATCTAGAATTGGTTTCGAAGACTTCTTGCAACATTACAATCACAAAATTTTTTGCTTAATTTTTAAAGGGAAATAATTCAAAAGCATTTCAATAAAATCAAAGTTAATAAATGTAAATCTCTTCTTATTACCATTTTCAAATTAATTTGAAACATTTTGTTTAATTATATTGTCTCATTCAAATTTCAATAATGTTTACTTCTGAAGATGTAATATTATGATATGCAGCATACACTAACTAGTAGGTTATGTTACGGCTATTGTGTTTCATTGTCAAGTTGATAAATGCTTTTTCTAAATATCAATTATGATATTTTTTATGCTACTAGGCTAAAGTATCCAAATTCAGAATACCTCAGCAATTTTGATGTTGTGATACAGTCTTGTTGATAAAACATTGATTGCTGCTTATGACATCACATAATTAATGGTTTAATTTTTTTAAATTATAAATGCACGTATTGTAGTTTTATTAGGATGATGTGTAATGTTTCTTTTATTTTCTTTTAAGCCCTCTGACTTTCCACCTCTGACTTTCCACCTCTGACTTTCCACCTCTGACTTTTCACCTCTGACTTTCCACCTCTGACTTTTCACCTCTGACTTTCCACCTCTGACTTTTCACCTCTGACTTTCCACCTCTGACTTTCCACCTCTGACTTTCCACCTCTGACTTTTCACCTCTGACTTTCCACCTCTGACTTTCCACCTCTGACTTTCCACCTCTGACTTTTCCACCTCTGACTTTCCACCTCTGACTTTCCACCTCTGACTTTCCACCTCTGACATTTCACCTCTGACTTTCCACCTCTGACTTTCCACCTCTGACTTTCCACCTCTGACTTTTCACCTCTGACTTTCCACCTCTGACTTTTCACCTATGACTTTCCACCTCTGAGTTTCCACCTCTGACTTTCCACCTCTGACTTTCCACCTCTGACTTTCCACCTCTGACTTTCCACCTCTGACTTTTCACCTCTGACTTTTCACCTCTGACTTTCCACCTCTGACTTTCCACCTCTGACTTTTCACCGCTGACTTTCCACCTCTGACTTTCCACCTCTGACTTTCCACCTCTGACTTTCCACCTCTGACTTTCCACCCCTGACTTTCCACCCCTCTGACTTTTCCACCTCTGACTTTTCCACCTCTGACTTTCCACCTCTGACTTTCCACCTCTGACTTTTCACCTCTGACTTTCCACCTCTGACTTTTCACCTCTGACTTTCCACCTCTGACTTTTCACCTCTGACTTTCCACCTCTGACTTTCCACCTATGACTTTCCACCTCTGAGTTTCCACCTCTGACTTTCCACCTCTGACTTTTCACCTCTGACTTTCCACCTCTGACTTTCCACCTCTGACTTTCCACCTCTGACTTTCCACCTCTGACTTTCCATAATGGCATCAACAATTTCGAAAAAAAGGAAGACTACACGCAATTACCAGCAGGATGTTTTATTACTAGGTCTCCATCCATCAAGTGCTGATTCTGAGAAGCCTGAATGTGGGGACTGTGGGTTAGTAATAAGAAATGATCCTATGAAGAAATCAAACAGCTGAAGCATTCCGGTTCTGTAGGAAAGGAGCGCAGCTATTTCGAGAAGAAATTGGAGTTACGCCAAAAGAATGCTCCAAAATCTTTAGAGTTCTTCTGGAAAAAAGCAAATGAGCATAATAAGAAGACACTAAAATCAAGCTATGCAGTAAGTGAACTGATTGCTAAGATGGGTAAGACTCACACAATTGCAGAACGTCTGGTGAAGCCAGCAATGTTGATTTGTGCTAAGGAACTGCTAGGAGAACAGGCTGCCAATATTCTACAGAAAATCCACTTAATAATGACACAGTGAAGAGAAGGCAGAATGAGATGGCGGAAAACCTCGAAGAACAGCTGGCGGAAAAATTAAAAATGTCAAAGTTATCACTACAAATTGATGAGACAACAATAAACAACTCTGTCTTATTACTTGCCAATGTTTGATATATTGATGCAATGGCAATTCATGAAGAAATGTTATTCAAGAAGGAGCTGATTGACACACAAAGTGACACCATATATGCTGCTGTTTAAGACTATCTGCACGATAATGGAATCCCTCTGTCAAATCTGTTGCAGATTGTAACAGACGGTGGCAGCACTATGACCGGCAAGCACAATGGCTTTGTTGCAAAATTAAAAGCAATTTCCCCCCCCCCATATATTGACAATTCATTGCATTATTCATCGAGAACATCTTGCTGCTAGGTCCCTCAATGGTGACATGGAAGAGTCATTGAAAGTTGCCATTTCAGCAGTGAATTCTGTCAAAGCCAATGCTTTGCATGACCGCCTATTTCAGAAATTATTTCAAAATCAGTCGTATTGACCGAGTAAGAGACAAAAAACAACGACGAAAAGTATCAGCAAATATTTCTGTGTCTATGTATAGAAATACTCACTGTTATAAAATATGTGGATTATATGCATTTTCACATACAACACAAACATAATTGAGTGATTGTGGTTGTCGAATCTATTATATATATATATATATATATATAGTGACACGCATAAGTATTGGATACGTGTTATTTTCTGTTATAACTCTAGTTTATGTTTGCCATTTTGCCTGATATTTGGGAAGTAATATCTCGTAAAGTTGTTTTATTTGTATGTGGAAGGAAAACTAAAAACCCATGGTTGAATCCATTTTTTTATCAAAGTTCAAAATTACCCTGTGCAAAAGTATTCGATACATGACACTTTTTTTCAAATTTCCAATCGAAACTTTGTATTTTAAAAGACTTTAAATATTCAAATTTTCGATAGTACTGGAATGTTATCTCAGACCAATCAGAGAAGCACACAATTGCTTACAAGAATGTGCTGCTAATCATCGGACTCTTTAATATGCATTCTACAATTCAAGGATTAAAGATGACAAAAACTAAAGAATTATCGAGAGATATGCGAGATAGAATCATTGAACGTCGCAAAGGAGAACAAGGTTACCGAAAAATTTGCAAAGTGAATCTAGCACTAAGTACAGTAGGAAATATCATGAGAAAGTATAAGAAGTATGGCAACGGTAGGGCAAACCTTCCAAGAAATGGAAGACCAAGAAAAATAAATGAGAGGTTTTCAAAGTGGATCAGCAGAAATGTCCCAAAACAACCCTTCATTACTCGTTCTGAAATTAAAACTGATCTTGAGGGTGCTGGAATTAATGTAAGTAAGGATATCGTTAGCAGAGTTCTATATCGTACAGGCTTTCATTCAAGATCACCAAGAAAAGTACCTTTACTGAAAACCAAAGAAGTCAAAGACCGATTAAAGTTTGTCGAAACTTATGAAAAGAAAGGTATGCAGTTCTGGGAAAAGATAATCTGGTCGGATGAAACGAAAGTTGAACTATTCGAAAGGAACACATCGACAAGTGTTTGGCAAAAAAATGGCACTGCCTTCAATAAGCATAATACCATCCCCACAGTTAAGTTTAGGAGTCGTTCCATTATGATAAGGGGATGCTTTTCATCCAAGGGCACTGATGAGTTACAAGTTATTCATGGTAGAATAAATGGTAGCATGTACAGGGAGACTCTACGGAGGAACCTTCAGAAATCTGCAACTTCTTTAGGACATGGTCGGAATTTCGTGCTTCAACACGACAATGATCCCAAACATACCGCAAAAAAATACAAAGGAATGGTTTGAAAGTAATGGTATTAAGCCTCTCAATTGGCCAAGTCAGTCTCCTGACTTGAATCCAATTGAGAATTTGTGGAATACTTTGAAGGTTAAAGTTCATAAGCGGAATCCCCAAAATATCAAGCAATTACAGGAATTATGCAAGAAAGCGTTCTTTTTCATGTAAGGTTGGAAATAAATAAATAAATAAATAACTGGATTATTCTTCCTGTACAACTTAACTGCACATAAGGAAATAGAAACGAGCAGGATAGGACTGTATAGGGACGACGGACTGATGATAATTGATAAATCTACTGGAGGTAAGGTTGAGAAAACCAGAAAATTAATCCATAGAGTTTTTAAATCATTTGGCCTTAACGTAGTAATTAACCACAATATCAAGCAAGTAGACTTCCTAGACATAACATTAGACCTAGTATCAAACACTTTCCAACCTTACATGAAAAACAACGCTAACCCAATATATATAAACCCCAACTCTAATCACCCACCATCCATTATTAAGCACATCCCATCATCAGTTGAACGTCGCATTAACACACACTCATCCAACAAAGAGATATTTGATAAGCACAAGATAATTTATAATAGAATCCTTAATGAAAGCGGGTATAAATCATCAAAAACAGTTTTGTGGAAAAATTCAAAAGTCCACAAAGCAGAAATAGAAGCAGGGAAATAATATGGTATAACCCTCCATTCAACCAATCAGTTAATTTCAAGCTGGAGCATAAATTTCTTAAATTAGTAAAGAAGCACTTTCCCAAAAATAACCCTCTAAGCAAAATCTTTAATAAAAATACCATAAAATTAAGCTATAGCTGTTCTAATAATCTAGAAAAAAATAATCAAAATGCATAACACTAAAATATTAAAAATACACAGCAAAAATAAATCCAACACTAATACAAGTCAGTCCCATGATAACAGCCTCTTTAACTGTAGAACCCCCAACCAATGCCCCATGGCCAATAAATGTCTGACGAAATCTCTGATATATATGTGTTCGATTTCATCCTTAGAAAATCCTAAAGATGAAAAAATATATATTGGGAATACCATGAACGTATTTAAAAAGCGCTTTTACAATCACCTCTCACCCTTCAATAACAAAGAAAAACAAAACATGACATCCGTCTCCAAACACTTTTGGAAATTAAAAAACGAAAATAAAACACCTAAGACCAAATGGAAAATTCTCAAAAAAGCAAGAACAGCAAAATCGATAAAAGAACCATGCTTTCTTTGCCTTCAAGAAAAACTAGAGATCCTTAAATATATAACAAGCTCTTAAAATCAGAGACACGAAACCACAGTAAACTGCAAGCACATTAGGGAGCTAACTCTACAATCATGCTAAGAAATACAAAGAGTTTGATTAGATATTCTTATTATAAAAGATAAAAGATGCTATAGAAAAAATCGATCCAATAAATCCTTAAAGGAAGGTCTATCACTAAAGCCTACACCAATATCCTTACTTAACACAATAACCTTACTTAAATACAAAATATTCGTACTAGAAAAGTCAAAATGAAACAAATGGCTCTCAAACTTGAAAAAGAATAAAAATTCATATATTCAAAATCAAGGTTAAATATACTACTTCAGAATAATTATATCATACACAAAAATAAACTGTAAGCACACGTAAGATCTAACCCTACAATCACACTAAAAAGTACTGGAAATTTGGATAGATATTTTTATTATTACAAAAGATAAAAATGCTACAGAAAAAATCGATGTAATAAATCCTTAAAGTAAGATCTAATACCCGCAAAAATATCTAAATAAATAAAATATATAAAAAATAAAAAAAATAAATAGGATTCCAAACGATAATTTATTGAAAAAAGAATATAAATTTTTTTTTTAAAAACCGACCCTCTAAACTTAAAATTAAGATTAAACATACAACTTTATACAAAAAACTGATAAAATGCTAATTTACATTTACTTCCTAACAAATACAAATTTAGATTTCTTGAAATAACTTCGCCTAAATACAATAATACTCCAAACTTGAATATAAAATATAAAAATATATTTTTAAAAAAACCCTAGAAAAAAAATATTCCATACCGAAAAAATCAAAATTGGAAAGAAAAAACACCCCACCCCAATCACGTCTTTCTAAGAAACCCCAAAGTGAAAACCTAGACACAGGATCAAAGTAAATACATGAATTAGGTCCACTAACAGCAGACATCAACCAATTAAACGATAGCTAACCGCCCTCTTAGAAATTCTAACTAAAAGATATACCCGACCGATAAAACGTACATTCCAACAGATAATCAACAATTTCACACTTACACACCAGATTCTTCAAAAGTCTAATGGTCAAAACGAGAGACACATTCACTTAATTACCAATAACCCCAACCAACCCCCACGACAACAACGAACCAAATATAAACAGAGAATGATTCCAAACCTTTATTTCTCCCGATGAAGTGTTTGAGTCCAAACACTGAAACAACCATATGATTGTAGAGAAGAGGACATATATATAGAAGAAATTATGTACATGTTCTAAAACATAATTTATAATATATATATATATATATATATATATATATATATATATATATATATATATATATCAACTGAAGTTTCACATTCCGGAACTGGAAATTTGGTTATGGTTATAGTTCATGCCATTTCGTATTTCATCATACATTATATCCCCGATTCATGCCGTTAAAAATTTATATCTACAATTTATTTCTTATATAATTTTTATCATTAGCGAGTATGCGTGTTCACATTCTTTTAATTCTCAGTATTAATACAAATTGGTGTGAGGTATAATAATAAAAAACAACCTGGATATCAGAATTGTTTTCAACTTTTCGGTATCTTCAGGTCAGTTATAATAACTGATTTTCCAACGTTTTCACACGTACAACAGAACTTTTACGAACGCGTGATTGAAAGTTTAAAATAAACTGCATTTTCAAAATTAAGCACTTTCATCATTAAGTACAAACGTTCATCCTTAATTAACACTTCCCTCATTTTAAATCAATATCACTAAAATATAGCTGACATTGGGTTATATAGAGACGATGGTCTCATGATTGTCAGTAATTTTACTAACTTTAAAGTAGATAGGATTCATTAGTTTGACTTTCTAGATGTTACTTTAGATTTAGTTAATAACGCATAGTCACCTTATATAAAATATAATGCTAATCATATTTGCATACAATCTAAATTAAATCACCTACCATCTGTTATTAGATACATACCATATTCTGTTGAACTTAGAGTAAACAACAATTCCTCAACTGAAGACATTTTTATAAAAACAGTCAATATTAAAATACTGTCCTAAAAACAGTGGCTATAAAGTCAATGACATTAAATTTTATAAACAAAAAATAATAATAATAAACATAAGCGAAATAGAAAATTAATTCGGTACACACTACTATTTAACCAAATGGTTAGTACTAAATTAGGCAATAAATTCCTTAACCTACTTCAGAAGCACTTCCCTACCAATAACCCCATGAGAAAAAGTTTTAATAAGAATACACTGAAACTTAGTTACAGCCTCACTGATAATCTTGAAATGATAATAAGACATAACAATACAATTCTAAAGTAATATAACAATATTAGCAATTAAAACCACCGAATTATAAATAACAACAATAATATTAATACCTGAAATTGTCGTAATCTAAACAAATGTCCTCTGCAAAATAGATGTTTTACAGATTCTGTAGTCTATCAAGCTACCATGCCCACTACAGAAAATTCAAATCTTATCAAGCATATTACTGGAAGTACTGAAAACACTTTAAGTTGCTATTGTATCAGCATAAGTTATCCTTTAGTAATAAAGTCTATAATAATTCAACTTCACTTTCCAAATACTATTGGCAATTGAAAAGAGCAAATAAAACACCTACAGTAAAATTGAAGTTATTAACAAAAGCTAGAACTTGTAAATCGTTACATGAAAATTGTTTTCTTTGTTTACAAAAAAAATACAATTAAATTTTCGATTTAACTTATTAAATCAACGTAATGAAATTACCACTTACTTTTAAATAGTTCACACTCTTAAATATATCTAAAATTATCCCAAACTGATTACTATATTCTATAACATTTTAATTAATTATATATGCCTTACACCTAACCTTAAATAACTGTTATGTTGGTGTTTACGCTAACTTTCACTACCAATCCATTTCTAAATCAAGTAATTCCACCTTTATTAACTTTGTGGCTTTACATCTATTTGCTTATATTAAAATTGTGTTTTTATATTAACACCATGCTTTAAGACAAATATTTTATTGTTTTAAGTTCAATCTCGTTGCATCAAAATGATATGTTGCCCATACATCGGTTATATCCTTATCTAAACCGATACAACTGTCACTTTCTTTTCTTTTGTTAATATAATACATTGCTACACTTTAATGTCTCAATATTCATTGGTCTACACCCACAAGACATTTAAGTTAAAACAACCACCTACTCCATATATTCGACTAATATGGTGGCATTTTTTTTTTTTTAAATTTCTTCATCAATATATATATATGAACCCGTAACTTAACCACATTTCATTGCTTAATGATCGTGTATTGGGCACCAAAACTTGATAGCTTTTGTGTGGCAGTATTCTGTCTATTCTAAATATGGATATGTGAGCGTCTGTGTAATAAAAACTTGAGGGGGATATTTTGAGGATCAACTATTGTACCATTTGGGTCTGACGAGCCGCAATAATAACATCATTATGCGGTAAAATAGGTATTACCCATTGGAATTGTAGTAAATCAAAAATCTTTTCAAAATCATTATATATATATATATATATATATATATATATAATTTATTATATTGGATATATATATATATATATATATATATATATATATCCAATATAATATATATATATATATATATATATATATATATATATATATATATATATCCAATATAATCCATATATAATAAATATATATATATATATATATATATATTGAATTTAGAAAAGATTTTTGGTTTACTACAGACGCTCACATATCCATATTTAGAATAGACAGTTGTAACGGTTATTTATAAAAGAAATTCTCGCTCATTTAAAAAGAACCCCAAAGAATAGAAAAAAGCAAGAATAAAGAAAAAGTAGACGATTGATTAATGGAAAGAAGAGAAAAAAGAAGAAAAAAAGAAGAGAAAGAAGAGAAAAAGAAAAGACAAAGAAATACAATAAAAAGAAAATATATGTTATCCTGAGAAATAAAAGATTAACTTCATGTATCGAAATAGCGTCTCTAATGTCTCGTCTGCTTTCTTAGAAAAACATAACATGGAAAATTTAACATTGAAATTTAGTTTAAAATATAATGAGATATATTTACGGTACAGAAATAAATTGTACATCATAATTTTAATACAATTTGAAAAAATAACTACTACTACTGTTATTTTAAAAATTCATATTAATTTAAAAATTCAGTTAAAATAATTAAAATTACTAAAAAATAAAAATTATAATTAAATATAGAAAATGGAATAGTTAGAAAGATAAACCTATAAAAAAGAGAGAAAAATAAATAAAAAAGAAAGAAAAAAAGAAAGAGAGAAGTAGTATAGATAGAAAAAAATTTAAAATAATTCAAAATAAACGTCTTAGATCGAAACCGACGTCTATTACACTAATATTCATTCTTAGAAACGCGACATAGGATTTACTCTTAAATTAAAATATACCTACTATGAGGTATATTTATGGTGAAAAATAAATCATAAATCATACATCCTAATATAAATTACAATATAACCACTAATAATAATTTATTATAAACATAGTTAAAAAATGAACAAAAATATTAAAATACAATCTTACAAAGCACCTTGAATAATAATAATAGATAATAATAATAAAATAATAAAAAATAAAATAATATATGTATGTATGTATGTATGTATGTATGTATGTATGTATGTATAAAACCAAATTACTCTAAAACGTTAAAAAGAATAAGAATAAGAATAATAATACTCATTCTATCAAAAACGAAGAAAAAAGAATCTTAAAAATATACCTATAAATATAATAATTATAAAAATAAAAAACACAAAAATAAAAAATATAAAAAACTTTTGTGATAAAATTATATTAACAGTATATTCGAAACTTTTCCCAAAATAAACACTTTTTTAAGTTAAATTGAATATAAATTAATTTAATTTACACTAATTTAAATCACAATCAGGATTTATCTAGAATATTTTATATTTATTTTTAAATATTCATTCATTACGCTGATTAAGAAGTTCCTTTGAATTATTATATTTTATAATCATCAATTTTTCCTTCAGGCATAAATTGCACCTATCCCTGAAATTGTTTTGAGTGTTAGCATATTTAACAAGCCTCCATCTGACAAGCGGGGTAAATTCTCCATCTTTAATATTCCAGTATTTTTTAGACAGGGCAGTTTGATGTTTCAAGGAGGCGTTGGAAAACGAGTGTCTCCGGTTTTAGAGTCTCTGTTTCCAACTACCTGCAGATATCCCTATATAAACTCTTTTATTGCTCGGGTCCTCCACTGGACAAATAGTGGCTTCGTAGACAACTTTTTCCGAATTACACCTGCCATCAACGGGACAATTTGTTTTATTGGTGCAATTTCAGGAGGATTTGTCCTCCAAGGGTCTGCTATAGAAGTCTCTGAGTAATTTATTATTATATGAATTATGTTTTGCATGTTTTTAGTGGTAGCATAACTAATTTTAAGAGTTTTTCGATTGAATAATTTACTTAAGGGATGGTGTTGGTGGAAGTGTTTGTTAACTAAATTGAAAAAACATTTACATTGGACCACTTGAAGAAAGGAGAGTTGAACCATATTTTTCTTTTTCTAAATTTACTTTTGTTTCTAGCTTTGTCTTTCAATTTTTCTTCGTATAATATATCATCTTTAAAATTACTCTTCTTTAGGGCTTCATTGTATATTGTTTTAATCTCATCGAATATTTCCTTATTAGAAGATAATTTATTAATTTTAATCTTGACTATTTGGGGTAGTTGCTTTATGATAGATTTAGGATGATTAGAGTTAACATTAATATAGATAGGGTATTGATTACTTTTTGGATACGGCTTAAATCTTTTCTTGGACAGGTTAAAATTAATATCTAAAAAATTAACGATTTTGAGATTAGATGAAATTTCGATTTTAAAGCCCAGCATTTTAAAAGCGCTAATAACTTGTTTAGAAATTCTTGATGTGAGGGGACTATTACTGTCAGGGATATACAAAAGACCATCATCTCGAGAGATACTTCCTTGACTGGGCTTAACAATTCTACCGAGAATATATATATATATATATATATACCTATCATATTCGCAATTTGAGCTAAATCATAAGCCCCCATTGGGACATCAAAATTATTGCTGATACTTTTAGTCCAGGTAGAATTATAGTATAGTACTAGAGATTCTCTAGAAGTTAAAATATATATATATATATATATATAGGTATAGAAAACGGCGAGGATAATCCAACAAGATCAACTTAATATAAAATATCAAGTATTATATCTATATAGAGAGCTCAATGGATGTTATCCAGAGCAATATTATATTTATAAAGGAAAACTCAACACGTCATTTAAATTGATTATAAAATTATACTTCGTATCAATTAAATGTATTATAATTTATAACCAATTTAAATCACGTGTTTAGTTTTCCTATATATATATATATATATATATTAAAGGAATTTCAACTTTAATATGAGAATATTTATTCCTTTAAATGTTATATTTCAGTGGAATTCCGCGTTTGAATAAACGGCATTAATGATATCTACCGGTCTGTGCAATGAATAGCTTAAATAAAATATATTTATTCTGTGGAAGACTTTTGAACGCACAAGATGGTAAATATAATTCTCAGAAAAAACAGTGTTTGGGGGATTGATTCATAAGCTTATGGGGTTAGTGGTACACTAAAATTTTACTATCAGTCTAAAATAATTTGAAACCGTTACGCTTGAAATCATGCCACGTATTAACGACTACAGTTGAGACGCTGAATCATGTACTAACAGTAAGCACCATTGTGGGTCTTATCTTCCCATATATGTTCAGTTTCCTTCAAATGATCTTCTGGATATAATCACGTGAAACCTATCTTGAATGTAAGTTGAGCCAATGTCGCTTGTTTATTGGTACAATTTCAGTCAATCACCTCTGATCACAATCATTAGTTAACAGAGTTCACACTGTTCATGAAGGGTGTTGATACCTGAAATTAGATGTTTTTAGTAAAGAGATGACTTTCATAAATAAATAGTTTCATAAATACAATGTCTTATCCGTCTACTACACACTATTGTATCCCACAATTCGAATGTCTTGGCATAAGCAGATAAACCGGTGTTTACTGAGTCACCAAATGTCTACACACAACTATATAGTTTTGAGTATTACCATGATATCAAGTTATATTGGTGCCACCTACTATTACCTTATATATTGTTATTCCCTTATTCTTGGTACGTTGGTATATATATATATATATATTCGTCATCCCGGTACAAGCCTGTTTCGCTGTATCACAGTTCATGTGGCTAGATATTCATTTGCTTCTGGCCGGAATCGCTAACCCCTAAGCCATAGGCGCATGGAATCACAAAAGTTAAATTTTAGAGTGTTATAGCGGTGTTTATACACACGCCAGTCACCGAAAGAACTCAATTCATTACTGAAGAGTTATGCATAAATCACAGAAGTGTTAACTGCTTTTATTTAAATTTTCCTCTCTAGAGAGTTCAATCGTAATGAGAGCATAATATATTCGTCATCCATATACAAGATGAAAAATTTTATTAAAGTGGGTGTGGGCATTATATTTGCTAAACTGTGTATTCATACGCAGAACTAACGTGTGCGAAAAATTTTGAATGAGAAGACGCTCTAAAATATTTTAAAAGATAACTTTATAAGGAAAGGTATTCTAAGGATGACACTATTAATCATGGCGTTTTGTACAATAAAACGAGATTGAGTTCATAATGTTGCAGTATTCAGAGAATCTCTGTCAGTATCACAAAGTATCATATCTTAGCGGAAAAGTTTTTTGAATGGCAATTGCTCTTTATAAATGAAATACAAAAGGAATAGGGGTATTATTTTCCGTGTAGAGAGCATTAAAGTATCTTAGCTGTAAAAGTGTGAAGTAGCGGAACTCAATAATTGAGCTTATATGAACACTAGCAGTATGGCCCGGCGTTGCTAGAGTGTAATGAAAGCTTTAAAACTAATCCATGGTCCTGGAGCTCAGACTCTTTGGACGTTGATACGAAAGACTAAGAAGTAATAGTTGTTTCCAGTTAAAGCGAAACCGTAGACTGAAAGAAAAATGAATGGACGTAAGTCAAATTTTGATTTCCTGGTATCGATATCAAATAAGTTTTTCGTCATAAACTGAATTTTGAAGGCTAAATAAGTCCTCTGAGTAAATGTTATCATGGCTGAGACTAAGAACTACAATTATAGCTACTTAGAGCCAAACCCGAAGCAAAAACTAAAATAAAAGGGCTGAAAAAATACAGACATACAGGCAGATAAATAGACACACACACAAACATCATGCCTTTTATATATATATTCAGAAGTTTATATATATATATATATATAAACTTCTGAATATCGTTTCTTATATCTTTGTCTATGAGTGTATCAAATTTGATTAAAATCGGACCACTCCTTCTATAACATGATTTTTTTGATTATCGATTTTCGATATTTATCGTGCGTACCATGGCATAAAACCTAGCTAAAAACACTCGCATACGCTTATACCACAACTGTGTAAATTTTCAAGAAAATCGGTTCAGCCGTTTCGGAGTCTATAAGTAACGGACACACACAGACACACACACACACACACACACACATACACACGCACACACAGACAAAGTTCCATTAATAAATAAGTTTAGATTTAAGATGAAAATATCAATAGAGTACCGATAGGCTATAGACTGTGTGGAAGAGGTTAAACAGTGAAAATTATGTCATCACCTACAAGATCTAGTCAACGATTGTCAAAGATGGAATGTGAGGGTTAGTCGTTTCCAGGACAGATATGGCAGCAATTCTCCTGGTTTTATCTAATCTGACATTTTAAACATGTAGTGGCAGAGGGTGCCAGAGATATTCAGTAAAATGAACATATTTTTTCCGGCATCTTTAGCAAATGGAATGTATATATGTATTTCATTTGATGGTATGTAAACCATCAGCAGTAGACCTAAATCATCAAAATTCGTACACTTTGTCGTTTAGGAGGTTGTTTTCTGGTCAGGTGATCACAAACGTCCTACTCGTCTTTATATAGATTTCTCTTCTCGTTCTTTGGAATCTTTGGTAAAATATGTGTATGCGTAACATAAATCATAAATTTTAAAAACGATTGTGAACAAAAAGAATAATTTTGTTAAAATGAATTCAAAGTTCTTGTGAGACTTTTGTTTGGCACTGGCATAAAAACAACTGGTAAAATTTTTTTATAATTTTTTATTCATTTCAATTTTGAATTATATAAAAGTCGTCTGCTTCAGTATTGTTTACAGATATGTCCACCATGAATTTATACCATATGTTGTAAATCCGTCAATGTTGTTGTTCTAACAGGAATATCTAGAAAAGAAAAGATCCACAATGTATTGACTTTAATAATTGTGTTAAACATAGGATACTTAAAAACAAATATATATGATTTATTAGACTAGAATCCTGACTTAACATAATGAACTTTACTTAGAAGTGATATTATCAGTATGCAGATGAGAAATCGGAAAGCCGAGTTCGAATCTCAGTCACATTTGCTACATTCATATTCATAGAAACAATCTTGGAAAAGGTATGAATCCATTAATGGTCACACCAGATTTTGGCTAAAATAACAGAGCAGATTTTATTCTGTAGCCATGTTTGGCAACCAGGTTAGCTGAATTCCAGAACTAAATTATCCTTGCCCAGCGTATTGTGGATTTCACAATGGTTTTATACTCTCAGTTGCAATCGATTAAATAGCTAGAGTTGTTGACATAAGTCTATAATAATGAATAACTGTACGCAGAAATAAATACATATGCATAGATATGAGCTTAATTTAATCTGTCATCATGACAAAAGTGTATAACACCAGATGATAGAATAAATCCCTTCGTGTTAATGTCCTTTCATGCGACTTTGTTATCCACTACTTCACAAAACGATTTTTCAGACAATGTCCTTTTAAAAAAGTCACTACTTTTTCCCGTTTTCAGCTCAGAATAAACACCCAGCTGATCCCATCAAATGCAGAACGAAAGCTTCAAACTAAAGATATTCGGATTGGCCACCAATGTTGATATATGGCCCGGTTAACCACCTTTCATCTCCGTGTCCTGATCAGTCAGTTAAGTGCCATATGTTATACATGCTTGGGCGATCATGTAAGAACCGCTCATATACCAAAATATCAAACTACACCAATGGCCATATAAATAAGAAAAAATAGGAACAACTGCAGATTGAATTTCAGCCCTAATGAGTGAGGACATCATAATGATGTATTCACAATACTTTGAAGTCTAAGTGAGTGTGTTCACTTAAGTTAATCTGTGAGTGTGTGTGGTGTCTGTATGTCCAATGTACGTAGTTAATTTTATTTATTGATTATTAGTATTTGAGATATAATCTCCCACGTGAAGTAAGAATTACTAAATAGCACTATTATTACATAGAGTAGATTTTTGTAATGAGGAATTATTTCTAAGATTTAGATTAAACGTTTTGCTTCATAGAACTTGATGCAACATAAAACAAAGATTTATCGACAATAATTTACCAAACTATGTTGTTAGTGAAGAAATAAGATAAACTTTTGACGTAGTGCGTAAAATCAACATCTGATGTCATCATTTTCTTTTCAGCTCGCATGTGCTATACATTTTAGTTCTCTTGAAAGTCCTCAAAACCTTTATTATTACGCACAGCTCATTGTTTGTGATTCTGTAGCGCCAGTCAACAATATTCGAAGAAGATGGTGCTTGTTAAAACTCACAGCTTTCATTTTAAATTCTAGAACTTTGAATAAGTTATCGCTGATTTTTCATGAAAAGTAATATTTATTTACAAATATTAGTAAAAAAATGTCATTGAAAGTATTGTCTATCACTAGTTCCTACTTTTTCCCATCTTTCTGGCAAAATTTGAATTTCACGTTGAAAAAACGACACGTCTTTTGAGCTTACCACAAGTCGACCCATTTTTTGGCAACTTCATATAAATCCCTGGCTATGTGCCATCGATCGGAACAAGTGAGAATCGGACGGGGTAATGTCTAGTTAATATAGTGGGTGGGGTAAGACTTTTAACATTTAAGCGTTTCAAAGCAGGTTTTTACTGGTTTTGTAACATGTGGCCTAACGTTATATATTTGGCTTTGCTACCGATGTTCACGCGGAGAGAAAAATACGTTTTTCACGTCAGTCGTCAACAACAAATTGGCGACGAAGAATCGAACGAATTCACACGGAGAGAAAAATACGTTTTTCACGAAGTCACCAACAACAAATTGGAGACGAAGATTTCTCACGTATGCCGCAAGTCCAACAACAAACTGGCGAAGTAGATTCGTACACAAGTTGGCGACGAACTCACGGACACGTATACCCCGAATCGCCACAACAAAGTTTGCTACAAGGATGTCGAACACAAGTCAACCACAAACAATTTGGCGACACTATCACAGAGTGATAGAAGAAAAAAACTGTAAAGGGAATTTAAAGAAAAATTTCCACAAGATTTTTGTACGGGATTGATTGCCAGAAAGCAATAGTTAAAAAACCAAACCCTCACGGAATCGAAGCAGCAAACCATGAATGACTTTCAGAAAGAAATACTAGAAATTATTAAAAGAAGTGAAGAAAGTCAATATAAATTAGAAGTAAGACAAATGGAAATGCAAAAGAGACACATTAAAATACAAAAGGAAAATGTAGAAAAACAAATGGAAATATAAAAGGCCAATGAAGAAAGACAATTACAACTACAAAAACTATTACTAAAATTAACAAGTACAGCACTACAAAGAAACACGGAAAAAGAGGAAACATTTTCGCAAGATGCTGTGTGGAACGCGATAGAAACTTTTAAATACTCGATTGATGAAGACAAACATTTTGGAGAATATTACAGGCGATATGAAGGTATTTTTAATATCGACTGCCAGCACTGGAGTGAAAAGAAAAATTTAAGGCTTTTGTTCAGAAAATTAGGTACGGACGAACATGCTAAGTTTGTAGATTATGTTCTTCCAAAAAAAAAATCGAACGACTTAACGTTAGACGAGGCAGTGACAGGCCCTACTGAGCTAACCCAGTCGTGGTTCCGCCGAAGGGTAGAATCACAACTCGGTAAAAATAGACAGACATTTTTTGGCTCGGCTATATGGCCGGGAAGATCCACTGTAAACCTTGCGTGGGAAGGTTGGTAAATACTGTTGTAGATTTGTTTAGTTGGCCAGTATGTTAGTGCAGAGTTAGTTGGAGTCGTTAGATATATAATCATTACCCGGACATACTATTTCACTGCATGACTGTATATATTGATTTCTACTAATAGTATTCCTGAATTGACTAACCCGTGTTCCAGTTTGTATATTTTCTTCAATATAACTTACGTTTTCTATCTCCATATCTGTTTTTGTTATTTATTATTTTGTGTGGTTTCCCACCCGGAATCCACAACATTCCACATATTGAATTTTATTATGGATTAAGTTTATGTGCCATTACGCTTTCATCCCAATTCCAGATCATAGTTTCTCTTTTGAAAAGATTGATCTTGAATCATATTTGTTGATAAAGGATGTTGGTTTTTGTCACGGATATTCAAAAGCTGAACATGACTTGCATGATTAGGGGTGAGGCATTTCCTTTAACACCATAGACAATCCTTCCTACTCACCATCACATTAGTCTCCTTGACAGAAATACACTGCACCTTCTTGGCCTCACTCTCTCAGCTGACCTTAAGTAGAACGACTACACTGAATTAATACCTAATTGTACTGCAAGGAAGGTCTGGTCTCTGTGTAGGGTTTTTCTCTTCTGAATCCATCATGCACATATATAAATCTACCATCCGCCGATGAATTGAATACTGCTGTCATATCTGGTCGGGCGCCCCTGCTATTTATCTTAGAGCTCTCGACAAAATTCAAAGAAGAATCGACAATTTAGTCGATCCCAACCTGGCAGCTCGACTCCAGTCTCTTTCTCACCGACAAAATGTGGCTTCTCTCTGTCTCTTCTACAAATACTTTCGCCGACGAGCTTAACTTCTTGGTGTCCACCTGTACAAATTTACTCAGGCTACTATAGACTAGCAACATGGCCCCACCATTTTACAGTGAAAACAATTAAGTGTAACCACAATTTATACTGTATCAGCTTCTTTTCCTGCACTTCCCACCTCTGGAACTACGTTCTGTATTTTTATAGCTATCATCTCCATGAGTTTAAATGCAGCGTAAACTGTCATCTCTTATCACCTTGACCCCCATCTGTACCTTGTACTTCTCATTTTACACTTTACCCTCGCGTAGCTCTCTTTGCACTAGTGTACCCGACCTTCTCTTACCCATTCTCCGACACTTACTGTAACCTGTTTTCCTTCATCTTCACTCTCCTATTATGTAACTTCCTATGCACCAGTGGTAGTACTGCCTTGCTTGGGGTGAGATGATTATAATATCTTTTACTCACAGATCAGATCAAACAATGTATCACACCACAACAAAGACGAGAGTTCATTTTCTAAGGGTCAATTAGATGTGGCACAAGGCCAAAAGTATGGGACACTCAGTGAGGATCGAGCTCACTACCCAGTTCCAACTGTTCTAGTGAGACGCCACGACGAGGTGTCCAACAGCGGAGCCGAGAGAAACAAAGCAAAGAAATCTAATTCCATTGTTGTTATACACGAATAAAAACATGAGGCTAAATCTCTTGTATACATCATTTATGTGTATTCATCTCCGAAATGATATCGACGAGTGGCTGTGTAGATTTAGTGTTTTGCTACTCCGAACGAGGTGGGGGGGGGCTTTTCACTGGGTGGGGGATTGGCATTGTTTCTTCTCGGTGCGAGCACTTTAGCTGTAATCTGATTTTCCTTTGTGTGTGTGTCTTTATTGCAGGTAAGTCAACCACTCGCTGTAGCCACTGTCATTCGGAGAATATACAAATCTGTACCGTGCAGATTGGAGGTTAAGCCGTTGATTCACTTGGTTTTTCTGACGCTCTGCCGTGACAGTGAATTCAAGCCCTACTTTGTTATCATATTAAGTGTGTTCATTAAACTTGGGTAACCGCAGATCAACTTGTCTTAGAATAAAATATCCTTATTAATACTTACGGGAAGGTGTTATTGGATATCTGCAATCATAACCTAAACCAGTAAAGCAGCATTTCTTATCTACAAAATAGGAGAAAAAATCATTTGATTACAGTTGGCGTTTCCGTGTATGAAAATGTAAATTGAAAATTTCGAATTATAGATGAGATTAAAATAATAACCTGAATTTAAAAATATACCAAAATTGTATTTCTTTCCTTGTAACTATAAGTTAAATAGAAACTAGGCACTTTATATATGATTGACAGCGTGACTAGAAGATGAAGTATCCTGAATACTAAACGGAAACCTCTCTACTGTTTCCTAAATAGTCATGTCATTTTACAGATAATATAAAAAGGTATATGTGGAGAGTTAAGGTACCTTATAAGGATATGGCATTAAGAGTTATGATACATGAAGAAATAGTGCATTAAATATTGAGATATCTTAAGACAATATAGTATTAAGTTTTAAGATACCTTAAGACAATATGACATAAAGAGTTAAGATACTTGAAGCAGTATGGCATTAATAGTTAAGATACCTTAAGATGATATGACTTTAATACTTAAGATACCTTAAGACAACATGGCATTAACAGTTAAAATACCTTAAAACAATATGAAATTAAGTTAAGATATCTTCAAACAATATGGCATTAAGAGTTAAAATATCTTAAAACAATATGAAATTAAGTTAAGATATCTTCTAACAATATGGCATTAAGAGTTAAAATATCTTAAAACAATATGAAATTAAGTTAAGATATCTTCTAACAATATGGCATTAAGAGTTAAAATATCTTAAAATAATATGATAGTAAGAGTTAGAGTACCTTAAAACAATATGGCATTTACATTTAAGATATCTTAAAAATATTACATTAAAAGTTAAGCTACCTTAAGACAATATGACATTAAGAGTTAAGACACCTTATGACAATATAGAATTAAGAGTTAAGATACCTTAAGACAAAAGTGTTTTAAAATAGTTAAGATAGCTCAAGATAATATGAGATTCAGAGTTAAATACCTTAAAACAATATGGCGTTATGATTTACGATACCCGAAGCAGTATAGCATTAACAATTAAAACTCGGAAAAGCTTAGACAAACAATGACATTCTAGGAAGAACTTTATTTATTCATTGAGTATGCAACTAACTGCTGGCTTTAACTTGTGATCTAATGAAGTAAGTCCTGAAATACTTTTAGACCTTCCCCTGTGTTTTACATGTTTTCAGTATTGACGTTAATTTTTCCTCGCATTTCTTATTCAAATATCCATTTTTTGTTTTGATCTTTGAACAATCACAACTGCACGGAAAACGAACTGTGAAAGTATCACTTTTATGTCTGGCAGGTTTTTCAGTTCTCTTGCGAAGTGTAGTTATGATATTTGTCCGACTTTAAAATTTATGTTTAATTTTGCATATTCCATTGTTTGACCCGATCATTTGCACAGTTCTCGTTGTCAACGTCTGATGCTAAAACAAATTATTTAATCCTCTTCTTATCTGTTTAATATTATCAAGACCTTTATATTATAAAGACTTGTGTTGTTCTGGGAATTCATTAATGAAGATAGTTTTTCATCAAAGTGCTGGAGTAACCATATTAAATTATGAGAAACAGACATACCTCAAACAAACAAGACTTTTTATCATGTAAGTTCTAAGTTTAAAAATGTTGCCTATCCTTTTTTGTTTCTTCCTTACAACCATATCATTGTTTTTTATTAACATCATTGTTATTTTTTGTTAATTTTAAATGTGCTTTTGGATTTCATTGTTCAGTTTTCTGTTGACTGCTAAGCACTTACCTATAGTTAATGTCTGTATTTGATTTATTTTGACATATCCACTTCGTAGCTTTCACCCTATGCTGTCACTTTTGTTAACGACCATATCATTATTTTTTATCATTGATAATCTTTTGGTAATATTAAAATGCCCGACTTTTATCATACACCCGCATCTAATACTACCACAATCGTAATTGTTTGCTAATTATATTATCAATTTCATTTTGTTGCAATTTTGCAACTTATGTCCGAATTGAAAAACGTCTACAGTGTTATGAATATTAATTTCACTTACCTCCTTCACAATTTCCATCATGAATACAATTTAGAACAGGATCAATAGGAAAATATATACAGTTCTTGTTACAATCTACATTATTACTGTCACAAAGCAGTGTACATTCCTGATGTACGATCTGTTTTCTAGGACATTTGCCTGGTTTGACTGCAAAAGAAGGATAACAACATGACGATCTTATTTAAGAAAAAGAAAACTTAAGTAGAATAATACACTTTGTTAATTTTAATATTTTACCAAAGAAAACAATAAAAAATCTAAAGTCAGAATTTCTGACAACAGGATCATTGGAGCACTTTAAATAACAAAATAATAATTGTAAGGGCAATAATAGCCGTTTCCTTATAAGGGAACATTGAGCATTCACTAACTGAGAAGGAAGTGAGACTTCCGGTTGAAATTCATAAAAATCTTTCTATTAAAACAATTTTCAGGAAATTATTTTTCTCAAGTCCGTCAACTGATACCACTCTTTTCAGTACTAACCCTCTAGGGCCATTCGTATCATATTTGATACAGTATGAAAACAAGCCTTGAAAGAAATATTTTCCTGAAAATTTTTTTAAGAGAAATATTTTATAAATTTCAAATGAAAGCAGTACTGACTGCTCAGTCAATGAATACCAAATGTTTCCTTATAGGGAAATACCAAATGTTTCCTTATAGGGAAATACTGTATCAAATATGATACGAATGGCCCTAGAGGGTTAATAAGGATTTTCTTCCTAAGTTTTTGTTTGATGCACTATGGAACATCACCATCTTAACTAGGTTATTATTGTTTGTTTTTAGTTACATGTGCTATCAATTTTAGCCAGTTGATGAAAATACTTTAATGATGTCACTTCTTTTATTTGGTACAGTTTGTAATTCTGTAGCGTGTGTCTACAAGGAACGAAGTAGAGTGGTTCTGTCTAAGACCTTTACGATTCATTCTCTCGAAGCAATTTATATCATTGATCTGAGATAGCAACTGCATACCACTTAGAACTTTGATATTTATGAACGAGTTTTTTTTTTAATCATATCACCCCGAGCAAGGCGGTAACGCCACTGAAGCACAGGGGGCTACGTAAGAGTGAAAATATTGGAAAAGAGAAAGCCGGAAACCACATCCTAAACATGTAAGCTTCTTCCCCTGTTCAGTAGACGTGGGTGGAGTGTGAACCGGGCGATAGTTTAGTCTATCTACTCCAATTGAAAAAAAAATAAGAGTGAAAAGACTGGAAAAGAGAAAGCCGGAAACCACATCCTAAACAGGGAACAAGGGATGAGCCTCTTCACCTGTTCAATAGACGTGGGTGGAGTGTGAACCGGGCGATAGTTTAGTCTATCTACTCCAATTGAAAAAAAAATAAGAGTGAAAAGACTGGAAAAGAGAAAGCCGGAAACCACATCCTAAACAGGGAACAAGGGATGAGCCTCTTCACCTGTTCAATAGACGTGGGTGGAGTGTGAACCGGGCGATAGTTTAGTCTATCTACTCCAATTGAAAAAAAAATAAGAGTGAAAAGACTGGAAAAGAGAAAGCCGGAAACCACATCCTAAACAGGGAACAAGGGATGAGCCTCTTCACCTGTTCAATAGACGTGGGTGGAGTGTGAACCGGGCGATAGTTTAGTCTATCTACTCCAATTGAAAAAAAATAAGAGTGAAAAGACTGGAAAAGAGAAAGCCGGAAACCACATCCTAAACAGGGAACAAGGGATGAGCCTCTTCACCTGTTCAATAGACGTGGGTGGAGTGTGAACCGGGCGATAGTTTAGTCTATCTACTCCAATTGAAAAAAAAATAAAAGTGAAAGGACTGGAAAAGAGAAAGCCGGAAACCACATCCTAAACAGGGAACAAGGGATGAGCCTCTTCACCTGTTCAATAGACGTGGGTGGAGTGTGAACCGGGCGATAGTTTAGTCTATCTCCTCCAAGGTGCCCTGCATGACATCCATATGAATCTGACGCGGATATTTGATAAAATGACTTGAGTTCGCTGGTTGGATTCCTGTGTTACTTCTTGAAATATTAGATCAGATATGTTGACCTTCTTTTCAAGATCATCTTCATACTAACTATGAATACATATGTCATCGGCATACCCCAGCCCCCATCATCAATCTACTGATCTCGAGAGGGAAAGCAGGAACACTTTTTGTATTAGTATAATTAGTTGTTTTATAACATTTTATAGATTTCTATTAATAAATTTAGTAGATATCAACACGATTTTACGTACAAAAAATTTTTAACAACATTTTTCACGAAAAGAGTTAATTGTAATATTTTACCACATAATGTTTGAAAGGTTTACTTCATTTTGTTAGATCAAGGCATTCAGTGGAATATGAGATACGAAGACAGTGTCAATAAAACACACGAGGATGTCTCTATTGATGTAGTCACATGCTGCTGTGTGGTCGATATAACAGATATACAATTTTCTAAAGGAGAGATATGTACTCTGGTGGAAGAGTTTAATGACATATATGCCATCGTTGCACTCTTTACGAGAACGAAAATGAAACTAGATTGTGAAATGACTTTCATAAAAATGTTAAATGCCTTTTTTATATAATATTTATTCGTACTTTTACCATAATGTATACCTGTGTATATATGAGCGTTTTGAGAAACACGTTTTTTGTTCCATACTTACTTCTGGGGTTCATCTCTGATTCCAAGTTCCTCCATGAAACTGAGAAACTTGTCAGTGAGTTTGAGAAGAAAGTAAGCTGTTTTCAAAAGTTCAGCCTCATTATCAAATGATGCTTTATTATCCACTATATATTCTTAGCTTGCTTCATTTCATCATCAGTAGGTTTGTTATCGTTTATGTCCTGAGACAGACTTTGTAATGATTAGATTTTTTTTTTTTTAACCATTTCACCCCGAGCAAAGCAGAAACGCCACTGATGTGCAGGGGGTTACATAAATGTAAAAAGATTAATTAGAAAAGAGTGAGGAGTACAAACTAGTTAGAAAGGAACAATAGAAAGCTGAGAAAGCAGGTGCAATGACAGATACATAGGCGGAGAGAAAGTGAAGATTATACAGGGGAGAGAGCTAGAGTCCAGTGGTTAGTAGATGAGTATTAACTTTGCATTTAAATTTCTGGAGGTCGTAGCCGTCAGGAAAGCAAGAATACGGGAGTGAGTTCCACAGGCGGGAAGTGCGAGAGAGGAAGCTGCAGGAGTAGAATTGTTGTCTGCATTTGGCTAACCTGACTGTGAATGGGTGGGACCCAGTTGCCAGTCTGGTTGCACGGGTAAACACCTGTTGAGGAGGCATCAGTGACTTAAGCTCATCCGAGCAGAAGCCATGAAAGTATTTATAGAAGAGACAGAGGGAGGCCATATTTCGACGATGGGAAAGTGGCTGCAGTCGAGTCGCCAGATCAGTACCTATCACATTACAGACTCTCCTTTGGAGCTTGTCAAGAACACTGAGGAGAACGGCAGGGGCATCTGACCATAAATGGCAGCAGTACTCCATGCACGGACGGATGGTTGACTTGTATATATGCAGGATGGATTCAGGTGGAAAAAACATCCTGGATCGACATAGTGACCCAATCTTCTTACCAGTAGATTTTTCTATGGATAGTGGTTCCATCTGAGGTCTGAGGACAGCGTAAGTCCGAGGAGGCGTAGTGTATTACTCTCCGGGAGAATCATCTGGTCCATGCTTATGGGAGGCAGAAGAGGTTGCCTGTAATGGTTGACAGACAACAGCTTGGTCTTAGAGGAATTGAAGTTGACAAGCCACTTCTTGCCCCAGTTCACCACAGAGTGTAGATCCCGCTCAAGGTCAGCAGCGAGGTTATGTCTGTCCACCACGACAGGTTTCTTACTGGAGCGGGAGTATATTGTAGTGTCATCTGCGTAGATGCCTACTTGGGACTTGATCTCATCTGGGAGGTCGTTGATGAAAATAAGGAAGAGCGTCGGGCCCAGGATATGTACAGGCATCAGTTCTATTTCCGTGGGCATTTTAGTTTTAGTATGAAACGTGACTCGAAGTGTGTTTTGAGACTAGTATTTTTCTTCTATGTCGGTTTCGTTATATAATTTTATTGCGAATTTTTGCTTTCCTTCATACTTGAACAGAGCGGCTATCACGACATTTACGCCCAAAATAACACTTTTAACTCGCTACAGGGAGTCCGGACAATTACAGGATATTTCGTCCTCTTCTGTTTCTTCCACTTCTTCCGCTTCTTGTTCGAAACGTCGGTCACACTAGCAGACTAGTTGATAATGTCAGCCCATACTCTCCTCGTCGAATCTTCTAGTACTGTTTACCGGCCAAATCGGAATTAGTTTGGGTCCTGTTATTGTTTTTAGACTTAGAATCATAAAGGGAAAGCCTGTCTTTCTTCTCTCCGAAGAACCAACAGACGCTAGTTTAAAACTAAGCAATGAATTTATTGCTAAATTATAATTCCTTACATGCTTGAATAGTGTAAATGCAATAATCAGTGAAGGTCAATGTTGGAGAGACGTGAACGAACAGCGGGGTAGTTTTTTCTTTTTGTTTTCTTTTTTTGTGTTGTTTTTCGAGGCTAGCAACTGCTATTTCTTCCCCCCACCTCTGTCTCTGTCTCTCTGTCTCTGTCTCTCTCTCTCTCTCTGTCTCTCTGTCTCTCTCTCTCTCTCTCTCTCTCTTACTCTCTTTCTCTCACTCATATTTTTTGTTTCTGTGGCGTTGGTTTTCGAGGTTGGCAACTGCTATTTCTCTCTCTCTCTCTTTCTCTCTCTCTCTTTCTCTCTCTCTCTCTCTCTCTAACTTGTCTCTCCTCAACTGCCTAACGACGACGTTCAACCTTCCATTTTTCTACTGTATTTATGAAAATTATCTCTGCTCCAAGAACAAAGAATGGCCCCGTTTACACGCTACACGTCCAGACTAAAGTGATCATTAGTCCCTTATTTATTTTTGGCGCCTTCACTCTTCTGAACTGCCTTAGTCAAAACATCGCTACCAACAACAACATTTTCTTAGGCAGCTGGGTAAACTTGAGCGTTTTAGTAATACAGTATAACCCGGATATAAGAGACCCGAATATAAGAGAAATCCGATATAAGAGATAATTTCTCTGGTCCCAAATTAGAGCCTGTGATAATGTATATTAAACAGACCAAACCCGGATATAAGATAAATCCGATATAAGAGAACATTTATCCGGTTCCAAAAACTCTCTTATATCAGGGTTACACTGTACATAATACTATTTTTTTTGTAAATTAAATTGCAATTTCTTCTCATCCATTATTTTCGTTCTTTCAAATTTACTCCTTTATATTTCTTATTTCAATTTTAACCGTTCTCATTTCTACTTTCACTGACTTATACAAAATCCACAATATAATAGAAACATGCAAAATCAATAAAAAAGACAAATGGATTCGCCTTCTCATATATTGTTTCGCTTCAATAATTTGGTTTACAATTATCCGGAGATATTGGTTTCCGTAGACAATGAATTACATTTTTTTATATTTCCTTTCTCACTTGTTATATCAAACATTTTTCTTTAGATATTTCCTGTGAAGCTTCCTAACTCTTACCATATCCCAAGATTATATATAATGTACATGCAATATGGTAAGAATTAAGAAGCCTCACAGAAAATATCTATCCCCTTACAATCAAATTTCTTCTATCCATCATGACCTGACTTTCTATTGGTTCACTGAGACAAACCCTCTGAAAATCCTCCCTTCTTAATAGTCTTGATTTGGTAAAAATTGTGTTGTTTTTAAGCTTCTCTATATAATGATTTCCAACAGATCTTGTGTTGCAGTAACTATGTTTTTATTATAAACTTATAATAAAAATAGGTACCGCCATTCATTTTCGATAACTAACCTTTTAATTGATTTTTTTAAATAAATAGTTTTCTTAAATTTTTATTTTAGTTTTAAATGAAAACTAAATGGTTAAATTTATTATTTCTAGTAAGCAAAATACTCGGAATATAAAATTTTAAGATGTTTTTTTAAATTTTTTGATTTTTTGGCCATTGTTGAGCAACCAACAGATTTGTAAACAAAACTCAATTTTTGGTTTTAAAATTCTTGTGAAAATAAAATATACATCATTATTTTTTGGAAAATTAGCAAATGAAGTAAAATTAATCTGATTTATACAAGTATTATTTATAGCATTAAATTTAAAATAAAACTATTTTTAAACACAGAGTTAACCTTTTTACCGTAATTGAAATATGTGGACGGAAGCGAGATAAGATACGTGTATGGCAAGCACAAGTGACATAATTGTACAATTTTTTCCAGTAACGGGAAGAAAACTGGAAACACATGACATTTTAATGTACACATAGAAATTACCATATAAAATTAAAAATTCTAAAAATTTTAAAAAATTTAAAATTATTTTAAAAATAGGATGGCTAAATGATTTGTATTTTCAAAATATTTCTGAAACTTTATAAATTATCATTAAAAAAAAACAAAAAATGAAAACAATTATTTTAAAATTTCAATAACAATTGAAAAAAATGTTTTCTTCAGATTATGACATTTATATTATTAATTTAAGCAATTAAAATCTTATCTAGTTAATTAAGTCATAGTTTTATTGCATTTTTTTATTTTACTATTAAGAGCAGATTTTCGGTAAAAGGAGATAAATGGTTTTAAAAAATAAAACAAGATTTACATTTCCCAATGAGTCCTGGGTTTAACTAATAAAACAATTTTTGCCTACAGAATTTAATTTTTTGAAATTTTATGAATTTAGATGGAGGGGTTGCTTACAGATGTATAAATGCTTTTACCAATATTTTTATTTTAAATAATGATTTTAAAAATAATTTCAGTTATTTTTTCATGAGTCCTGAAAATTTCTTTAAAATTCGACAATTATTTAATTTTTGCAAGAATTTCTAATTAATGTGTTTGTCACTGAAAAAAAGTTAGTTATGTAATATTACGTTTACTATAGTAAACTCTCATAACGATTTGGCTCCTCGCTAACGAAAATAAAAAGATTTTTACCAAAATTTCGAACGTGTTAAAAAGTGTTAAAAATTTTAACTATGATCTTTCCCTTTAATAATAACAAACATTTTGACGGAAAAAGTTCGTTTTTATTAAATTTGGGATCTTTTTTCTTCATGCGATGCTGTTTTTAGCGATTTAGTGGAGGTACCTAAATAAAAATATTACCATATATAATGCTCTACTAAATATCGAGCACTCTTAATAAAGTAAATCACTACAGTGGACTGCCAACCCAATAGTTTGAACTAATTCTAATATATATATATAGTCTTCCGCAGACAGATCTGTTTCGCTGTATCACAGCTCATCAGTACGTTTAGACTCCGATTGCTTTTAACCCAGGATTGAAACCCGACCGAATTGGCGTCAGTCGGCGATTCTACCTCTGAGCTATGGTCATTCGGTAGAAGAAAGCAGATTTTTAGCATGTATATTGTCATTATACACGCCCAATTGCCAGAGTGCTCTAATTCATTAGTGAATGAGCGATGCGGTCATTCGAGAGTAGCTACTGTTTTTCAAAGTCTACTTTTCTTCCAGAGTGCTCAATCAGGGTGTGAGAGCGTAAGTGTTTAGATATATATATATATATATATATATATATATTTGTTAATGAGCCCTGAAAATTTCTTTAAAATTTGACAATTATTTAATTTTTGCAAGAATTTCTAATTAATATGTTTGTCACTGAAAAAAGTTAGTTATGTAATATATATATATATAAAGAGAAAGAGAAAAAATATTTAAGATTATGAATATCGTTTTTTGTTTTCAGCTAATTTCAGAGGTAAAGTTGAGGACGGGTTTTTTCGAATGATCTTTAAGATAACCATTTTCTTTTCATCTTAGTTCAAATTTGAGGACATTTTTTCTAATGTAATTTTAAGATAATTTCGTTTTTGTTTTCAGCTGAGTTCATAGGTAAAGTTGAGAACGGATATTTTAAATGCGATTTTAAAAAATCAATTTTATTTTTTTTCAACTGAGTTCATAAGTAAAGTCGAGAACTGATTTTTTCAAGTTTAATTTTAAGGTAATCAATTTTTATTTTTCAAGTTAGTTCATAGTTAAAGCTGAGGACGGATTTTTTTCAAATGTAATTTTAAGGTAATCAATTTTTATTTTCCAACTTAGTTCATAGGTAAAATTGAGGGCGGATTTTCTATGTAATTTTAAGATAATCAATTTCGTTTTTGTTTTCATCTAAGTTCAGATAAGGACGGATTTCATCTAAGGTAGAGGTGAGGACGGATTTTTTCGAATATAATTTTAAGATTATCAATCTATCAATGTATATACATAAAGGCTGTATCTAAATAAAGGCTGTGCCAAAATAAAGGCTGTATCAAAATACTTTTACAAAATTTTGGGTCGGGTTCTTTGCACCAAAAAAGTTCATAAAACATATGTCCGCAAACGTGTGTCGTAACTAAGAAGTTTTTTAAATTAGTAACTCAAAAACGAAGGATTTGCAGACCTACGTTTACATGGACTTTTGTTTTTCTTTTATTGTGAGGAACCAACCCCCAAAGTTTATGAAAGTATATTTGATAGACCCTGTACATATGCGCGCGTGTGTGTGTGTGTGTGGTAAGAAAAGTTCATCTCAGAAAATTTACAACTTCTTAACTTCTTAATAATTATTGAAAGAACGCTGAATATATGAACTTAAGCAATGAATCAAATATTACAAAAACGAAAATTGCTGGATAAAATATAATTACCAGGGGCAACGGTGGGCAATATCCGTGAATCACTTCCTGGAACTGCAAAACAGAATAGAAAGAGTAGCGTTAAATCAAAGACAGATGAGAAGAGGCAAAAGGCTTCTTTTCAAGGAGCAAAATCAAAAAAAGGTAAATGTTAACTTATTTATAAATTGAACTTTGTCTGTATGTGTATGTAAGTGTCTGTGTGTGTCTGTGTGTGTGTCTGTGTCCGTTACTTATAGACTCCGAAACGGCTGAACCGATTTTCTTCAAAATTTACACAGTTGTACTATAAGCGTCTGCGAGTGTTCTTAACTAGGTTTTGTGTCGAGGTACCCCCGATATCGAAAACCGATAATCGAAAAAATCGGGTTATAGAAGGAGTGGTCCGATGTTAATCAAATTTGATACACTCATAGACAAATACATAAGAAACGATATTCAGAAGTTTCAAGGTTGCAGTTCTTACAATAGTGCAGAAAATCGATAATATATATATGTAAAAGGCAAGATGTGTGTGTGTGTGTGTGTGTGTGTGTGTGTGTGTGTGTGTGTGTGTGTGTGTGTGTGTGTGTTTCTCTGTCTCTATGTCCTTTATACAAATCCACAATTTTTATCCGATTCTCACCAAACTTCACACAAATATTCTTTAGGCTGAGTCTGAGCTCCAGGACGATGGATTAGTTTTAAAGCTTTCATTGCACCCGAGTAACGCCGGGCTATACTGCTAGTATCAATAAAAGCAAAGATATAGACAAAATATGCACACACACACACGTACACGTACACGCGCACAAACACACACGCGAGTTTTCACACACTTACCCAGATGTCTTTTCATCTGTGCATGTCTGCTATCAAAAGAAACACATTTATACATATAAAGATAACAAACACCTATCTATATATACTCATATAGGCATGTATACACGTTCATACGCACACACATACAGAGTACGATCGGTAAACTGTCACCATGTGTATATGTGTGTAATATAAGTTCTTTGGTTAATAAATTGAACACTGTTTGGTTCGGCTATAAAACTGAACACTCTCAGTCACTGGGGTTTGTTTACATCTTGTGAATAACCTGTTGTGAAGGCTGTCTACCTCTGCCGTTACGCCAATAGTAATGTGGTAGGATATTCACCTGATGACGAATCAGTCGGATTTCGATCCCAGCTTGAAGCAAAAACGGATTAATAGCGAATCAGGCTTGTCTGCAGATGATTATATATATATATATATATATATATATATATATGTGTGTGTGTGTGTGTGTGTGTGTGTGTGTGTGTGTGTGTGTGTGTGGACACACAGATAGATAGAACGATGGGTAAATTCTTGCTATTCTTTTTTAAATTTCGCGCAAGCACGTTGTTTGCTTTATGTTGACTGCCCAGTCAACATAAAGTTGGGCATCAGTTGGGCACCGTCTGTAAGAAAAAAAAAAGAAGCACCATGATGCAATTCCCCACCCCCGTCAGAAATTTGGAAACGGCATACTGTACTTCTTGGTATTCGTGCTGGAATCCCCATTTCAGAATGCTAGTGCCGATGATTCAGAAAGAGTTAAATGAGTGTAATGGTGATTATGAAGATACGGTAGCACGAAAAACTCACTCTGACTGTTCTGATAAGAAAAAAAACTCGCGAATTTGTTGGTGAGTGCCTCAGATACAACACGGAGGTCTGCATCAAGTATCTTCAGGAGGTAGTGCTGCCCTAAGTGAAGAGGGTGACTGCTGTAAGACACAATATCTGGTAACATGACTCTGCACCATGCCACACAAACAGGAGAAGCCAGTCAGGGTAGCCAGATAATTTCTTTGATCGCATCACCCCTTAATATCTGGTCGCCTAACTCTCCAGAGTGCATCCCCTTTGATTGTTACATATGGAGAGCAGTTGTTCGGGAGATCAACAACACTCTTTGTAATACCAAAGATGAACTGAAAGCAAGGATTATGAAAGCATTCACCAGCTTAAAAATAGTTTTGTGTTATGTTGGTTGATATACAGGCTATCCATAAAGTTCGAGTGAACTTTTAAAAAATTATAACTTCATTTGTATTTGCGATAAAACTAATTTGTTAAAAAGATTAGAAAGAAGTAAATCTATATTTTTGAAGATTTGTTTGAAATTCTATTTAAATTTCCACATGTCTTATTAGCAATACAAATTTTACAGTTCACGGAAAACATTTGCAGTTCACGGAAAAAATACGATTTCGCAGTTCACGGAAAACATTTGCCAACTGATTTACAGTAATGCCTGAAATCACATTAGTTATTTTAGCTTTCAATTCTTTTAATGAACTAGGTTTGATTGCATACACAATTATTTTTACACGTCTCCATAAAAAATCTAATGGAGTCAAATCTGGCGAAGGTGGACGCCAATAAAATAGTCCACCCCTTCCGATCCATCTGTTTGGAAAATCCTGATTTAGAAACTGTCTAATACGCAAGGCAATGTGTCAAGGAGCTCCATCTTGTTAAAACACTGTATTATCTTTCAAGTTAACAGACTATTTCTATCACAAATACAAATAAAATTATAATTTTTTAAAATGCACACAGATTTTATGGACACCCTGTACCTGTTAAAATGAGATGTTAGTGTTATACATTTGCTTACCTAGTGATAACGTAGTAAACAGAAGAAAAACGACTGGAATATTCATTTTCTCTGAAACTGTATATGGCAACTTTCAACCAATTCGTTGACGGGAATGCGACAAATGTCTTTTAGTTTTCTGATGTTCCCAATTTTATTTATTTCTAAAACCGGATGTAAGAGCAAAAAGTAATCTCTTCAGAAGATATTTACACCAATAAAACCACGTAAAGAGGCACGCAATTCACTCGTGAAATTTCGTCACCAACACAGAATAGCAAATGAATTGGTGTGGATTGAAGAAATAAGATGTAATCCGATTTTATTCATAATCCTCTTAAGAATTAATCTATATTTTCATCAGCAGCAAAATATGAAATTCGCTTTTATATATAAATAGTGTATCTGTCATTTCTTGGGTGATTTCCAAAGAATAAACTTATTTGACATATAAATCTTAAAAGCCTTCTTGTCACTTGATAACGACTCCTACAGCAGGAATCGAACCCAGAATGTTAAAAAAAATTGGACATAGAATAGATTGCAATCGAGATAGTTTCACTCAATACCAAAATTGCTACAAATCGAAAACATTAACCTAAAAATGAAATGATGTTCTCAAATAGACTAGTCACATAAAAACTTCCATATGAAAGCCATGCATTGCTCTAAACCTGTTCAAAAATATCTAAACAGTCATCTGAGTGAATCCATTTTTCCAATTCAAACATTAAAAATGGATTTGTATATCTGTAACTGTAGCGTATAGCGAGAACTATGAATTTTAATTTAATTTAAATAATTTGAATTATCCAGGAAGTTAGATGAGGCAAAAAGTACAAAACTTTAAGTAAACTTTATTTACTAATAGGTTCATTTAATTATAATCATTATTGTTATTGTATATATGAGAAAAACCTTCCAGGAGGAGAAAGTCACTTTGACACCAAAGGAGCTAGCAAATTAATATTGAAAAAGATACGCAACCGTCAATTTTAGACAATTCGTAGAATCCAGTGTTGCCATAAACCTTTGGTTTATATATATATATATATATATATATATATATATATATATATATATACGCTCTCACACCATGATTGAGCACTCTGGAAGAATGGTTGACTTTGAAAAACAGTAGCTACTCTGGCATGTACGCATCGCTCATTCCGTAATGAATTAGAGCACTCTGGCAATTGGGCGTGTATAATGATAATGTATACGCTAAAAAGTCTGCCTTCTTCTACCGAGCGCCCATGACCCAAAGGTATAATCGCCGACTGACGCCAATTCGACCGGGTTTCAATCCTGGGTTAAAGCAATCGGAGTCTAACCGTACTGATGAGCGAAACAGATCTGTCTGTGGATGACTATATATATATATATATATATATATATTATAGAATATCATGTACTGGGAGCAGTGCGGGGTCTTCTGTCGGCGGCAGCCGAGGGCGTTAGTTATCTCGGTTTCGTCGATTGCGTTGCCGTCGTCACTTAAAAAGGCCTTGTGTCGCCGTCGCGATGTACATCAGGGGTATGCGTAGAGGTTCAGTGGGTATCGTCACAGAATGAGAAATCAGAGAGCCGGGTTCGAATTCCAATTGAATTCCTTGCATTTATTTACTCTTTGGAAAGATATGAATCCATCTCTTCTCCCTCCATATATGGGTCAAACAGCAGGACAGATTAGGTTCTATTGTGACACTTAGCCCGGCTATCTCGGTCCTAATCCCACTGTCCAGAAGCCAATGATAATGACCGGAACCTGAGTCATGCTTGTTAATGTCGAACACGGTACCAATTATGATGATGGACTCGTCACTGCAGCTGGTCCTCAAGACAACTATTACATCGGCGAACTTTCCTTCCCACATTGTGTATTTTGATCTCAGGAAAGACACGTTGAAAACTCGGTAGCCGTTTCTCTACCACCTTAAACCAGACCGGACGCCGTGTGAACTTGTGTTGATAAAATAAATCACGGCACCAAAAAGAAAATAAATAAATAAATGAATGAATGAATGAATAAGTTTGAAGACGCCTGAAAAAATTGCGAAAGAGTCTTTATATATATATAAAATAAAATAATAAAAAAATAATTATCAACAGAAGCAGAAAATACAATCGTCAAATTCAATTTTCACAACGTAGCGAAAGATTCTTTTAGAATAATCAAAGCTTTCAATTTCCCCAATTACTTTTAAAACAAAAAGTTCTTTCAGGGCTCTTTATCGAAGCTTTACGGAAATAACCGAAGTGGAGCAGAAGGCTGGAGGGGTGGCGACAGCGGTAGTAAGTTAGTTTGGTCTCTTTCGTTTGGAAACTTAACTGGGCTATTTCTGTTTCTATACATCTTCAGCTAGCACTCTATAGGAGGCACATTATTCGACTTTAACTTTCAAGTTGATCGGCGGTAGGCTTTTCTACGTTTTTTTACATCTTCAGCCCGGAGCTTTATGGAAGGTGACCAGTCGTCTTGGTCATGACTTCCGGTTGGAAACGCTTTTCCCGGAGTCGTTAAAATCTCGACTGCAACTTAACGAACTGCAAAAACAAACTGATTTTGCTACTCGTGGCCCCGATTTTTATACTTGTCCCAAATTCTCTTGGAGGATGCATAGAGACCCAAGATATCTTATGCAAATCCAATCTTTGACCAATGAGATTACCTCCACCTGCACATCTCGAAGTGGGAGGTTTGGTTCAAGCAATAGGGCAACAATACCTTCTTCTGACGTAATTTCTCTTTATCTTCTTGATTCAACTGATTACGTCAGCAAATTCAGCCTCTAGCTTGGAAACTTTAATGTCAGGGAGATTTATAATTCGTATTTATTCCCATAGTTAAAATTTTAACCTCCTTAACCCCATCAAAAGTTTCTGACAATTTGTTTTGACTCGCTATTTTCCACTTTTACCGGCCGAAAAGAAAACCAAAGCTTCTGATCGACTTTTGAATAAACAATGCAAGAATATATTTTTCTTTTCTTCTCTCTTCAATTTTCATCTAGTTTTTCTGTTTTTCGGTTCTTACAAGCAGACAAGTATTAAATATTTCTAATCAGAGCTTATATTGCGAATTACAATAGACTGCAAAATCAACAATACCACTAATAATAATTTCTTTCGCTCCGTCATATTAAACTAAGAATTACATTTTTTTCATATGCCAAAATAGGGTTACGTTATAGTCTTCGTTGGCAATCAGTCTACTGCAGACAGTAATGGTAACCTGCTGCGGGAAAATATTCTGTCCAGTCAGTCATGTCTCTTTCGTGTATGGCACTGACTGATCATGTACAGAAAGAAAAAGAATGTTTCAAGACATTTCTTTTCACAGAGAATTGACGTCGACATAAACAAAATCGATTCGAAATAAAATAAGCTGATCAAGAAAATCAATAAAAGTATGTCAAGTTCCAAATCACCATATTTCGCCAATCTTTTAGACACTTGCCCGGTTAAACCAATCTCCTTTGTTTGCGTGCTTTATTATTTGCTCTGGGTGTGTATCTACTGTAAAGGAATTTAAGCACATAAAAAAGCCCGTTGGCTGATTGTCAAATGTTAAATGAGATCACATAAGCTTTTTTTCTCTTTTGGTACAATATTTCAAATGAATAATCCATCATGGTAAAAATACAAACTATCTGCGGGATTGTTTTTGATTGATAATGAGTAATTACTAAACTGAGTATGGCACAAGACCATTGTATTGAAGCACACAGATTTACTGATTTAATAGTTAGATTATTTCTTAATAAGTATCTAGATAACAATAGATTTTCCATTGGTTTCATTTTTCTTATGATATATTTTAATGGCAAATGATCTCGTCTTAGTAATATGACTCCATTTTGTTTGCTGCTGTTATTGAAAGTACTTAAGTGGTATATTTTTTGTTTGGGATTATTTAACGCTATTTTACTACCAGTTATTTACTGGTAGTAAAACTCTTCTCTTGTTACTGCTAACAGATTTTAATTTTTATGCAAACGGGTGGAAGTAGATCGCCTATCACCCGATTTACATTCCTCTCAGGTCTTTCTAACAGGAGTAGAGTTTTCCTGTTTAGATCTGAGCTTCTAGATTATTCCAATTTTTCCAAATTTAAAAGATATTTCTCGATTGGAGTAGATAGACTAAACTATCACCCGGTTCACACTCCATCCACGTCTATTAAACAGGTGAAGAGGCTCATCCCTTGTTTCCTGTTTAGGATGCGGTTTCGGTTTTCTCTTTTCCAATCTTTTCACTCTTTTCTTTCTTTATTTATTTTTTTTTCAATTGGAGTAGATAGACTAAACAATCGCCCAGTTCACACTCCACCCACGTCTATTGAACAGGTGAAGAGGCTCATCCCTTGTTTCCTGTTTAGGATGCGGTTTCCGGCTTTCTCTTTTCCAATCTTTTTATTCTTACGTAGCCCCCTGCACATCAGTGGTGTTATCGCCTTGCTTGGGGTGATATGATTAAAAAAAAAAAAAATTCCTGCATGCCTTTGTATTTTAGTGGCATCGCTTTGCTTGGGGTGAATTGATTTAAAAATGCTATAAATTTGGATGCCATGTGTATGCACTTATTGGTTAAATACTTTCAGCATCCTAGCTTTAAGTGTTAATTGTAAAAAGTTTAAAAGTTTTGAAACTTACTGTTAAATCCCAATGAAATACAAAAAAAAAACTAGATTTTAAAATCAACACATCTTTTTGCTTTAATAACACAATAGTTGCGGAAATGACGGACTCTTCCACATTCTACAAATGACATTTCGTTAAGTGTAACATATCAATCCAAAAGGCATGGGTTTAAATTTCAAATCGTCTTAGGAAATTATGCTAATACAATAAGGCAACCTTTCTAACTCTTACAATTCATTTTAACAGATATATTAAAATAATATTTATTTAAGGAGGAGCAGCCTTCATAAGACAAGGAAAACTTTGAATTCCATATCAACCTATATATATATATATATATATATATATATATATATATATATATATACAATTCCATCCTGTCATGCTTACACAGAGAGCGAGAGAGAGAGAGAATAGCAAGACAGCATTGGCTCAGTTCATTAGAGATACAATAACGAGGCAGCGTCGGCTTATGCCATTCTCTTCACTACTAGTTATTAAACTTTACTACCAGTTATGAAAGCTCTTGCCGCGTGTTTGTTCTTTAACAGTGCTTTATTACTGTATTTTTTGCAATAATTGTCACCAATACACACACACACACACATACATACATACATACATATATATATATATATATATATATATATACGGGGAATCCTAACATATCTAATTTATTTGTTTGAAAATTAGATAAGTAGATATTCTGTTTGTAATAAAGCAGTATTTTTATATATCTATTTCTATCGGCCTGGTTATTTACGATAAATTTTGATTGAAAATTTTTTTTCACTCAGCAGGATTCGGACTTGCGACTCCTAACAAAATAGGGGAGACCATATAACACAATTTTCGAATCTACGTAAATAACTATCTCTAATCTGGAAGTGTATCGTAACGTCAATAAATGTAAACATGCAATGTTACGAAAAGTCCCAAAGATTAACGAAATGGTTTAAACAACCAACATATTTAATTTATTTGTTTGAACATTATATTTAATCGATTTAAATGTATTGAACATTATATTTAATCAATTTAAATGTATCCATTGAAAATAATGTAAAAACAAATCACAGACTGACGCCAATTTGGTCGGGTTTCAATCCTGGGTTAAAAGCAATCGGATGTCTAACCGTACTGATGAGCGAAACAGATCTGTCTGTGGATGATTATATATATATATTTACAAGCGGTTTTCATAACATTTGGTTGAAAATAGAAAAAAAAAATTAAATCAAAATATCAAAGGCACCTCACTATAAAAGAGACACTATATATAAAACAATTTTATCCTACCATCAACTTTACATTGTTTTAAGTGGAAATGGAGTTTTTAAAGTTGTTTTAATAGATAGACGCACACACGATGTCCAGCCACGCGCATCACGTGATAGCTTAAAAGAACTCTTCTTTTCAAAAAACATTAAAACACAAAAAGTTACATTACAGTCAAACACGAAGACATAAAAACACCGAACAATAACATCATTGAAAATGGCATGTGAAGCTGCTGAAAGCGCTTGGAAAGTTGAAAATTATCGAACATTTTTACATTTCTTATCGTCAGCAAAAAGGAAACATTTATATATAATACTTGTTAAATTAAGTCAAAAATTAATAAAATTCTCCTTGTCGGTCGTTTATAATGAAACATATTTAAATTAAGGATTACTGCCCAAATATACATTAATATATATATATATATATATATATATATATATATATATATATATATGTATATATATATATAATCTAGAAAAATGTTAGATATTCTACAATTTCATAGGTAATACGTATTTCGAAGCAAAAACCTGCTGCTCGTCAGACCTAAATGATACAAGAGTTAATATTCAAAACCATCCAGAAAAGTATTATATACAGACACACATGTGTCCATATCGAGAATAGATATTTGTAACGGTAATCTACAAAAAACATGTCCTCGCCCATTCCAAAAAAATAAAAGAAAGAAAGAAAAATATAGAAAAATCCTAAACGAAAAAAAAAAGAGAAAGAAAAAGAAAAGGAAAGGAGAACGAACAGTAAAAGGAGAAAGGAAGTTAAAGTTAACATCTTAGATCGACACACGCGTCTATTGCAATTCATCTGCTTTCTTAGAAAAACATGACACGGAAATTTAACATTAAATTTAGTTTTTAAGATAATGGGGTGTATCTACGCTATAAAAATAAATTGTAAATCATACATTTCATACAAATTAAAATATAACTACAAAGTACTATATTTTAAATATAGTTATAATAATTAAAAAAATAAATTTAAAATTATATACGAAAATGATAAAAATCTTTTAAAAATGATCTTAAATAAAAGTAATAAAAATAAAATAATATTAATAAAATAATAATAATAAATATAAAATATATATAAAAAATGTTAAACAATAATAACACTAATAATAATACTATTATTTTTAATAATAATAATAATAATAATAATAATAATAATAATAATAATAATAATAATAATAAAGCAGTAAAGAAGCTAACACACTTTAAAAATAAATATATCATATAACCCTGAAAAAAGAAGAAACAATTAAATTAAAATATATATACATACATATACAAATATATTTAACACTGACTTCTTTGAGTTCGTCTGTATCGGAATTTACCTGACTTAAATGCCAAATATTCTACGTTATATATATATATATAACATTTTTTCCTGTCACGCTTAGGGGTCTGGATTTTGTTTTTTGTTTTTTCTGATGTCTTAATTTACGATACACAATAGTAGGTACATCAATAAATATGCTGCCGTCATCTTAGAAGTGTATCGATATAAATATTCTGCCATCATTTTTCAAGAACGAGCCCACTCGTGTGTATATATATATTGTTTTGGATAGTGGCTGTTATGGAATTAGTTGGAATTATTGTTTTATCTACTTTATAGTAATGATATTATAGTTTTTTGAAAATGTTTACTATGAATATTTCTTCACTGGGTAAGTACTAGAGGATGCAGATTCTTAGTGCTCTTAAAAAGACTCCTGTACTTTATCCCTATTGGATCATATTACAGTAGTAGGAATAAAACTTGACCTGTTTATTCTTGTTGGTAGCTTTTCTGTAAACCTCAAAGTGATGTTCGTTATTATTTCTTTATCTAGTATGAGTAAAATATTGTTAGGCAAATTAGAAGATAAATTTTATTGTAGTTCGACGTTATTTATTTGTTTTCCAGATCGGTTAAAATTATGTATTGGGGATATATTAGTAGGTAATCATCTTTTTATCTGAAAGAAGAAAAATGATGTGATAAAATACTTTTAAAGAGAACACTTTCCGGACATTTTAATAATAGATTGTCCAAAATATCTCTCAGTGATAACCCCTATCTGTAATCCAAATTTTCATGAATAAAAATTGTTATCGATTGAAGAAAAAACATTAATTTGCACAATTTTATGATTTTTATATGTTGGAATATGTAATTTGGTTTTTGTTTTTGTATGTTTTTAGTAAATTTAGATATTTCTTTACAGAAACATTTGTGTATAAAGATTTTATATTTAAACTAGTTTGTTTTCAATTTCTATTTTTTTCATTAGAGTTTTTTATGTTTTTTATATTGTACCAACAATTGGGGTTAAACTTTTGGTTAGTGTACCGTCTAGTGTACGTGCGGCAATCTTTAATATAAACATGTTTCGTTATATAGGATGGGTATAATAAAAATATCAAATTTAGGCGTTTTTCGTAATCCGTAAAGTGTAGTTTTTCTAGGGTGGTTGTCGATGATTTTTAGCCCAGAATTGTCTTAATTATTTCGTAATTACTTCGTAATTTTTGTGTTCCTTTCATGACCTTGTGTTCATTTTTTTTTTTGTAGATATTGTAGTCAACGAGTGGGTGTGTCATTTTTGTAGGTTTTGTAGTCATTGCTATTCAAGGGTATTTTCGACTTTTACTAAGTTAAAACTTTGTAAGCCTCAGTCACTTTTTTTTTTAATTGGAGTAGATAGTTTCTACTATCGCCCGGTCTCACACTCCACCCCCTTCTTTTGAATGAGTTTAGAGGTGATCACCTTGTTTCTTGTTTAGGAAGGGGTTCCCGGTTCATCCCCTTTCTCTGGTCTTGGTGTTAGTTCAGCTGGAAGCTCTTTGCAGTTACGGAGTATGGTGGCAACGTCTTTACATTCTGAGGGTACCGGGTTGGCAGTTTCCTGGTTGCTGCTTCCGACTGGTAGTTAGGAGCCCGAACTCTTGCGTAGCGTCTTGAGAGGCTGCTCTGATCAACAGTTGAATAATACCGGGGTTCTTGTAGTGCCATATCGCGCATGGACGGGCGTCCCTGCATGAACGTTCGGTGGGCAACCCCGAGGCCACATTATGTTGTAGGCCGCGCCAGTCTCCATGCTTCACAAGTTGCAAATGATTGACCGACTGATTCTATTCTAAGACCACTCCTTAACTGAATTACTATGGAAAAAAGCAAACATAATAACAAAACTAAACCAGCTCATTTGAAAACGCCCAAACCTGTCTGCATCTCTTTCACTAACATACGCGGCATCCGCACCAACTTCCCCAGCATAGATTCTTTCCTCCATAATAACTCACCTGATATATTAGCCCTATGTGAAACTAATCTTAACCCTTCTATCCCCTCATCTGAGTTCTGCGTTCCTGGCTACCTTCCCCTCTTCAGGAAGGACTCCAATGTTCATATGCATGGGCTTGGTGTCTATGTCAGCGAACACCTTCCCTTAGCTAGGGTGTCATCTTTTGAATCCCCAGATCATTCTTTCATGTGCTTCCGCCTCTCACTTCTCAGCTCGATTAGCTATCTCTTCTTTCTGTACCGCTCTCCTTCCTCCCCTGACTGTTCGTTACTTGACATCATTTCTGACAATATTGACAAAGCCATTTCTACCCATCCCTCTGCCCATGTATTCGTGTTTGGTGACTTTAACGCCCACCACACCAAGTGGCTGAAGAACGCTGTCACTGACCCTGCTGGTGTCCACACCATGAACTTTTCAATCACCCAATCCCTTACGCAAGTAGTGGACTTCCCCACGCGTTTCTCCGACAACCCTAACGGAAGGAACTCACTTCTAGACCTCTGCTTCACTTCCATCCCAGACTCTTGCACTACCAGACAACTCTGCCCACTTGGAAACTCTGACCACACTGTAGTGTCCGTCAATATTTCACTCCACTCCCGCCCGACCCATGAAACACAGACAAGTAGAATATCATACTGCTATCAAAGAGCAGACTGGGATTCATTTCGAGACTTCCTCTGTGACATCCCTTGGAACAACGTCTTTAGTCTTCCCATCGAAGAATGTGCATCCGAGGTCTCCTCCTGGGTTAAGGCTGGCATTGATGCCTTCATCCCTGCTAGGAAATTCCAGCTTAAATCTCATTCGTCTCCATGGTTCTCACCCGCTTGTTCGGCTGCCATTGCCCACCGGAATCATTTCTTCCGACTTTATCGTAACTATGCGTCGGAACAAAACAGGCGCCTTTTCACTTCAGCTCGTAATAAGTGTAAAAGGGTACTTAACGAAGCTAAGATGTTGTTTGCTGCCAGAATGAAGCAACGCATAGCATGCTATAAATTCGGCTCTAAAGACTACTGGCAACTCTGTAAAAGAGTACTTAACAAGAGCAAGTCCACAATACCCCCGCTAATCAACAAATTTGAGGTCCTCACCTCCCCAGCAGATAAGGCTGAATGTTTTGCCCGCAGATTCTCGAACAATTCGAGTCTGGACTCGTCTGGAGTTTTTACACCCGAGTTCTCACCTAGAACCGAGGCACAACTGAATGATGTCCACATTACACCATCGCTTGTCTCTAAGATAATCTTAAAACTTGACCCTCACAAAGCGAGCGGTGGTGACGGAATCCCAACCATAGTCTTAAAGAAATGTGCCCCTGAACTCTCCTCTATCCTTTCTAAGCTCCACAACCTCTGCCTATCTGCTTCCTGCTTTCCTGCCTGTTGGAAATCTTCCTCTATAGTTCCTATATTTAAAAACACTGGAGAACCCTCTGACCCTGCAAATTACCGCCCTATCAGCCTTCTTCCGATCTTTGGCAAAGTGTTCGAAGCCATTATCAACGCCGAGGTGGTTCAGCATCTCACAGCACACAGGCTCCTCTCGGACAAGCAATATGGTTTCCGCTTCACTAGGTCTACTGCTGATATGCTAACGACCATCACCGAGTACATATACCAGGCACTCGACAGGAATGGCGAAGCCCGAACCGTTGCATTGGATATATCTAAGGCGTTCGACAGAGTTTGGCATGCTGGCCTTCTATGTAAACTGCGGAGCTATGGTATAACTGGACATTTGTTTGAACTAATCCAGTCATTCCTCTCTAACCGCACAATGAAAGTGGTATTAAACGGACATGCCTCTCAGACTACCATACAAACGCAGGTGTCCCCCAAGGCTCCATCTTAGGTCCTACACTCTTCCTGATATATATTAATGATCTCCCTGATTCCATAAGAACCCAAATAGGTTTGTACGCCGATGACACCACAGTTTACTCTCGCCTCCAACAAAAATCTGGTGTAGGCGTCAAAGCTAAACTTGCAGCCGAGATTGAAAAAGACCTCCAATCCATATTGGACTGGGGTAAGAAATGGCTAGTAAATTTTAATGCTTCTAAAACGAAGCTACTGTCAATTAACCATCATCGAAAATCTCACCTACCTCCCATTAGCATGGACCAGGCTTGCCTCCCAGAGAGTAAAACATTACGCCTCCTTGGTCTCACACTTTCAGCGGAACTCAAATGGAATGACTATATCGAATCCATTGCTAAATCCGCTGCTATGAAAGTCGGTTCTCTGTGTAGGGCCCGGAAGTTTTTTCCGTCTAAATCTATCCTGCACATTTACAAATCTACCATCCGCCCGTGCATTGAATACTGCTGCCATATCTGGTCGGGTGCCCCTGCTGTTCTCCTCGGGCTTCTCGATAAGGTTCAGAGGAGGGTCTGTAATGTGATAGATACCGACTTGGCAGACCGCCTGCACTCTCTCTCCCACCGGCGAGACGTGGCTTCGCTGTGTCTCTTCTATAAATACTTTCACGGCTTCTGCTCCGATGAACTTAGATCACTGGTGCCCCCTAAATACGAATTTGCACGAGATACTAGATTAGCAACTAGATCCCACCCTTTTACAGTGAAATCGATAAAATGCAGCCGTAACTTCTACTCCAACAGTTTCTTTCCTCGCACTTCCCGACTGTGGAATTCTCTTCCAAACGATTGCTTCCCCGACGGCTACAATCTCCAGGAGTTTAAATGTAAGGTCAATAGACACCTCCTAACACACTAACCTGCTCCCATTCTATCAAACACTCTTCCCATCTGCCCGACACTCATCCTCGCTATCCTTACTCATCTATCACCTTTCTCCTGACATTCCCTATGTCTATCCACTCCTTCTCTTTACCTTCCCCTATGTAGCCCCATGCGCAATAGTGGCAGTGGAATGCCTTGCTTGGGGTGAGATGATTAAAAAAAAAAAAAAAAAATTTCTGTTGGTGTGAATATATGAATTGTTTTGTTATTTGATACTTCTTTTAGGATTTTTACATATCTAGAGGAAAGTGTGGTTTCATTTGTTTTTCGAGCGTGACTAAACTTTTTAAGAGCGTTCTTAATTTTAATAATTTGGAAAATCCAATATCATTTTTGCTCTTCCATATAAATTTCTGCAACAAAATAAAATCGTTGTATTTGCTTTGATAAAGTTCCACAGAGGACGAAACTTATCATCTAATTTAAGTTTTCCATTTTCTTTATTCATTTCATTTTTTACAGATCTATTTTACCTGAAATCTTCACACACACACACACACACACATAATCAATAAAAATATCCCAAGAAGAAAAACCAATATTTACTAACGCAAACGTTTACAATACATTTATTACATCATTAAAGTTTTGTAGCGTAAAGTCATTATTGCTAATTATAGTATGTAGTCGTTTAGAATAGTTCCTTATGTATTTCTTCAATGATTCTTGGTTAAAATTTTTCCATTCTTTCCGCAAAATTTCTTTAGTGCATGCAGATTTACGGGTCCCTTCATTGAATTCTCAGTTTCAGCTCAGCATAAATTTTCAATCGGATTGACTTGGCCGTTTTAGAATGTCTATTCTATTTGAAATTAACCATGATTTACTAAGCTTTGCAGTATGTTTAGGATCGTTGTCTTGTTGAAAGACCCAACTTGGTTTCAAACCCAGCAAATGCGTAATCTGGCGTACATTTCACTCCAAAATATCTCTATATGTTCTGTTCATACCCACTTCTGTTATTTCAAAGTTCCATACACATTGGGCACTAAAGCAACCCAACATCATCATTGATCCGCCTCCAAATTTTACTGTTGGGATAGCATTCTTTGGCGAATATTCAGTACACTTTTTTCTCCAGACCTTTGTCACAGCATTTCTGAAAAAAGTTTCGTCGGCTTAAAGAACATTTTCCAGAAATGCTCGAGGTTTGATACAATGCTCGTTTGCAAAATCCAGTCTAGTAAGAACGTGTTTTTCTTGAAGCCCTGGAATAGATTTCATATCGACCAAGTGAACGACAAATTGTAACTGTACTCACATTTACACCACTAACTTCTAGTCCTCCCTGAAGTTCTTTAAGCATGACTCGGGGCTCGTTATCATCTTTTCTCGCCAAAATAGAATGACGCGTATTTCAGTGACGTACTATCGTACCAAGTGAATCCAATGGCACATTTAACTTACTAGATAACTTTCTATAACCAAGTCTGTTTGTATGAAAGTCTACAATAAGTTTACGGAGGTTTTGATCAATTATTTTGCTTTTTCCCATTTTGTCAATGTTTAAGTGACGGTTGGCAGGAAAAGAACGACGCAATACTTTTAATCATTCCTAAAAGTAATCATAGAATTATTCAGGAATGTTCTAAAAAACAACACTTCTTAACATTTTTATAAAAATAAAGCTGTTGTAAATAAAAAATGTGTTGTAAACTTTTGAGTTATTGAATGTGCGGTTTTATTTGCGCTATACTTACGTAATTAAAAAAACAATTAGATTGCGTGACTGATTACCTAAATATATGTTATACGAGCAGTCGAAGTTTAATTAATGTAACTATATAAGAAATACCTAAAAGTATTTTGTAAGCTTTTGCTTAGCACTATATATATATATATATATATATATATATACTCGCAGTATAGCCCGGCGTTGTTCGGGTGTAATGAAAGCTTTAAAACTAATCCATGGTCCTGGAGCTCAGACTCCTTGGACGTTCGCACGAAAGACTAAAAAGTAATAGTTCTTTCCAGTTAAAGCAAAACCATAGACTGAAAGAAAAATGAAAGGATATAAGTCAAATTTTGATTTCCTGGTATCGAAATCAAATAAGATTTTTCGTCGTAAACTGAATTTTAAACGCTAAATAAGTCCTCTGAATAAATGGTATCATGGCTGAGACTAAGAACTACAATTATAGCTACTTAGAGCCAAACCCGAAGCAAAAACTAAAATAAAAGTGCTGAAAAAATGCAGACATACAGGCAGATAAACAGACACACACACAAACATCTTGCCTTTATATATATATATATATATATATAATCGATTTTCTGCATTACTGTAAGAAATGCAACCTTGAAACTTCTGAATATCGTTTCTTATGTCTTTGTCTATGAGTGTATCAAATTTGATTAAAATCGGACCACTCCATCTATAACCTGATTTTTTCGATTATCGATTTTCGATATTTATCGGGAGTACCTCGACACAAAACCTATCTAAGAACACTCGCAGATTCTTATAGTACAACTGTGTAAATTTTCAAGAAAATTGGTTCAGCCGTTTGGGAGTCTATAGGTAACGGACACACACACACACAGAGACACAGAGACACACAGACAGACAAAGTTCTATTTATAAATAAGTTTAGATATTCTAAACATATACAGTTAAATATAACAGATAATGAATATCTATTGTGTTTAATCTTGAGTGGTTCTAAACATCGTATTTTGGCTTTAATTTCGTGTGAAAATAAAGAAAAAATTGTCCAACATTTGGATAATCTTTATTATGGTTCTAATTTTTATTATGGTTTATTTATATTTCTAAGCTTTCAGCTCACATGAGCAATCTTTAGAGAGGTTACAGGGACGTTAACATAAAGACATCCACCAACAATGATAATTTTATCTTGTGTTGACATAAAACATTTCTATGCAACGATAACAGTCACTGAATAGCAAACGCAGTTTGTAAATTTGTAATGCGGTTCTATGACGTCACACCGCGTGAGAGACCGAAATGTTAACAGAGTTATATGTCTAAATGCAATGTAATGTTTTGTAACCAGATTGAAATGTGATTTTATTAAGTGTCTCAAGGTTCTTTTTACTGTGCGTATGTATGAGTATTATTGTGTTATCGACTAAAATCTGTCTAATAATACCTACATAGCTACGTTTTTCTAAGAAATATGGTTTAATTGACTTTTGATCAGAAAGATGGCAGATAAGTCTACGGGAGAGTGTGGTTGTAGTAAAACAAATATATGTAGTGGGTTTATTATCAGTACCAGAGATACAATCGCTGAACGGGCATGTAAATTATATATATAATAGTGCTACTGTTTTGTTGGTACGTTTTGTAATATATATATATATATATAACGCTTAATGCATGAATGACTAAGAAAAGTAATGCATAAAAAAAGTGAAGAAATATTCGATATGAGAGAAAAATCGGAATGACATTGAAAATATTCAAAACAGTTTTTGCTTACTTATTGTTAACGTTGCAAACAGAAGTAAAACTGTCGGAATTTTCATCTTCTCTCCTTAGGCTTTGAAACTTTATGTGGCAACTTTCAAGCAATTTGTCGTCGTAAAGGAGGCCTTTGCTTTTGTTTGATGCTTTCAGTTTTGGTTTTTATATATCTTTCTAAAACCGGATGTAAGATCAAAAAGTAATTAATCCAGCAGAGGATATTATATACTAATGAAAACAAGTATAGACGTGTCCAGTTCACTAAGGAAATTCCGTGACCAACACGGAACAGAAAATGAAATCTGGTGTAATTCGATCTCGATAATAAACACCTTAAGAATTAATTACGTTATATTTTATCAGTATAAAATATGAAATTTAAGAAGGAAGTTACTTGAAAAGTAATTGAAACCCACATGAAAGCAAACTGAATGTATAATGCTCCTCATGCCAATGGCACTTCCACTGAGCTTTTCTATGACATATGATTTCATTCGGTTACTTTTTAATGTCTTCTTTTCGAATTTACATTTAAATTAATTTGGAATCATCAGGAGAGAACCTGCACCGTTTCGGGGCCTTCTTCTCAACGTTTTCGCTTGAAAACCGGCCCCCGCATTGATATTCTTCTTCTTCTTCTATGTGCCCTGTCCTTTCAGGACATAGGCGATCATGGATCTCCACGTCTCCCTATCCCTTGTGGCTCTTAGTATGCTTGCTCCTGTTGCTCCTGGCAACCCCCGTTCCGTCATCCACCTGATCAGACCCTGCAAATATGTTATCCGCTGCCTTCCTCCGTCTCTCCTTCCTTCTATCTGTCCAGTCAGTATCAGGTTCTCCAGGCTCTCCTTCCACATTGCATGTCTCAGGAACTTCAGTTGTCTCTTTCTGATGCTCAGCATCAATTTCCTTTTTGTTGCCATTCTTTCTAGCACTTCGTCGTTGCTTGTATGCTCAGTCCACAGGCCCAATTATAACGATATACTCTTATTTCTAGTGTATCGGAGATATATTAGTTCAAATATTCAACGGCGAAATTAGATTTGCGAAAAAAGAAAACGGTAAACCTCTGAGAATGACGTGAACTTCGTTAGGCATTCCCGATCAGTCATGTCATGTCGTCATGTTCGCTGAAAGGCTCCACGGGATTTTTTTTCCAAATCCACATAGAAGTATTTTCAGTTACTTCTATTAGTCATCTTATACTTTTGTCACTCTTACGCCTTTGATTCCAATTTGACCCAGAAATTGATACAGAGTGCTTGCAACGAAACCCCTTGCTCCAATTTTCATTGCTCTAGCAATCACATTATACCCTTCCTTTACCAGCTCTGATTTTAGATTTTCATATTTATTAGTTTTATATTTGTGGCTTTGTTTCATCCGGCTTTCACATGAGACTGTTTATTCTATCAAGATGATTTTATAGTTCACCCTTGATAGAAGAACAATATCTAATCGCAGACCTTTAGTTAATATTATTTTGGGATAATCATTACACCAACCAGGAATGTCTGCAGATATCTCCCAAATGCCACCAGAACTAAGGAGATTTTGTCCGGATTTAGCTAGATATTTGTTTATTTGCTTTGAGCCGACGTTATAATTTTGACCAGCTCGTCCAAAACACTCTTATGTCTCCAGTTATATCTTTCATTGACAAGAGCTGTTTTATAGGAACTAAGAACATGTTCTAATGTTTGTGGATTTACCATACACAGATACAGGTTCGATCGCTCTCTTTCTTCTATTTAACAAGATTGCTCTTATAGGATAGCAGATCATATGTGGAACGTATTAAAAGCTCAACCTGAATGGAGCCATCTGCCAAATGGTCTTTCAAGTAATAGATTTCAGCAGAGCCTCTCCCCAGTTTGTCCATTGGCCTTGTTGCGATTGTTGGACTTCTTTTACGAGTTATTTATTATCTTCTTCGTTCCTTACATTTTTCATGACCATGTTTCAGCGATCTTTGCCAGTTTTCGACCACCACTGCCTCTCATTTAGTCCTACCCCTTGTTTCCCTGCTGAGGTGTATCCGATAACTTCAGTGAAAACTAGATTGTCTTTATCCACTTCCTTCCAGTTTTTTAAAGTAAAATTTAATGCTTTTGCTACTTTATCTATGAGTCATCCAACATCATTTGAAGTCTAATTTTCCCGGATGTATACTGTGTCCTAATTGATTTAAATGGAAACGTTAGCTTTGCTTCTCTGCAATACAATGCAGTATCAGACAAAGCTAGAGTTAAACCCAAACATTTTCGGATTTATTAGTTTATATTTTTTCCATTGACTCAACTGTCAGTCAGTTAAGTGCCATACGTGACAAACGCTTTTGACGATCATTTCTCGAAAGAGACATGACTGACTGAGCAGAGGATTATCCCGCAGTGGGTTATCATTTCTTTCTGCGGTAGACTGGTTACCAACCAAGGCTATAGAACCCAATCTGTCCTATTATTTAACCCATAACTGTAGGGAAGAGACGGATTAATACAAGGCTATTTGTGTGTAAGTAGATGAAAGAACTAATACCTTTGGGAAAGGTATCTCGTTCCAAATTCGTATACAAGTAGGGGCCATAGTAAAAGTATAGTGAGTACATGCTCTAAGCACTTTGTAATTTGCTCTTAGAAGACAAAGACCCATCTTATGACGATCTTGTAACGATCTGGATGTTTCAATACATCTTTCTAAATCCGGATATAAGTACAAAAAGTAATACATTCAGACATGGATATTATATACTAATGAAAACACGTATAGACCTGCCCAATTCATGCGGAAAATTCCGTGACTAACACGGAAGAGCAAATGAAATATGGTGTAATTCGATCTAAATCCTAAACATTTTAAGAGTTAATTACTTTATATTTTATCAGCAGTAAAATATGAAATCTATTTTATATTCTTATAATTTTTTCTAACCGTCTTGTTAAAATACGATTTTTTTTGTTAATTTATTTGGGCTATTTCCAAAAGTATAAATTTATTAAACAGATAAATCTTAAAGGCCATGCTGCTAGATAATGACTCCGACAGCTGAAATCGAACTCGGGGAATTTTATATAGATTAGGCTGAGCAAGTGTTAGTTGTTCTCGACACACAAAAGAAATTCTACAAATCCAAAACTTTAACAGCAAAATGAAGTCATCTTCCTAAATAGCTTATTCAAATCAAAAGTTTTATATGGATATCATTCATGGTACCTATCCTGTTCAAAAGTGTCTGAAACTGTTATCTGTGTGCTAACGCTTTCTCAGATCATTGGTTAAAAATGGATTTGAGCGAAGGAGACTGCTAGTTTATAGCGAGAACCAACGCTCTTTAAAGACCGAAAACTGGCGTTACAAAATCTCAAACAAAAATGTACCATATAACACTTAAGGACTTTAAACAACAGCCACAAATAAAATGGATATCACATGTAACTCGAAGGACAAGTAATAATAAAAGATTATGAACGTTGCCCTCTTCAGTACTGGAATATTTCAATAATGACTTAAGAAACCTAATTTCTTGTAAAACTTGTTTTAATGGAAAGATTATATAAATTTCACCCTAATATATAACTGGCTGCTCGGCTAATCAATTTCTTATAAGGAAACAGCTAATATTAATATTACCGTTAAGTTTAAGTTCAGTAAGCAATGTTTCATAGAAAATCAATTTTGCAACAGATGTACGTCGAAACAGTTTAACGCCGATAAAGATGATGATATTAACCCGAATGCAAATTATATCTCCTCATCTCAGAAATTCCAACAAAATATGAAGCAAATTGGTCTCTTGTTTTTGTAGATATTCTACGGAGAGGAGAACGTCAAAATTTATTTTAAACAAAGAGAATTCCTTTTTCTTATAAAACAACTTGAAGACTTCCGATTTTAGATTTAGGATTGCCCCACCGAAAAAAGAATTTATCAGTTAAATTTATTGAACTTGGTGGTGTAATAATTGTAAGTTCTATAATTGGGTTGGTTAGTAGAGATTTAGATTAAATGGTAACAGTAATAGCAATAACAGTAGCAGAATGAGCCAAAAATACATCGATGTTATATTACTAGACGTGGATAGTAGAACTAGAACAATTTCCAGAGAATTTAAATTAAAATTATTTGATGAAGGGCTGAGAGTACAACGTTCGAAATATTTCTGTTTTTTTTTTTTTTTTGTTTTTTAGTTTAGTTGTTTAACAATGATATTCACGAATTTGCCATAGCCGCTAGCAGTCGATGCTTACAGACTAAAATGTTTGAGGGTATGGAGAGAAGATAACGAGGAACTTTAGACTTGTACAGGCTGAGATTGTAGTGATGGGTGCGGTTTTGTTCTTAAGAGTCGGTTCCACAAAAGAGCGACTCGTGAGAAGAAGTTACACGAATGGAACTTACATCTTACTAATGGAATGCGAAATGAATAAGGTTGGTTCACTACAATACTCGCGGCATGGCGGACCTTACTTGTGGCATGGTGGACCTTAGTCGTGAAGGTTAGAACTGGTGAAACTAAGGAATGTAATTCGTCTGAAGATTTCATGGAAATAGCGATAGAGAAGTGAGGGGCTTGCAAAGTTCCGTCAATGAGAAAGAAATAGTAGGTTGGAATGCAATTCGTCACTAAAAACGACGCGTTGATGCTTTCGAACCCTATCGAATATGGAAAGTCAACACTGGGCAGCTACTCTCCAGATATAAGCAGCAATGCTCAATTTTCAGTCTGGTCTGGTTCTAATCTAGGTAGAAGCTAGCGTAAGATGTCAAATACATTGTGACTGCATACTTAGTGATGGATCATATGTATGAGTTACACTTGAATTTGGAGTGTCCTCCAAAAAGCTCTCAATTCACGGGTTTTCCCTTAAGGTACACTCGTTGATCGCGATTTGGGTTTCACTATACTTTTATCGATGTGAACATTCACGATTATAGTTTTCATGGGTTGGAGATAGTATCAACAAAGATGAGGATACTCTTCCGACTATATATAATTGTAATTTTTCATTTTAGAAACTCAGATAGAAAGTAATGGATTTTTTTCTGCAGTCTTATCAGTAAAACGAAACCAGTTTCCATTCAGGTTTATCATAAGAAAAATTAAGCCAATGAAAAATCTCTTGAGACATCTTGCAATCCATATTGTCATTAACAAGTAACCTATTTGATCATATTAGTAAATCTGTAACTATTAATCACTGTGTGCTTTAATAAAATGGCCTCGTGCCATACTCAATTTAGTAATTACTAATTCTCAGTAGAGAGCAATCTGAAACTGAAGGCTTTATTCTTGCAGCACAAGACTAGAGGATTTTCACTAGGCACTTACAGGCAAATAGCATACATAATAATGTGGATCCAAAATGCAGGTTCTGTAACAAATACCAGGAAACAATAGAACATCTCTACTTGTTCAAATTAATATAAAAATCGTCACCACAGAATGGGGCAATATTTACAGTGGACAATGTGCAAACGCTGTGGAAAATATTTATGCAAACACTGGTATGAACATTACACAGGACCGGTATAAAATAGAAGATGTCACCATTCTATGGGATTACATTATCTACACAGACAAGAAAACTGAAGCAAATAGGCCGGACATTATTGTCAAAACAACAAAAAAACTTGCCTACTAATTGATATGGCTTGTCCAACAAATTGTCACATAGCAATCAAGGAATTTCAAAAAAATCTATCAAAATATAAAGACCTGAAAATTGAAATAGAAAATATATGGAAATTGAAACAAGAATAGTACCAATGATAGTAGTTTCGCTTAGAATCAAAATGGAACAAAACTACACATTGAAAGAATCCCTGGAAACCCTAGCTTAAGAGATATTTAAAAAATGTCTTAAGTACAGCCTACATAATAAAGGAGAACTTTGTCTATGTAACGCTAGTGATGTCATGAAGAAAATGAAATGTAGCCATAACAATATGCCACGACTTGCTTTAGGTTTTTCCGCAGACATGGTAGCTAGTGTGACTATAGCAGAAATTGAATTATGATGAAAATGGCATAATGATAATAACAATAATAATAATAATAGTAACGAATTTAAAATATTACGACATAAACTTATCTCACATCTTCATAACTTTTTGCTTAATGTACTTTCCTGGCTAATGATACTCTTATTGCTGAGGGATTCTAATTTTTATATAAACGAAAAGAAATGGATAGATTGTCTATCGTCCGGTTCATACTCCCCCAAGATCTTTGTAGCAGGAGAAGATTTTTCCTGTTTAGGATTGTGTTTCTGTTTGCTTCTCAAATCTTTTTTTCTAATCATTTTACCCCAAGCAATGCAAAATTGCCACTGGTGCGCAGGGGGTCACATAAGAGGTTAGTGATGAGAAAGAGAAACAAGTTACGGATTTGTCAGAACATTGGTAAGAAAATGATGAGAAAACTGGTGCGAAGAGGGATGCATGAGAGTAGAGTGAAAAGGAAGGAGAACATGATACAATGGGTTGTCAGGGAAAGCATGCGAGTCAAGAAGATAATAGATGGCAATTGACTTCGCATTTAAATTCTTGGCAATTGTAGCTGACAGGGAAGTAAGTATACGGAAGTGACTTCCACAGACAGGAAGTGCGAGCAAAGAAGAAGTTGGAGTAAAAGTTGCGGTACCCGTTTGATTGATTTCACTGTAAAAGGGTTGGACCTAATTGCTAGTCTAGTAATTCATGCAGAGGGGTCACCAGGAAGCTAAGCTTATCAGAGCAGAAGCCGTGAAAGTATTTGTAGAAGAGACAGAGGGAAGTCGCATTACGTCGGTGAGAAAGGGACTGGAGTTGAGCTACCAGGTCAGGGTCGAATACATTGCAGATTCTCCGTTGGATTTTGCTAAGAAGCCCGAGATGAATAGCATGGGCACTCGGCCAAATGTGACATCAGTATTCAATGCACGAGTGGATGGTAGATTTTTAATATATGTGCAAAATAGATTCAGACGATAAAACCTCCCTAGTAGCAGATTTAGGTATGGATTCAATGTAGTCATTCCACTTGAGATCGGCTAATAGAGTTAGGCCAAGGAGGCGCAGTGTTTAGCTTTCAGAGAAACTAGCCTGATCTATTCTGATGGGAGGTAGGAGATGTTATCTATGGTGGTTAAAGAACAGCAGCTTCGTTTTGAAAGCATTAAAATTTACAAGACATTTCTTACTGCAGTCCATCATAGATTAGAGGTCCTTTTCAAAATCAGCAGTAAAGTTTGTTTTGTCAGCCACAGCAGATTTCTTATCGAGTAGGTAGTAATCAGCACTGATGCTTGCTTGAGTTCTGATTACATCAGGAAGCTCGTTGATGAAGATAAAAAAAGCGTAGGATCTAGAATAGAGCCTTGAGGAACACACTGATTTGTATGATAGTATCTGGAAGCATGCCTATTCAATGCTGCCTTCATTAAGCGATTTGAAAGGAAATACTGGATTAGGTCAAATAATCTTCTCATTCATTTTTACTCCTAGTATTTTCTTTCGTTTTAGTGGCATTGCCTGGGGTGAACTGAATAGTTTCAGCATCCTAGCTTAGTGGGAATTTATTGAAAAAGGTTTAAAAGTTTTGAGACTGACTATTAAATGAAATTTAAAACGAGTCAAGATTTTCACTCAGCACATATTTTCATTATTTAAATTGTTCGGATTGTTGTCTTTATCTTTATTGCCATGTTTACGACGTTTCGGCTGTTGTACGCTCTGGCTTTCTTCAGGTGCTAGAAATTTTGAACCTAACACTTTATTTCGATCACTGGGGTATATCATTCTCATTCCGCGTGCGATGTCACTTCCAGATCTCATACAGTTATCTCTCTTTCGGCCGAAATGTCATAAACATCATAATAAGGATGAGGACAACACTCCAAATAATGTAAATAAACTAAATACTTCTTATTTTCATTTTAAAGTATTGGCTGTTGTAGAAATTACGAATACTATGATTGACTTTTTTATAATCGGAATATATCAAGGGTTAAAATGATGACGGTTTATATTTCCAATCATTCTAGGAAATTATTGTAAACAATATTCTACTCTAGCTTATTTTTTAAAACATTAACATTTTCAAATGCAAACCCATTTGTGAAATTCAACCAAAATCAATTTAAGCTTAAGAGTCGTTCATTATTTTTCCTTCGTTCAGATCTTCTACTTAAATACGAACATATTAGCTATACTATAACTATTGTTTGAGAAAGTGGGTAGTGTAACAGTTATTGGCACAGAAAGTGAAATAGGCGTCTCGAGTTCGATTCTGTTTAATTTACTTCGCACTAATGCTCTTGAAAAATGTCTGAACCCCTTTACCTCATTTATAATTTTCCGATTATAAAAAAGTAAATCATAGTATTCGTAATTTCTAAAACAGCCAATCTATGGACTAAATAGCAGTGCTCCCTTTCCTTAAGGAGGCAACAATCCGAAGAAAAAGGAAAACCCTGAATTCATAACCCACCTAAAATGGGATCGATCCTGCCAGGTTCTCTGGACACCTGACCTCTTCTATGGTTACAGTAAAGGTGGTGCTTCTAAGAAACTACTGGGGTAAGAGATACACCCAAGTAATTCTGCTTAAAACATTAAGTAGATTGGCAGAAAACCATTTCTCTTTCTAATTGTACGACTGCAGAAATGGAAATTTGTGTCAATTTGTGAAGTACAGACAAATTCCTTATACAAACGGATCTGAAAAATTTAAATAATTTTCTAATGTTTATACTTCTACTTCTTTTATAAGTCAAGTTCATTCAGTTTGTTTCCGATCATGGATGTCCATACTGATTCTTTATTTATTGTTTATCTTTTAACTCTAGTTTACTGTTATGATGAGCACTTACACAAACTTTGCAGATTGCTCACTCATTCTATCTATCTGTCTCTTTTCCCTTGCTTTACTGTTCTGTGAGGATCAAATTCTCCAAGTACTATTCTTTTATTTTGAGCACCCAAAATTTCTGATTTTAACTGTGTTTTTCTTGTTTCCAGTTTCCTTAATGAATCGTAGATATGAGCTTCTCTTGCGGTTGAAGTGAAGAGTTTCAAAGCGCAGGGTCTCATTCAGGGTACATCTAATCACCATAAGTGGATAAAATTCTGTGTTCGACCAGTGGTGATGAAATAGTATTCGCTTGATTTTAGAGACATTCAAAGTTACAAGCCATTTCTCTCAGTAAACTGTTAGAGTTAGATCAGTTCAGAGATCAGGTACAATGTTCCTTACATTTTTATTTTTGGATGAGCTTTCATAAAATTTGGTAGCATCTGTAAAAAATAGTTTATTAATGTCAGAAGAATTTCCCTAGACAATAAACGGGCATGTTAATATCTTTAACCGTTTCAGAGATGCCCTAACTATAGAGATTGCGTAGCGGCCCTTTTGTCTTTGTTAAAATTCTTTGAAACATTTAAGGCAATTTCTTGTGATGAAGCTTCTATCGAGCGCTTCAATTTTTTCTGTGTTTAATGGTAGATTAACACCAACAACGAACCTAAATGAGCGAAATCTATGCATTTTCCTTTATACTGCCTCTTTATGTACATGTTCTAAACATGACATTCGCAACATTCTTCTGTAGAATGAAACACGTATTTTCCCAAAGTCTCGGTTACTTTCTATGTAAATACGAACATATAAACTTTATTATAACTATTATTGGCGACGCACGTAATGCACTGGACACTGATTAGTTAATTCTGTAGGTTTAGAGCGAAGACAATTGTCATATTATTATCAATTAACTATAAATTACAATCACATGCTTACATTTAGGAAATAGCGAATTCAATGACAAATCAATATACAAACACACTTACAAATGCACATAGACATTCACACACACAAACACATATTGTTGTCGGAATGTACACACCTTTCCAGAGTGTGACGTAGACTCGACCAGATTATGTAATACTGACTAATACGAGACTCAGGAAAAATATATAAATCGATTGAGATCAAGATATGTACGGAATAAGTTTGTCGCTCAGGAGGTTTTTCTGTAGTGAGCTGATCACACAAGTCCATATTGATTCACGTATCTTTATGAAAATGTTGTTTTCACGGAGGTGAAAAATTTGTTACGTTTAAAACTTATCAACGGAAAGAAATTATCAACGGAAAGAAATTCTGTTAATATCAATTCAAACTTTTCTGAGTTTTTGAACTGACATGAAATAAAAACTGACTCATTTTTATTTTTTTATTTGTTTTATTTGTTTTACTCTAGAATGGTGCAAAAATGCGTCTGCTTCAGCATTTCTTGCAACGAATATATCCACCATGAATTTATTCCATTTGGTGTAATTCTTCTTTGTTAAAGGAACTTCTATAAAAGAAAAAATCCACAGAGTACTGATTGTGATCATTTTGTGAAAAAGAGGATGCAGAAAGCAAATAAATAGATATATCTAATTCATTAAACAATAATCCTGAATTAATATAGTTAATTTGTAGTTAGCAGTGATTTTATTGATTTGCAAGCGTTTAACGTTTACCGGCGCGCAACGAAAAATTAGTGAAGTGAGTTTGGACCAAGATCACGTTTGCTGCATTCATTTTTACACAAATGATATTGGAAATGTTATGAACCCATTGATTGTCACTCCTAGTTTACGATACATATCAGAGCAGACTGCGTTCTCTAGTCATGTTTGGCATCCAAAATAGAAAAACAAATCTTGGCGAAAGTGTTGTGGATTTTACAATGACTCCATAATATTGACTGGTTTATGGAGTAGATCGTTTTGTTATTAGACTATAATCTGGAATAAGTGCATTCAGATGCACGCACGGTATGCATAGACATGTGTACCATAACAAAAGTATAAGTCACGCGGTGACCCAAGTAATCCCTTTCTACACGGCATTGTTATCCACTACTTCTCGTTGTGTATCCGTAGTTTAAAATATATATATATATATATATATATATATATAAAGAGAAAGAGAGTGGACCGATTTTAAATGTGAATTAAGATTAAACGTCTAATGATTGTTTTCAATTTCTTTCAGTCTTTGGCAATTTCAACCATGAAAAAATTAACAATTGAACAGCTTGTTAAAGTTATCGAAACCTATTACAAAAATGGATGTTCAAACAGGAATGCATTTGGCATTACAGAATGAGAGGTTCCCAGGTAGCATCATCTCTCGAAACAGTAGTGTCAATTGGCCACTTCGATCGTGCGAATTGAGACCTTTAGATTTTTTCTTTGGGTTCATCTCAAAAGTAAGCTCTATGCCAACAAACCAACACAATTCAAAGGCTTAAGGATGAGATAAAAAGCTATATTAGTGAGATTAAGGAACAACTATGCAGAGACGTCATCAACAATTTTGACCATCAACCGAAGCCTTGGCAGACATTTGGGCGATATTATTTTTCACACATAATGCCCATAACTCAAATAACATGATTCAATAGTGAAATCAATTACATTTTACCAATAACAATGTTTTATTTGTTGCTAACTTCGAACCATCTGCATAGACTAAACTATCGCCCGGTTCACACTCCACCCACGTCTATTGAACAGGTGAAGAGGCTCATCCCTTGTTTCCTGTTTAGGATGTGGTTTCCGGCTTTCTCTTTTCCATTCTTTTTACCCTTACGTAGCTCCATGCGCATCAGTGGCGTTATCGCCTTGCTTGGGGTGATATGATTATATATATATATATATATATATATATATATATATATATATATATATATTATTTTGGTTCCTGATATTGTTGAAAGTCCTCAGGACTTTCATTATTTCGTACAGTTCTTTGTTATTCTGCAGCGCCAGTCAAGAAGATTTGAAGAGGAATATTTCTCGTTACAATCAATTTCATTGCTTCATTAAAAGCGGTTGTATGCATGTATGTGTTTTCATATATTTGTATGTGTTTTCATATATTTGTACATGTTGGACGCTATACATGATATCCATATAAAAGCCTCGATCTGACGAAGTTATTTAAGAACTTGTTTCAACATTTTACATTAATGTTTCGGTTTTGTAGCAATATGCGGTGTTGTGTGAGTCTTCCTCTAACGCAGCTTAATCTATGTCCATTTTCTTTATCGCCTATTTTGAATTTGCTATAACGGATCCATACACAGAAGTATTTGAAGTCTTTATTATTTACTAATTTCACATGTTGAATATGTATTATGGATTCAAGATAGATGTCGTCACTACTTTCATTCCAATTTCTGATCATGGTTTCTGTTTTGGAAAGTTTTTTCTTGAACTCTATTTTTTGAATACTTGATTAAGGATGTTGGTTTTCGTTACGGAGACTCAGAAGCTGAACACTACTTGCTTGAGTGGTGGTGAGGCAAGTTACCCACAAATAAGATTCAACAATGTTTCAGAGCAAGACAGAGAAGAGACGAACAAAAAAGGGAATGTAATTCCATCGTTGTACAGATTAATAATTACTTGAGGCTAAATTTCTCGTCCGCATCATTTATGTGTTTTCATCTTCGGACTAATATCGACGAGTCGCTGTGGAGCTTTGGTGTACTTCTTCTACGAACCTTGGCTTTTCTCATGGAGTGTTTGACTTTTTCCCTTCTCTGTGTGAACGCTTATATATTTACCTGCCATCCGATATACACTGCAAAGGCATATCCTAATTTCAGTTGCGTTGAAGAAATTCAGCGAAGGCGCAAATATGTGCCTGGTGCGTCGGAAAACAAGCCACTGATGCACTTGACTTCTCTGGTGTGACACTGAGTTTAAATTCTATTTTTTGTGGTCTGCAATATTTCCAGTAAACTGGGATCATAATAGAACAACTTTTCTTGGAACAAAATCTCCTTACAGACATTAAATGCTATTCAAATTGTCTGGTGTTTCCTGGTATGAATCAGATGCTACCCCCTAAAAAATCCTGAGATATTAGCCCAAACAAAGCGTCAATGATTAAACGTTGCAGACCGACATTTTTAAGTTGGAAATAATAAAATCGTTCATCTAAATTTAATGTAAAACAATTTAACTTACAATAAGGAAGTGGATAATTGCAGTGAACATTTCCAATAACATTGCAACATTTCATAACTAGAAAATAGAAGAAAAATCGTTACTTACAGTTCAAATTTTTCGTCTTCTTATGAAAGCGAAAACAAAAATTTAGAATTATAGACGAGCTAATAAAATAAACAAAAACTGAATTTAACTAAGATTAAAAATGCCAAAATTTAAGATTTCTTTTTCTATGTCAGTCATTTAAGTGCTATACGTGGTACATGCTTGGGCGATCATGTCTCAAAATAGACAAAACTGATTCAGCAGAATATTTTCCTGGAGTAGATTGCCATTACTTTCTGCTTGTTAACCAGGGCTATAGCCCCCAATATGTCCTATTTAACCAATAGCTTGCAGCGGAAGTGACGGATTAATTCCCTTTCCAAAGGGTATTTGCGTGTAAATAAATGCAACGAATTCAATTGGAATTCGAACTCGTCTTTCCGATTTCTCGTTCCGAGCCGATATCCACTGCACCACAAAACACATCCTTTTTCTAAGTACCGTGTCAATTTAGGATGGAAGCAGTTGTGCCTCTCTACAGTTTCCTATTCTTTCTCTATCTCTCTAAAATTCTTTTCTGCCATTAACAAGATCACGAGGTAAGTTGTGCGATTATTTCCTTTGTCCATCTTGCTTTCAATCTGTCCTGTGTCGATAAAATTTTCTATGTCATCATTCCTGCTTATGTTCCTTAGAAATTTCAACTGATTCTTCCTGATTATAATCATAAGTGTTCTTTTGTTTACTTTTTTAATTCGTCGTTGCTCACATATGCAGTATGTGGTATTCTCAGCATGATTCTGTTGGGCCTCATTTCATTTGTTTAATCCATGTTTTTCATCTGTGAGGAAATTGTCCAGCATTCAATATAGGAGGACTGATATTACATCAGAGTTCAGTTATCTTTTCTTTGTCTCTAATGTAATACTTTTGTTTCTCAATACATTGCTTGGATTTTGAAAGGCAGTTTTCGCTATCCCAAATGCGCCGTCGTCTTCTAGGAACAAAGTTTTTTTTTTTTAAATCGAGTGAGCAATTGCTTAATTGTGGGAAATGTAACAATTATCGGAGCGGAAAAGTGAAAACGGTGAAATGACTTCCAAATTCCGGCCTAGTCCGTTATGTTTCACTTTCTCTTGGGAAAGGGTTGAAACGTCTTATTCTCCCTTAATCCATGGGTTAAATAGTAGTGTACACTGGGGTGTCCATTAGCAACCGTTCTCGAATAAGCATATTTGTGATTAATACACCGAAAATAGTTTCTCCAAGTAGTATGATATAAGGAAAAGCAATATGTAGAGCGTTAAGATACTTTATGACAATAAGCAATTAAGAGATAAGTTATTTTAGTAAAATATGACGATAAGAAATAGAATCCCTTAAGACAATATGGCATTAAGCGTTAATATACTTTTAGACAATATCGCAATAAGAATCAGGATCTCTTTAAACAATATAGCATTAAGGGTTAATATACATCAAAACATGACATCAAGAGTTGAATAATAAGATTTAGGATGCATTAATAATATATGTCAATAAGAGCTAAGATGACTTACTACTATAAGACACTAAGAGTTGTGATACCGTATGAAAATATAGCACTAAGACTTAAGATAACCTAAAAACCAAACGTCATTAAGAGTTATAATCGCTTAAGACATTAATTCAGAGTTAAGATACCTTAAGACAATATTGCAATAAGAGTTAAGACATTACAAGAACATCTGGCATTAAGGATTAATACATCCTTAAGACACTCTAAGACAATATGGCATTAATAGTTAAGATGCCTAAAGGAATATACAATTAAAATTGATAAATCTAAAAAGGATACTTAGAAATCTATTGTCCATCTTGTAAGAACATTGTTTATTTATTGAGTATTCACAAATTATGGCTTTAATTAGAAACCAGGTGAAAGCAAATTTCTGAAATACTTCGGGAACTTCCTCTGTGTTTTATCAGTTTTCAGTAATGCTGTTGCTTTTTACTTTCTTTAGATACCATATATTCCTTTTAACTGACAGACGGACATGCGCAAAAAGGCCCCACTTCTAACAACTCCGGTTTCAAATTAGAAGGGATTTTACTAATATTGAACTGCCCCGTTTTGATTTGAAGTTAAAGTGTATTTTTGTTTCAGTTTCTTTAAAATGTTCATTATTAATTCCATGCACCGTTCATGTTATTCTCAGCATCCTTTTTTAGATCCACATTTTCCTTGCCTCAAGTCAGCATTTTCTGCCATATAGAGGATTAATATTATATTGTAGACCATCACTTATTCTCTATTTCAAATAAAACCTTACTGATTCATAATAATTTGTTTATGTTTTGGAAGGTTTATTTAGCTATACCAATGCCTCTTGGTCCTGGGTATGACCATAAACTGCATCCGGCAGCAAGACCTTTGATTGGGAGGTTGTAAGGAGCATTGAACGCCTCTTAATTGCCGTTGTTCCCAGGTCCACCCTGACCCAGAGTGGTAGCACCTCTTAGGGTCCCAGCTATGAGTAAATAGTTAACCCTCAAACCGAGATAAAAATGCTATGAAAGTATTTACCAACAAAACTTTTTGAATAGAAAATGTTACCAACAAAACATTTTTGAATGAAAATGTTACCAACAAAACTTTTTTGAATTAAAAATGTTACCAACAAAATTTTTTTGAATGGAAAATGTTACCAACAAAACCCTTTTGAATGAAAAATGTTACCAACAAAACCTTTTTAAATGAAAAATTTTATCAACAAAACCTTTAACAAACAGAAACAATAAAACAAATAAACTAAATAAAACAAATCAAATCAATTTTCAGCATTAAATGAATGTTGGTATGCTGGTTAAATGAAACAACCAACCAACCAATGCCTCTTTGGATTTCGGTGTTTTGTCTTCCGTTTTCTGTTAGGCACTTACTTGGAGCTAAATTTCTGTTCTTCCTTGATGTTGACAACTTCACTTCGTAGCATGCATCCTGTGCTTCCCCTTTTTCTAACGACCATATCACTATTATTTTTTTTTAATAATATTTCGGTAATTTTAAAATACCTGACACTCATCCTTCTCCCACATCTAATACCGCGGCAATCTTAATTTATTAATAATTATATCAATATTTTTTACGCAATTCTATGAATTATATTAAAATTTAAAATCATCCTAAAACATTACGAATATTAATTTCACTTACTTCTTATACGTTGTCCATCATAACGACAACCGGAAGTAAGACAATGTTTGGACACCGTCCATGATATTACCTGCATACTTATGCAGAATCATCATGTCTTTTCATTCAAGTCAGCATTCACTGAACATATGATTGATACGACGTAGCATATCATCATATTTTTAAAATTTCCAATGAAACTCACTTGATGTTCAATACTCTCTTTACTTTTGGGAAGGTATATTTTCCCAGTTGAGTACTTATTCTCATTTCGGGGTTCTTTCTTTCTTATAGTTAAATTTCTGTATTTGCTTGATTTAAACATCTCCACTTCCTAGAATGCATCCAGTACTACCGTTTTAGCTAATGAAAATATCTTTATTTTTATTATTGATAGTATTTTCGTGACTTTCGTCATACGCACATGAGTAATGCTTCCACAATCGTTATTTATTGCTAATTATATTGTCAGTATAATTTTGTTGCAATTTTGAAAAATATATGCACATTGAAATTCGTCTTCAAAATTTATAAATAAAAATGTCACGTACCTCCTTGACATGTTCCATCAAGTTTACAATTAGGAATATAAACAATAGGAGTAGGACAAAGGTTGATACAATTTTTATCATTGTTACAATTTATCTGACAGGGGCATGGGCCTGGGTCTTCTGTAAAAGAAGAATATCAACACAATATTATTCAAGAAAACAAAAGCTTTTGTAAAATAACACACTTCCCCAAATGTGTTTTAGTAATATTGACAGAAGAACTTCAGTTAGCAAATAATAAATGTAATTGTAATATTATTAATTTGATTTTAATGAACAAATTGGTATCATTGATCGATCGATCAGTGATATATTCAGTTGAAATATATAAATTCTTTATATTAAAACAGGAGATTAAGTTTCCCAAGGCCGCTAACCTCTACATTCCTTTTCGGTACTGATGGAATTTCCTTCCTAACATTTTTGGTGTAATGTGGAACGTCAACATCTTGACTATGCTATTATTTTTTAAAGTTACATGTTCTATATATTTTTAACTATTTTGTGGATTTAAAAGTCCTTAAGTAATATCACTTTAATTATTTAATAATTTTGTGATTCTGCATCGTGTGTTCACGAGGTTTGAATAAGGATGATCCTAGCTAAGACTTTTCAATCGCTCGAAGCAATTTAACGATTGTTCTGATAATACAGATGTATCAAATTTTTGATATTTCTGAACTCATTTTTCGACATACGTCATCTTTATAAATCTGACGAGGATGTTTAAGGAAATGATTTGAATTCTTAGGATATGTTTTATATTTTCTGGAAACTACTAATTCTAATTCTGTGTTCACTTTCCATATCTTTTATATTCAATTTGAATATCTATTATGGATTCAGTTTAATTGTCATAACTGCTTTCATTTCAATTCCAGATCATAGTTTTCGTTTTGGAAATGTTGCTACAAATGCCAAAAGCTAACGTATAACATCTATCCATTTTCTTACATAGCCTGGGAAGAATGAATTTCTTGTTGATTTCATAGAGCTTAACACGTTTAGAAATATATTTCGAACATCTAATAGAACATGTTTATTTTCTGTTCAAGATCATTCTTGTCCCAACTATAAATGCATATGACATCGGCATAATATCCACCATCTCAAGTACATTGACCATGAGAGGACAAGCAGAAACTATGAATAGGTTCGTTATTGTTTATGTTTCGAGACAGAATGTGTTATTATTAGATGTATACTGACTTATGTTTTATTTCCATTGACATTCTTAGTGTGATCCGGTTTGAAATGTGACTCAACATGTTTAATAACAAAGACATTTTTTCTGCGTCACTTTCGATTGTATGATTTCATTGCGAATTTTATCTTCTTTTCATATTTGAACATATTGTCTAAATTATAGGTAAGACCACTTGACGTGTGCTGATTCCTGGATTGTCCCCGACAGTCTGTAGAAGGTGTTCTTCGTGTTCAGGTTTACGGTTGCCTTCGATCAGCGTTATACAGCCGCGCAACCACGCGTCCGATATGAATATCTTGACATTGTTAAACGGAACACATCTCAGTTGCTACCGCACACGTTATACGTTGAAAACAGGCTAGACACAAATGTACACAAATGACAATTATAACCTAGTCTACATGGCAACACAGCGCCATCTGCCATAAAATTTCATTAAACTTAATATCTCAAGCAAGAATGATTTGCAGCTATATGTTCATATGGTCTTTTTACCTTGTTTTGCTTTAAGAAAACCCACCCCGTAAAATTTGTGACATATTTTTAAAAAAGTTGTATTATGAATGTTCTTAAGGCAATTGACATTTATCTCTATATCGAGAAATATATATCTACATATATATATATATATATATATATATATATATATATATATATATATGAATAAAAATTCAAATTTTCCAAGATCGTACGGCCATCTCACCGAGATAATACTTATATACAATAACTTGTTTGAGTGAGTGTGTGTAAAGAGAACAGCAGCAGGGGAAGCAAAAAGAAATCAAAAGAACAAAATAAAAAGTAAAGAAAGAAAAAGAAAGAAAGAGAAAGGAAATATTGGCTCAGAAAATAAAACTTTTAATTAGATTGAGCGCTTTGGCTGAATCATTTTTAATATTTAATTTTAATAAGTAATATTAATAGGATTTCTTTGAATTTTACCTTCAAGTAACTTCCTTTTGGATTTATATATATATATATATATATATATATATATATAGACAACATGCTTAAAATCAATCAACAAAGCTTGTGTTAACAGCATAAAAACATAGTGTTATAATATATATATATATATATATATATATATATATGTGTGTGTGTGTGTGTGTGTGTGTGTGTGTGTAGTCTTGTTCAAAATAGAATCATCAAATAACGCCGAAATTATCGATGATTATTGAAAATATATACGAAACTTTATTTTTATGTAAGAATTATACATTTATATGTAAAAAATGTGGTAAAAATCAATCATCAGGCCATGTGTTAAGATCATAAACTATATTATTTAATATATATATATATATATATATATATATATATATATATAAAACTCCGAAAATTACATATGCTGTATGGCCATTTCATCGAGGAAAGGTCTCACTTCTTCAGCGGCAAATTTCATTTATTATGCAAATGCACTACAAAGTTCATTTAAACGAAGTATACACAAAAAGCAATTCATACCCGGAAGTTTACATGCAAGAAGAACGAAATAAGATAATATCAGAGAGAATAATGGGATGGGTGTTAAAAAAGAGAGTAGATTTTGTTAGAAGGTTGCCATCTAGACATTGATACAGAGGGTAGGGATGAAAG